>BFEA01000145.1:669668-685414 GCA_003427395.1 Chara braunii | reverse complement strand
TTTGGTGTAGGTGCTGTCTCTTATACACATCTAGATGTGCCCCCCCCCACATGCAAGCACAACCTACCTCTCGCCTTGCCTCTTCGTACCTCTCCCCTTCTCTCCTCCACAAGCACCCACTCAAGCTCATGGGGAGAAAAAAGAGGGATATTTTCCATCTCTCTCTCTCTCTCTTCCCCGCGTGCAACCACGACCTACCTCTCCCCTTGTCTCTTTGTAACTCTCTCCCCTTCTCTCCTCCTCAAGCACCCGCTCAAGCTCATGGGGAGAAGCACGACCTACCTCTCCCCTTGTCTCTTTGTACCTCTCTCCCCTTCTCTCCTCCACAAGCACCCGCTTGAGCTCATGGGGAGAAAGAAGAGGGATTTTTTCCCTCTCTCTCTCTCTCTCTCCCTCTCTCTCTCTAGCAAGCACAACCTGCCTCTCCCCATGAGCACCCACTTGAGATCATGGGGAGAACAAGAACACACTTAAGCTCATGGGGAGAACAAGCACCCGCTTGAGCTCATGGAAAAGAGACGTTTCCCAAAGGGACCAAGGTGGAATGGTGGACATCTCTCTCTCTCTCTCTCTCGCTCTCTCTCTCTCTCTCTCTCAAACATGCGCACACACAAACCCGCATACACACACACACACACACTACTACTCACCTTTGTCTCTCTACCTCTCCCTCCTCCCTATTCCCCATGAGCAGAGTCCCATGCACAGGACAGAGACAAGGGGGAGATGATTTCAAAAGGTAGCAACAGGAAGAGGGCGCCAAAGGGTGGTTTCAATCCATGCTTCCAGATCAATGCATTCGAACTCCTCAGTGCCCTCCAACCTCTCTCTCTCTCTCTCTCTCTCTCTCTCTCTCTCTCTCTCTCTCTCTCACACACACACACACACACACACACACACACACACACACACACACACACAAAATGAAGAACTGGGCGCACTTATAGTTTTGTGTTTGCGAACCGAAGAGGGGGCAAGGGTCAGCCAAGGGGGGGAGATGTCAGTACGTAAGATAGTCACTGCCTCAAAATTTTCAAGACATTGCATGGCATTCAAAACTCTGATGGGCGTAATGGGCAAGTTGGATCTGTGCGCTGTGTGACAATGTTGGGCGGAATTTTTTGGGGGAGGGCAGTGCGATCGATCGCATGCACGACACAACAATGGCCCACATATTTGTATGTGGCAGCAGCACCAAGGCAAGAGCCGCTGTGCAAGACAGACAGTTACTGCCTCCAGATTGCTGAGATGCTGAGAACCAGTGCGCAAGCTAGTTACTGCCTCAAATTTTTTGAGGTATTGCATCATGTGCCTATTTGATAAAAACGTTAAAGAGGTGTCGCTCTTTCAAGGGTTGTCAACGGTTCGAACTCCCGGCACCTTCGGAGGTTTGTCGACCTTGAAAAAATTAAGGCCCGTACACCACACACAATCCAGGTCTTCATCAACAGCCATGACCTTGTCCTGATCACCTCCAACAGTGATCACGTCCGCATAAGATACACGGAATGTCATTGAAGCTAGGGGCTTTCAGGGCTTCGCACTTGGCCCTGCCTGGCCCCAATGCCTAGAACTACTGTGTGGTCCAAGTCACCATCAGAAATAGCATGGTGATAGTCCTGACTACTCAATACTGAGGTAGGATAGTATGGATTGGGGTGTGCTAGGAGAATTGCCGAGTGGATTGCTAGGGAGGTGGTCTTACGGAGCACAAGGGCGTGTCTGGACAGCCAATAGCTGTGGCAGTAACCCCATGTGTCCAGAGTCCAGCTTGTTAGGGGTGCGCTAGGAGAATTGCCGAGAGGATGGGTAGGGAGATGGTCTTACGGAGTATAAGGGAGTGTCAGGACAGCCAATAGTTGTGGTGGTAACCCCGTGTGTCCAGAGTCCGGCTTCTACAACAACCTGGGCTTTTGGGGGGGGAAAAAAAGACGAGACAATTTGTTCCTTCCTCCCCTTTACCTCCTACCTCCTTGCCTCCTTCCTTCCTCCCTCCCATACTTCAGTTCGTGTACATTCAGCATGTCCCGTCCTTCCCTTGCCTTCTACCACCTGGACTACTCTTGGCTTCGCTATTTCCGTTTCTGTGCTTCAACCATCCCTTCATGCAATCCACCCACCTCACCTAGACCTACATCCACACCCGTCTACAGTCCCACTCTCCCACTACCTCGTCCAGTCACCTACCTCCTGGCCTCCTTTCCTCCCTCCCATACTTCAGTTCGTGAACATGCAGCATGTCGCGTCCTTCCCTTACCTTCTACCATCTTGACTACTCCTGGCTTTGCTATTTCCGTTCCTGTGCTTCAACCATCCCTACATGCAATTCACCCACCTCACCTACACCTACATCCACACCCGCCCGCAATCCCACTCTCCCACTCCCTCGTCGTCCAGTCACCTACCTAACATCAATTCCTCCCCCCCCGCCTTTGCCCACCCACCTGCTGCTCGGTTTCTCACAAGGGTGCCTGAGACAGCATTACAGCCACCGATTTACCTGTGAAGCAGCGGCCGGTACTCGTCTGCCCACCCCCGTTTACACGCCCCTCTGCCCACCAACGTGCTCATTCACCTGCCCCCTAGCACATGAGCTCTGCCCTAAGCCCCCATAGGATGCGTAGCAAACAAAACTGGTGTAACAAGCGTTGCAGCTTTTCCCTTTCCCTCCATAACCTAACCAAGACCAACCATTCCAACTTTCCATTCCAACATCCTCTCCCTACTCCACCCTTCCTTACCTGACTGTCGTTATAATACTGCAAAATAACCTACAGTGGTGCGAAGACCAAGATCTGTTCCATCCCGCCAGTGGCTCGACCACAATTGTTCCATCCATCCAATATTTCTGGCACTCACCCTCTTCTCATATTCCACATGCTTGATCATCCAAAGACTGTTTGACAGCAAGACCCTTTCAAGCAGCATTGGAGACTTTACGAACTCCACAACCTACCCAAAAGGCAAGTGCTACATAAGCCTTCAAAAGCAACATTGCTTTAGCTGAGTACCACAAACTGCTGCCACTTGTTCAAACACACAAGCACTGCAACTTAGTTGCAATCAGCAATTTCCAAGCTGGTGACCCCCTTTTCCAATTTCTGGGGAAGGGTATGAGCTTCAGAAGCAGGTATCACAACACCTAAATGGGACAGGCATCACCATAGCTTCTTGGTGAGACAACGGATAAGCACCAAACTATTGGGCCTCGATCCACTGCACCACACTACAGGCATTTCCACACTCTCTGGACCCGATACACTTAAAAAATGTTGGTTTCATCCAAATGCACCTGGTCCAGAAACATTCCAAGTGCATGAATAGAGTTACTGCTTGTTGCTCACTCATATCGTGATAACCAACACCGGGGGACTTCAAATTCCTACAGATCGAGTAAGATAGAAAAGTCAGTGAGAACCACCCAACATATAGAACGTTGGAGAGAGGGCCATCAAGAATTAGATGGGTGTTGTCACGTGCTCCCACAGTGCACAGACAGACACGGGCAGCTAGAATCGTAGAGATTCCCTCTATCAACTTCCACATCTGCATGCGCACACACATTCTCTTCAGCAAGAGGATGCATACACCATTGTGAGTTTTCGTTAGTAAGCATTCTTTTCACTTGTAAAGAGGACAATGGCAGTCAATAAACATTGCCCTCTCCGTTTCGTTCCGGAGTGCGACGTGCATGAGCAAGAGAGCCGCAGGGAGATGACATGTGTAAGTCACCACGTCACATATTAGCAGGGATTAGTGCAGGTGCTGACAATTCGGGTGAAATGACGACCTACCCAAGAACTCAGGGATCATTCTACAACCGCGTTGCAACATCCTGGAGGTATGATCTTTCTTCTTTACATATACTTGCAGGGAAGAGGCTCGCTTCCATTGGAAGCCAACAAAACGCCACACATAATATGGCAAGTCACGTGAGAGAACAGAGCTAGGTAAGCCAATGGAAACCAGTAAAAAATGCCTCTGCCGATCACACAGTATCCACCACGTTATTGTTTCATGCCGCCAAAGAGACATGGATGTCTTTTCTTAGAGCCTGGCTTTCATTAGAGTCACAGAACTGAAGTGCAATGAGAAACCAGAAAAAAAGATACATTACAGCTGACCAGTCAAAATCCCCCTGCTGAGAGCACAAACAGTCACCACATTGTTGTTTCACCAGACGACAGAAAAATAGAGGTCCCTTCTTGGCTTACAAAAGAGAGCCTGGATTTCGTTGGAGCAACAGAAGTTACAGAACACACCATAAATAGTCTGTCAAGTCACATGAGAGAACAGACCACAGACGCATCTTTGATTTAACAGGCCACAGAAACACGGATTATGTCTTCTTCGCTCTCAAGCAGGACCCTGGCGTTAACTGGAGAGTAAGCCAGCATCGCGCCCATAATATATGTAAGTCAACAGAGAACCCAGGAAAGGATAAACTACTGGAAGCCAGACAGGATGCCCCTCTTGGCCCCTGCTGATCACATAGGAAGTTCTCCAGAGCAGAGCAGCCCATGCAACATCTGCATGACCGAGTTTCTTGTCAAGCCACAGGATTACACACAACATCATAGCAAACAAGTCACATTGTCCAGATCCACTTTCCACTTTTACCACCTGTACTTAAACCTGTTAGGTCAACCACAAAGAAGCCAAACAAACAGTATAGCGATCTTGTATCTTCACCGCCAATACTCCTAAACCAGGTACTCAAGCCAACAGGCCAACCAAATATGACTTGACAGCCCCGACGTGACTCAAAAGTTGCAAGACCATGTGCCACACGAATCTCAGCCTAGATTCTTTACACCTCAGGCACTTACAGGTATCGAGCTGATCAACCTCATTGCAAACGAATCAATATAGAGTCAGTGGTCCAGCAAATGTCCCTCGAAAAGCAAAGACGTTTGAAGCCCGCACAGCCAGATGCAGAAAAGACTGCAAGCTGCAGATAGTATGGCCGCAATGAAGCTTAGAAAGCGCAAAACTCTGCACCCACCGTACTTCATCTAGACCATAACGATCCCCAGTAAAAGAGGGAGACGTGAAAAAGGACGGAACGGTTACAAGACCAATGTTTGCACGCATACTTAATTACAACATCATCACGCACACTCAAGCTTGCACCTTGCAATTCTCTAAATCAAAGGCTCAAAGAGCAAGACCTGTGAGATTTTCCGGTTCCCATTTCAATTTCACGTTTGATCTGCCTCGACATCGAGTAGGAACTCCTTGTAAGTTCTTCACCGCCCGAATACCATGGTACGCCATTATCAGATTAGTATTGAATACCCGACAGACAATCCCTAAAACTGCAATGCACAATTGACCCCACCAGCATCAGACAAGTAAAATGAATACCCATCAGACGATCCCTAAAACTGCCATGGGTTCATAACAGACCTGGGTTGCAGCTCATTGTAAACCCTGAGCCACAGACTTGACCGCAAGTCGAACAGGGCAAATAGGAGCAAGAACAGAGGGCAGTGTTACAAACAGATTATATACCTCCTCATCAAGAGCAACAGCAATCAACAAAATCAAGGGCACGAAAATTTGCGAAGGGGACTTCGGATCTGTACCTGCAACACCTCAGCCCCATAAATGGCAATTTACATCACGACACTTTTCGGTCTCATCTGGGAGCATGAGCATGCATGGGCATAAGCGGGAATTGAATAGAAACTACAAACACCTTTGTGCCTCTTCTCTAAACAAATGGACGTAAACACCATGTCAAGCAAGATAGAAACCAAAACCACGAGGTCGCCGCTTTCCTCCTTAGAAGAAAGTATATCAGGGCAATCAAACCAAGAGTCCAGACCTTACCGGTTCCAGCTCCATCCAATCACAAATCGCAAAGAACAAATCACAAAGAAAACAATAGTCACAAACCATCGCTCAGAGCACTTAGCACTCTATGCAACATGGCAGGTCCGTGAGTCTCACCTTCAGTGCATTAGGGTCATGCCTCTCTGTCAATACATCATTGCTGTCCTTGTTCATCTCATCAAATCCACGTTTATCGCCCCTGTTTGCCAATGGAAAATGCAAATGTTAAGTCCACAAGGAGAACGAGGAGCAGGAAGCCAACAACAGAAAGGGCTGATCAATGGTCAGGTCAGTGATCGAGCAATTCTGCAGCGGTGAGATAGCTCGACAATCGCCCCTTCATTAGCACCACAAACGACTGTATAGCTCTCTTCTGCTACTGTTACCGGCTTACTCCCGATCCTGTCCGCCCGCATCTTCTTGGATATAATAATAACACAAACTTTAATACTTCCACACATGGGTATCCAAGCACTTCATTTCTTCCACACATGCTTCAGTTACCAGCCGATGGGTCATATCATATTTCTGATTCCGGCCCCACTGCCACTGGCCAGAATTGAAGCCAGGGACATTTCATGGTGGTAGGCACCTTTCCTGCCAGCAAGTCCATAGTTCACTTGTATTTGGGCCGGTCAGAAAGAGGCAGTGCGGTGCGGTGTAAAACCACCACTGTCCCTCATGCCCTTCTTGGACTAGAGAGTTTACAGAAGGCTTGTGGACCACACGACAGGGGCCCAAGACGTTCACCACCAAACTCTTCACATCACGTACGAACAAAGCATTGCAATTCTGATTCTATCGCCCGAGGTTCAGCAAAACAAAGTGAATTGACAAAATAGGTTATCAGCATGAACCTGCTACATCTGACAAGTTCCGCAGGGACAGACTGGTGGTCCAGGCCAGATATGGCTAACAAGGGATTCGGTCCACGAAGAGCCCATGAATTTCCCCGTTTTTACCATTTGTGATGACCCGTCCAAACATGGACTGAAACACACAGCTGGTTTCTGAGTTTTGCCCATAGACTGAATGCCCTGCTGAGTTTCCCACTTGTGTGTGGCCGTGCCTGTCTGAGTGCTGGTTGGCTTGAGTGTGTGTGTGGCCCGCAAGGGCACTTGCTCGTTCATTGGGCCCTCAGGGCCAGTACTTACCTGTGGCCGTGACATTGAGGGATTGCAGCAGGAAAAACACTCAAGTAGTGGGTAGTGTGAGGATTGAGCCCTCAAGAAGGGGCCTTGCCATGATGTACATGTTCTGGGCTAAGGCCCCAGCAAGCCTAGTGCCCGTCCTAAGTGAAGGCGGGCCAGCAAATCAACAAGAGCCCTCTGTGCAAACATTTCCCGAAGTGGGGTCCATACAGTTGCAGCACGCCAGTTGGTTGGAGTGCACCGAGTCTTGAATCTCTGCGAATGTGGAGATCCCAGGGCCTCTGAGTTAGTTATGCCCTGGGCACTTAAACGTGAGGCCGACAATGCATGCTGGGGATAGAGGCCGAAAATGCCAAAGGGAAATCGGCCCACTATCTGAATCTGGCATCAGGCCTTGATGAAAGAAGCGCAACTGCATTGCCCCGGGCCTCAACTGTATCGGGCTGGGTTCAGCCACTGGGGCCCAGATACAGGCTGAAGGGAGGCCGCCCACACGCAGCACTGGCATATAGGCAAGCAGGGCGAGTGGGCAGGGATCTTGGCCAATGCAGGCATTGCGGGCACACTGCGCTAATGCGAGGTGCTGCGCTGCGCTGGGATGAGACAGGCTAGCGCTAGGCGGTAGGGCGCTGCCTGTGTACTGGGCGCTTGGCGGCCATAGCCGGGCTGCATAGGGCGCAGGGGAGGTGAGGGCGAAGGTGGTTCTTCGGAGGTGAAGGCGCTGTGTGGGTAACAAGGGAGAGTGTGGGTGAAGAGGACACGTAACTGGTGGAGGTGGAGGTCAGCATTGGTGTTGACATCATCACTCGCTGGTAGTCAAGTTGTCTGGTTGCTTTCATTGCTGTAGTTGTAGGCTTATGCTGTAGAGTAGATAGGGCGCCTGGCGCCATTCACAAGAGAGAGCTACATTGGGTTATGCTGTTGGTGTTGCCCTGTTGGGCATGGACATTGACTCACGATTCTTCTGTATCATTCTCAAATGGATGGTTACTCGGTTCCACTGTGCTATCTGCTCTGGCTTTGACTACTTGGACTTCAGTGTGATTTTGCAATCTGGATATTCATGTTCCTTGCAGTAGGCCGGTACCACACCCTGAAGGGGTAGATGTGCGGGTACTGGAGGCCGAGCAGAAGAAGACAAAAGTGGCATTTTAGAGGCCCAGTAATTAGGTTAGGTCTAGGTGGATACCAGTCCAAGCAGTCTGGGTCTAGGGCCTGTACGGGCAATATCAAAGTCTGCAATGATGTTTCCCTCCAAAAAGGGAGGAGGTACCGGTGCTTGGAAGGCCGAGCGGCCTGGAAGTCACCGCCCAAGAGGCAACGCAGGCCGCTATATCTTCCGGCCGGGCGGAGAGTCCGGCCTCTTTTTCGGTGTGCAAGTCTGGCGACACACTGGTGGAGCGCTGGCTGGAGCAGCACTGCTGGGGAGGAAGGAGAAGGACACGAGGGAGGAAGAAGGAAGGGGGAGGAGCGCCAGGGGTACTTACCTGGCTATGGTGGCAGCCATCTTCATCACCTTGGTGGGCACACCAAGAAGCTTCAAGGCAGGGTTGGGCATGGCGGCCTGAGCTAGAGCAGCCATAGCTGCTTTGGGTTGTCCTTCGAGCATCTGGGCAAGGCCTAGTAGTCCGCCATAGCCTCGGCCTATGAGGGTGAAGAGTGGGGGAGGCGGCCATGGCTATGGTGGACCTCCAGTGATACCTGCGGTAGAAGAGGGACTCGGACATTGATTCTGGCTCAGCCATTCAACATTGTATTATTATTTCTTGTATGAATAAGAGAAGGGGGAGATAAGGTGGATGAGATTGTTGGGCGAAGAAGAAGAGCCTTGTCATTCGCCTATGCTGGTGTACATCATCTTCTTCTTCTTTCTTACTTCTTCTTCTTCTTCTTCTAATCCTCTCTCTTCTCTCAAGTTCATTCATTTCTTTCCGCAATTGGGCGGCATTGTACTATCTGATGGATGTGTATCTCGAAATTGGCCAGGGTCATAACACATTATTTAACGCTTTGGGGGTTGGCACCATTAGAACCTTGCACCACCTGGCCAAGTCCAAATATCCAAAACTAAGCCCCCGGACAGTAGACGGGATTCGTCTCCATGTCAAAGAAAGAAGTCTGTGTTGTGCAGACCCCTTCCTGATTGGTGATGAGATTGTCAGTGCTTTCCTATTACAGGTCCATTTCTTGTCAGGCAGGTACTACGGGTCCTCTGACTTCCAATAAAGACAACGCTATTGCTCTATGCAGCTCACCTAAGAATGCAACTCACCCAAAATAGTCAACACAGTCGCCACAACAAGACAAACAATTATTTTATTTGTGAATACACTTATCCAAGCATTCCCCCAGATGCAATCACTCCATAGATAAGTGATAAGATAGTGGCATTTATAAGAAAGATTTACGGGACTGGGATGGGTCAACCTATGGTGGACCGGTTGTCATGCCAGTGGCATTGCCGGGTAGCTACGTTGGTATGGGAGAACCGCCGATAGCATATCAGCGGGAAACCCCTCTTGAAAAAAGTCTCAGGTTACTGTCTTACTAACGGCCTGAACATTGGATGCCTTTAATTCAAAACATATCTAGGCTGGGCCGCCGCCTGGCCGGGCATGCCCGGTCGGGCGGGCCCCGACCGGGCGGGCCCAGGGGGGTCCGCCCGGCGAAACCGGGCGACGCAAAAACACAGCAAGGAATTTTTTATTTTTTTTTTGAAGGCGGGGTTGTGCTGCGCTACCCTAGAGGACCACAAATCTGCAATAAAAAAGTTAAGTTGGGAGGTGGGGGGGGGGGGGGGGGGGGGGAAGGAATGTCAGCGAGGGGTCTGGGGGATGTCAATGCTGGTATGTCACAGACCTTGCAGGTGTGTATGTGGAAGAAGAAGAAGAAGAGGACGAGGAGGAGGAGGACGACGACGACGAAGAAGAAGAAGAAGAAGGGCGGAGTATGGCGGGAAGAAAGATTGGGCGAGACGAAGTTGGGGGATATGGCCGTCGCGGGGGAAGGCAGGCAGGGATGGGGGGGGCAAGAAGAAGAAGAAGAAGAAGGGAAGAAGAAGAAGGGAAGGAGGGGGAGAAGTAGAAGAAGAAGAAGAAGAAGAAGAGGACAAGGAGGAGGAGGAGGAAGAAGAAGAAGAAGAAGAAGAAGGGCTGAGTATGGCCGGAAGAAAAATTGCGGGAGACGAAGTTGGGGGATATGGCTGTCGCGGGGAAGGTCCAAAACGCGTCCCCACGTGGCACAAGACAGGAAAAAAAAAAAAAAAAAAAAAGGAAATGGTGTGAGGGATGGCGGGCAGAGATGGGGGGGGCGAGAAGAAGAAGAAGAAGAAGGGAAGAAGAAGGGAAGAAGAAGGGAAGGAGGGGAAGAAGAAGAAGAAGATGAAGAAGAAGAAGAACCGGCAAGAAGAAGACGAAGAAGGCAAGAAGAAGAAGGGGAGGAGGGGGAGAAGAAGAAGAAGAAGAAGCTAAGGAGGGGGAGAAGAAGAAGCTAAGGAGGGGGAGAAGAAGAAGAAGCAAAGGAGGAGGAGGAGGAGGAGGGGAAGAAGAAGAAAAAGGAGCCGAAGAAGAAGTTGACTCAGCGAAGGGGGAGAAGAAGAAGAAGACAGCTGGTGGAGAACGACGGGAAGGGGGGCAAAGAAGAAGAAGATCTCTCTCTCTCTCTCTCTCTCTCTCTCTCTCTCTCTCCCCCAAACTAAGTCCCTTACCCTGTTGAGGCGGCCGTTGGGGGGCAACGGCGGGGTCACGTGCGATGGCGGGCGTTCGCAGGTGCTGACGGGGTGCGGTTAAGTTGCCCGTCGTGCCAGCGGACACACAGTGGTGCAAGGCAGGGAAGGGGGGACGTCTGGGCAAATCTTCAGCATGGGGGAGGGAACGGGGACCGGTAGTTCCCGCCCCCACCGATTTGAAATCGGTGGAATCTGGGCCGTCGATCTTCGAGATCGACGATCCAGATGGGGCCCGATTTCAAATCGGTGAAATCGGGCCTACCGGCCCCGGTTTTTTTTTCCACGGTCCACACGGTCCATGAAGGGGGCAAAAAGGACCCCAGTGCCGAAAAAAAAAAAACTACCTTAGAGTGATGCGCTGCGGGTGCCTGGTGGCCAACCGGGCGCGACAACCGGCCAGGCGGCCCGGCACCTCCCCCGGGTGACGGCCAGGTTGCCGGGCAGCCCGGGGACCAGCCTAGAAACATATCAATTTGTATGAATTGAAATTTGATAACATTAGGACAGAACAGAGGGGGAAAAAAATCCCCCCTGCAGGGCACTATCCCTAGGGGTTGTCCAAATCCATCTGATTCCCAAATGACTGCGGACATTTACTGAGGCCTCACATCCAACCTCTGCTACGGCCCGAACTAGTAATGACCTGCAAGATCACGGACTCAAAGACCTGCTGTTTTCAGAGTTTTACCGCTGGACTGAGTGACTTGCTGAGATGTTAAGTGTGTGTGCATGATTGCTGAGATTCCACGTGTGTGTGCATGATTGCTGTGTTTCCATGTGTGTGCATGATTCCTTGGGTGTGTGTGACCCACCGGGGTGGCCGGGAAGGCCTGCGGGCCTGGTACTTACGCGTGGCCTTGCTTTTGTGAGGGTGCAGCAGGAAATTAGAAGGAGGCTAGCCCCCTGTAGGTCGGAAAATACTCGAGTAGCGGGTAGGTAGGCAGAAGAAGACAAAAACTTGATACCTTTCTAGAGGCCAAAGGGATTTTAGAAGTCCGATAGGCTTAGAGGCTAGGGGAACCGGTCCAGTAGCTGATTCTAGAGCCTGCAGCAGGGGATTTCAGACTGCAACAAGGTTACCTGTTGCGGCTTCGCCCACAAAAAAATGAAGGGGAAAAGGTGCAATTAGTTAGATTGGGGTCTCTCTCTCTCTCTCTCTCTCTCTCTCTCTCTCACACACACACACACACACACACACACACACACACACACACACACACACACACACATGCAACACATGCTATTTCTTTTAAAGGTCTCGATGGACCTACATGTGGCCCTGCTTTTGTGACGTTGCAGCAGGAAATTAGAAGGTGGCTATGCCCCCGTAGGTTGGAAAATACTGGGGTAGGTAGGCAGAGGAAGACAAAAATTTAGTACCTTTATAGAGGCCAAAGGGATTTTAGAAGTCCAATAGGCTTAGAGGCTAGGGGAACCGGTCCAGTAGCTGAGTCTAGAGCCTGCAGCAGGGGATATCAGAGTGCAATGATGTTTCACTCCAAAACGCAGTGGCACCGGGTGGACTTGCAGGCGTGCGGCCTACAAGCCACTGCGCGAAGAGACAACACACCGGTATGTTGTCCGTGGAGGCAAGAGGCTCCGCCTCATTTGCTCACGTGCGTTTTGGAGGCATGCGCTGGAGGGACCGCCCAGGCAGAGCTGGGTGGAGGAAGAAGGCAGCTTGGCCCTCCGCCGTGCCTATGGTGGAGAGGACCAAGGAGGAGACTGAGGGGGAGTAAGAGGAGGAGCTAGACGGTGAGCCAAGAAAAGGGTGACAGGGGAGCTTACCTGGCTATGGTGCTCTTCATCTTCATCTTCTTGTTGGCGCTGCACCTGGAAGGCCCTATTTGGGGTTTAGACCAGAACGGAAAACTCCGGTACTCCGATGGTAGTGCTAAGCATGGCACCCATAGTAGGAAGGACATGGTAGCTTTGCATCATCCTTTGAAACATCTCAGCTTCACACCAATAGTCAACCATAGCTTCCTGCTCGACCAAGTAGGATGAAGGTGTAGGAGATGGCTATGGTGGATCCTTTGAGTGGCTGGCACTAGGGGGAGGATTTGGACATTGGTTCTGGTGCATTCTTTCATCGCTATTATTATTATTATTCTCAAAATGAAGTTGGCGGAGTAACTAAAGGTTGAACATGGTGACAAGAAGTAGGGTGACTAGCATTGGTCTTTGCCGGTGTTCATCTTCCTCCTTTTCTTCCTTTGCCTACTTCTCTTTCACAGTTCTTTCATTCACTTGCAATTGAACAACATTCTCATTCCTTGAGTTGTTGCACTTGTAATGACCTGGAAAATCACAGACTGGATTGTGTCTGCTACGATTCCCGCTGTTTGCTACGATTTCTAAGCCTGTGTTGCTGGTTTCCGTGTTTATCGGGATGCCTGAGCGCGCGAGTGTGCGTGTGGCCCGTGAGGGCACTTGTGCTTTTGAGAGGCCCGGGGGCCCGGTACTTACCTGTGTCCGTGACTTCGAGGGTTGCAGTGGGAAAAAACACTCGAGTAGCAAGTAGGCTAGGGTGGTAGCACTCAAGTAGCGGTAGGCCTAGCAGAAGAAGACAAAAAGTTAGTACTTTAGAGGCCCAACAGCGGTAGGCTTAGGTCTAGGCGGGTACCAGTCCAAATGGCCTGAGTGACGACAAAAGAGCCTGCAATGATGTTTCCCTCCGAAAGGGAGGAGGAACCGGTTTCTTGGAGGCCTCTGCCTGGAAGTCACCGTCCAAGAGGCTGGTTGGTCGCTATATCTCCAGGCACAGCGGTAGGCTCTGTCTCATTTGCAGTGTGCAAATTTGGGCCTCATGCTGCTTGAGCGGGCGCTAGTCTGGAGGAGCACCTGGGTGAGGAGAGAAGGAGAGTGGCGCAAAGTACTCATCTGGCACCTGGCTATGGAGGTCGGCATCTTCATCTTCTTGGTTGGTGTTGCCGCTGGAGGGCCCTAGTTAAGGCGCACTGCTACAAGAAGGCTTCAGACATCAGGAGTAGTGGACATAGCTGCTTTTGCGTTGTCTTTTGAACATCGGCGCACGGCCCCTAGTTGTCCACCATAGCCACTGCCTGGTCGAAGTGGGGGAAGGTGGAGGCCATGGCTATGGTGGACGTCATATAGTGCTGGCCGTAAGAGGGAACTTCTGATACTGGTTCTGGCTCAGCTGTTCATTCTTATTATTTTGTGAAGAATAAGATTGGGCAAGATGAGGAGGAGGCGGTTGAGAGGCTAGAGAAGGGGGATTTATCATTGGTCTTTGCCGGTGTACACCCCCTTCTTCTTCTTCTTCCTTTGTCTCTCTCCTCTCAAGTTCATTCACTTAATTTTCCAATCGGATAGCATTGTATTTCCTTGCGTCTTTGCACTTCAGAATTGGCCGGGACCATAACATTTGGTATCAGGGCAGACTTAGTTGAAAGCGAGAGAAGTTTAATCCCCCTAACCCCAATTCCGAGTTATTTATGGCTAACTAACCTCGGATTAGGTTTGGAGGTGACATTAAGAGGGGCAGCAAGGTATTGTGGGTGCTGCCCCCACCACGTTAGGCCATACAGGGTCAACATTAGACCTGACGAGGTTGTTTGAGTGACTGATTGATTGGGATGCGAAGGAGGCTGACTGGAGTCAGCGAGACAGTAGAGAGTGTGAGGTATGCGCACCTGGATCTGGACCTTATGAGGAGATGGAGCAACTTTTGGGCTTCTGCCAAAAGAGAAAATTGACCGGAAGCTGACTGATTGATTGGGATGGCACGCGAAGGAGGCTGACTGGAGTCAGCGAGACAGAGTAGAGAGTGAGAGGTATGCGCACCTGGATCTGGACCTTATGAGGAGACGGAGCAACTTTTGGGCTTCTGCCAAAAGAGAAAATTGACCGGAAGCTGCCATATATGTGCATCAAAGAGCAGCTAGTAGCTACTTTGGTCTTCAACATCGACAGGGATCCGGCGTTGTATTTTGGTGTAGGTGCCCTCATCGAATTGATAGGACACTTCATGTAGTGGTAGCTAGGGACACAAAGGATGCTGACTAAAGTGAGCGAGAGGGAGAAGAGAGTGAGAGATATTTGTGTATGAAGTATGGCCAGGCCCTGAACTCTGGTACGAAGACACCAGCTGCAAGTAAATCATTAGGACACAAGCGGTCTGGAAACAGCAACCAGCTTGCATGGACAACCAGAGGTGGGGGCAGGGTCGTATACCAATGTCTGGAAACAGCAACCAGCTTGCATGGACAACCAGAGGTGTGGGCAGGGTCGTATACCAATGATCTGCCTCTAGATGACAATCTAAAGCCAGACTCCGATGCAGTCTGAGTCTGATGTTAATGAAGATGAGAAATGTAATGCGTTCAGAAAAACTGCTTCAGGCAAGAGGCCTGACTGTGGTTCAAGATAGGGAACCATAACCCTCCTTCCCAAGAATGCAAAGATTCATGAGAGGCCCGAGGATGCTTCCACCAAGCCTGCGGAAGCCCTCCACACTAGTCAAAAGGAATGGGAAAGAAGATCCAAGCTGCGTGTGTGTTAGCATCGCCAGAGGCCTGGGCAAAATGTGCAGCAATGTTACCGTTTGCAGGGAAACAGGCAAGGGCGTAGAAAAGTTATCAGAACTCTCTACACCAAGGGAAGCTCAACCGTCAGCTGAAGGTCCCTCCGAGGAACCTGAATCTGACCAACAGCCTTCCCTTGAGGCCCAATCTGACGCTGAATCCAAAGCTGCTGCAATCGCTGTTCTCTACACTGAGCCTTGGGAGGAGTCTAGGGAAATGGAATTCCTACTCTTACTTGGAGTACGGGCTCAACTTATACCACGACTGCAACCGAAGCTAAATTGTCAAACCAAAGAATGCACTAGATGACCTGTTGAAGAATCCAAAGCTAGACGACTGCAAAAACTAACGCAGCAGGTGATGCAGTAAAGGTGGAGGCAACCAACGGATGCAAACTCTCTCTCTCTCTCTCTCTCTCTCTCTCTCTCTCTCTCTCTCTCTCTCTCTCTCACACACACACACACACACACACACACACACACA
>BFEA01000145.1:649545-669263 GCA_003427395.1 Chara braunii | reverse complement strand
TCCATCAATCCATCAATCCAATCAATACATTGATTAATTGATTGATTGATTGATTGATTGATGATTGTGTGTGTGTGTGTGTGACTGTGTGTGTGTGACTGTGTGTGTGACTGTGTGTGTGTGTGTGTGTGTGTGCGGTCTCTCTCTCTCTCTCTCTCTCTCTCTCTCACACACACACACACACACACACATAGACACACACACACAAATAACGAAAAAGAAAGGAAACGAAAAAATTAGTGCCACATGGCGCAGCCATGTGGTGCAATTTAGCACCTTTAGAATCCCCCCCACACCCGTTCGACTTTCCCCCTAACTTTTCCTATTATCCCTCCTTTCCCTCCTTTGTACTTTCCCCTCCTCTTCTCGTCCTTCCCCTTTGTCCTCCTCCTCCCCCTTCTCCTCCAGATCCATCTCTCTCTGCCTCCCTACCCTCCCTCCTTTTAGGCTTTCACCTTCCTTTTCCTCCTCGTGTTCCTCTTCCTCTTCCTCGTCCTCGCCATTCCCCTCCTCGTCCTCGTCCTCGCCCTTCCCCTCCTCGTCCTCGTCCTCGCCCTTCCCCTCCTCTTCCTCGTCCTCCCCTTCAGGTCGCTTCGTCTTCCTTTCGCGATCAGACTCGGTAGGAAAAAAAAACAGAACCACCATAGCCTGTTTCGGCCCCCTCCTTTCCCTCCTCTGAACTTTCCCCTCCTCTTCTTGTCCTTCCCCTTTGTCCTCCTCCCCCCCCTTCTCCTCCTCCAGCTCCATCTCTTTCTGCCTCCCTATCCTCCCTCCTTTTAGGCTTTCGCCTTCCTTTTGCTCCTCCTCGTGTTCCTTTTCCTCTTCCTTGTCCTCCCATTCATGTCGCTTCGCCTCCCTTTCACGATCAGAGTCAGTAGGAAAGAGAAAAAAAACCACCATAGCCTGTTTCTGCCCCCTTTCCCGACACCATTATCATCTTACCTTGTCCTCACAATAGCGCTCATCTTTCATCTTCATCAGCGTCTTCATACTCATTTTCATCAATCACCGTCGCCATGGTGGGGTGCTCTCTCTCTCTCTCTCTCTCTCTCTCTCTCTCTCTCTCTCTCTCTCTCTCTCTCTCTCTCTCGAGTACACGCGCGCGCGCACGCCCAACTGTGTTTCTGTGAAACCCCCAAAAAAAGAACAACTCTGCCAGATTGTTTTGTTGGACTTTCACCAACTCCTCAGGAGGTTGAACCCCAACAGTCTGCCCATGATGCATTTGCGTGCATGTGTGTGTTTGTGTGTGTGTTTGTGCGTGTGTGTGTGTGCGTGCGAGCATGTGCGTGTTTGTGCATGTGCTTGTTCAAGCGGGCGGGCGGGCGACTGTGTGAGTGCATGTTGTCTTGTTCGCTATACGCTGCCGAAGATATGCACGGGGGCTGAACCGGTGCGCCCTATAGGAGACCGACCCGCCTGGAACCGGTTGCTCCCCACGCCTGGCAGCCCTAACTCCGTTGCGCTGCGAACTTCTAATCTGGCCCGTTGGCCAACTGGCACCGGCCCGGCAGCCCGGATTGCCCCGCAAACTTAAAGTTTTAAAAGATCGCTGGGCAATCCAGGCCGTCGGGCCGGTAGGACCGCGAACGGCCTGGATCGCCACACGATCTTAAAATCTTAAGATCGTGGGGCAATCCGAGCCGTCGGACCGGTAGGTCCACAGACGGCCCGGATCCCAAAATTCTCACATTAGGAACTTTTACAAGTGTAGGGATTTTGCCAGCCTGGAATCTACAGTGACAGCAAATTGAAGCCTGCGCAAGGTGGTACCGGTACCAGCAATGTGTTACAAAAGGACGGGCCCTAAATCTGAAGGTGTTGCTCCACCAGCTAGGAGATGTTGCCTGGCTCATGAAACGACGCCTAGAACATGGGAAATATAGCGCTATGAACCATGAGGCTACTGTGGCCTCGCCACCCTACTCACCAATCCACCCTGCTGAGCTGGCAGGGCGGTTACTTTCGTTTCCTTTTCCTCCTAGTTTAGTTTTTTTCCCTACTATGCTACCGCAACCTTGGTGAGTCTCCCTCCGCTACAGTAGCAGTATTTTCGGCCCGCATTTGCTGCCGCGACCTTGGGCCTGCCTCCACTACAGGGGACCCCTACATGCAAAATTGGAATGAATATTTCGCTAGAACATGGAAAATGATACACCAGCAGATTTTTCTCTATTGTGCATGTAGTAAATAGTGGAGCGAGGCCCAATATCATGTGATTCCCATTTCACCCACAGCTCCTATCAAACAGACCCAGCCGACCATCTACCACAAAAGAAGAAAAGAGAAAAAACTACCATGCATCTGCCTTCAGTGGGCAGAACTTCTGTGGACGAATCAGGCTGGGATTCATCGCCAGATTCAGTCCACAAAGATCCTGTGCAAATCAGGTGGAACGACGGTCTGAGTCCACTGCTCTCTAAATGTGAGACAGAATCCTGCTCTAGAACATGAAAGATGCATTGCCATATTTTGTCTTTTGCGCATGTGGAGAGTAGGGGAGCGAGGCCCTGAGTATCGCAAAAAGAACGCACAGAGGCCGCAATCAGAGGTGGCAAAACACAAACAAAAACAAAAGAAGGGCAATGACCTTGAGGTACCATCATTGAGCTTACCTGTCATAAACAATGGAGAAGTCCTTATCACATCTGGATTCAAACTTAGGTCTGCATTTCATCAGATCATCAGTGCACAAGCTGAGGTAAGGTCCCTTGGCACTTTCACAGTCCGCCCTGCTGAGCTGGCAATTATTCCGGGAGAAACAGAACATGACAAGGAAGCAGAAAGCCCTACATGTATTTGGACTAATTTCTAAAAAATGTGCATTCAAACTAGTCCTCGATTTTGAATCTTTAGGTCTCGAGAGTGTTACGTACTGGAGTGAGGCCCTTCGCCGCAATGTGATGATTGCAATGTTGCACAGTGGCACAGTCTATTCGTTGTGGGCCACCAGCGTACACCCACCACACCTCCCCCATGCCTGATCACTGTAGATTTTGCTGTGGGAATCGGTTCAAGAAAAATTTACAGTGACAGGGCACTCGGAGTGGTGGTTCAAACCACCAGTACCTCGCCCAGCCATTTTTTCCCAAAGCGGTCGTTAACGCACCGCGTCGGACAGAGGTCCGGGCACAGAACAGGGGGGGGGGAAATCCGGTCGCAGGTAAGTTGGTGTAAAGCGGGAAAGAAGACGGTAAAAAAAATCATACTTTATGGACTTCTTCGATGTCGGGGAAGGCTGTCCCTTTCCCCGTGCTACTAGTACCTTGTTGCTTGAATAAGAAGAAGAAAAATATCATACTTTATGGATTTCTTTGAAGTCCAGGAAGGCTGTCCCTTTCCCCGTCCTACTAGTACATTGTTGCTTGAATGGATCTATTTCGATTTCGGGACTGTTCTTTCGGGAGTGTTCTTTCTCTTTATGTTGTTCATTTTGTTTGTTTTAGTGCCCTGCCAGCGAGGCAGGGCATGTTCCATGATGTTCTGTATAGCTGTCATTGAGGGCATACTCATACCGGCACTCCAACGATATCCAGTCTTTTTCAGGGCCAAAGACATTCTCGTTTTTTTTCTAATTCTTTTATAGTGTCTCGTTCTTTTTTCCATCTTTTACCCTCTTTCTGACAACATAGAGACAGGGTACCTCCCGGCTCGGCAGCCTCAGCATACCGTTCACCTGAGCGCCGGACTGCATAGCTGGGTGACGTACTGGTGGTTTAAGCAACGTTGTGCCCAAGGGAAAATGGAGTTGATCTCCTTTGAAGTTCTCATTAACGACTGTTACATCCGTGTCCTCATTGATTGAGGCTCAACAGCCAACTTCTTCTCGCCCAACGGAATTCGTAATGCGATCTTGGGGACGAGGCAAGTGGGATTGGAGAACCCTTGCCATACTCGAGTAGACAACAAGGAAGTCGTCACATCTACACATGGAAGTGCGCACTACCTTTGACCCAGATCGCACTGCCACACACTCGATAAGTGTCCCTTCGACTCAGTTCTTGGCTTGGGCTGCTTGGAAGCCCGATGTCTCATAACTAAGTGGGAGAAGTCACTATTCGTGGTAAGTGATGCCAAGTGAAACGAGCGTTATGTCCTCTTGAACGAAACGCACGAGTCCCCCATGACTTTTCTCAATGCTATGAAATTCTGCAATAAGTGGCACAGGCACAAAGAAGGTGCATAGTAGTACATAGCTTTTGTCAAGCCTTCTCATGTGCCTTCTACTTTTGCTGCATATTCTAACTCTACTTCAAAAGATAAGTCTACTTCTACTCCAACTACAAATTTGATCGTTACTTGCTGTAAATTGTGAAATTGATTTTCTCTCCCCCGATGAGGATGATCCTCCACCGCAAGTCCCAGCAAACATTCACCGTCTACTGGATCGATTTCCAGAAATTTTGGTGAAACCTCGTGGATTCCCAAGCGTTCGGTCAAACACAAGAACGACCTCATAGATGGGTGTGTTCCTCTACAGTATAGGACCAGGTGAGTTGGAGGAGCTGACAAAACAGATTGATAAAATGATTGATCCAGCATGGATTAGGCCTGTTCGGTGCACCTGTTCTGCTTGTTCCCACGAAAGGAAGCACGCTTCGGATGTACATCAACTATCGTGGCTTGAACCAGATCGCAAGAACTAACATGTGTCCTTTGACACATAAATAATCTGCTGCTGGATGTTGCAGGTGGGTGCGAATCTCCAAGATCAACCTCAAGTCCGGCTACCACCAGATTGAAGTCGATCCACCTGACCAGCACTAAACTCCATTCGAGACGCACGGCGGGCTGTACGAATTTACCGTTATGCCCTCCGGTCTCACAAATGCACCAGCCATATTTCAGTGCCTCATGGACAAGGTCTTCCGCCATCAGCAAATCTATGGAAGAGCAGATCAAGCACCTTGAGGACGTCTCGCAGATCCTCGAGGAAGAGTTGCACCTCAACTCAAAGAAATCTGAATTTGGGAGCAGCAGCATCATCTATCTTCTGCACCGGTTGTCCACTGTTGGCCTTGAGCCTGATGCAACCAAGGTTGAGGTCATACGGAAGTAGTGGTCTCAACCAACGAATGTACGCAAACTGCATTCCTTTCTCAGTTTGGCCGGAAGTCTGTACCAAAGTTTTCTGTTATTGCTCACCTGCTGTCGAGGCTAACCAGCAAGAATGTGCCCTATGAATGGAGTGACAAGTATGAAACTGCATTTCATGCTTTGAAAGATCTTTGGTGAGTCATCTTGTGCTCCGCATTGCAGATCCCAACCTCACGTTCATGTCAGTATGGGATTGGTATTGCTGCAACAACATGATGGCAATGGCTTGCATCCGATCAAATACTACAGTGAACACATGCCCAGCCACAAGGTAGCTACCTCCACATGAATCTGGTCATTATGACATCAAACTGAAGATGGCATCTGGTCAACACCCCAAAGCCAATGAGTTGGTTGAGGAAATCAACCAGACGGTCAATCAACTTCTTCGTACTCAAATTGTTCCCGATCAGAACATGTTCCCGAAAGAAACACGTGGGACAACGAGTTAGACAAGGTGAAGGGGCCATACAACTCCATTCACTCTGCAACCGGGGCGACACCAAATCAGCTACACTACAGTTGGCAGATGCACAATCCTCTCTCCTTCTTGCTCCCTGATCTGTTGCCTGGTCTGATGCATAGCATGCCTGGGCAGCACCAAGTACACACGCTTGCTCAACGTTGCTATTGCAGCAATCACCAAGTGCCAGCACGCCATGATCAAGTCTGCTAACAAGTCGCGCAGACGGGAATTTTGAAGTAGGAAGTTAAGTTTCGATCGAAATGTTTTAGTTTTCACAGGAAGAGGGAATGTTGCAAAAGCTTCTTCCATTTTTTGCAATCTTCCATTGTACTATGGTCAAGGATGATCAAGTATGCTAACAAGTCGCGCAGACGGGATTTTCGAAGTAGGAAGTTAAGTTTCAATCAAAATGTTTTAGTTTTCAGAGGAAGAGGGAATGTCGCAAAAGCTTCTTCCATTGTACTATGGTCCTTGACAGGTTCTGAAGGTTGTAGGGGATGATGAATTTGGTCCTTTGTATGTGATTCATGTGCCACCTCATCTGTGCACGTATTCGGTCTTTCATGCGTCCAAATTGTTTCCACACATTGCTAACGAGTCTTTTCCTTATCGAGACCCTATGATCCCTCGTGCTATAGATGGTGGTCTTAAAATCGACAGAATTGTTTCACCTGTTGGAAAAGGGAGGAACAGACAGCATAAAAATTAATTCCTATATCACCAGTTGGACGAGTTCTACTAGATTGATAGGAAACTTCTATTACAGAATGCACCTCATTTTGTCAACGCTTACGAACAACAGATAGTCGCCGGACAGACAGCCAAATTCTCTGCAACACTCACTCCTTATGAGGGACGATGGAGAGGGAAGAAGATAGTGGAGAGAGGAGGGGGAGAATGGTAGATGGTTGATGGAACATGACCGAGAGAGGAGGAGGGAGGAAGTGCAAGATGGTGGAGGGATGAGGGAAGAGGTGAATGATTGCGGAGGAAAATGATGATGGCACAGGAGGGAAAGTGAAGCACGTAGACATGAAGCGACAATTCCTTTTCTTAAAGGAGGAAAACATCAACAAGGGCATGCCTAGTTCAAACAGTGATAATAGCACATGCCTGAAGTCGGTGCCACTGGGTTTGCAACTCCAACCTTATTCCTGGGGAGCAACATGTGCTGGGAACCGGGCCCAGCGTCCCTCATGCTGATGCTGTGCTTTCACTTTCCCTCCTATTCAGTTGTTTTGTCACCTCGCGATCATGCGTACCTTGCTTTAGATCTTGACAATGTGTAAGAGATTGGGGGAGAGAGAAGGGGAAGGTATTTTGTTTTGTTGTGCACTTTTCCTTTCTTTTCACTCCGGACTATTCTGTTTTCCTGCAATTTGGGTCAGGGGAGATGCTCGAGAAGAAGAGAGACTGGGAGGCAGACGGGAGAGAACACAGCTGAAATGCTGAAGGAGAACAAATGTATCCTTGTGAGATACATACAGATGCGAATAGGAGGCGAAGCGAGAGCACAGCAGCAAATAGACATGGTGTGACAATTCCTACAGATATCCCAAGGCATGGGTGTACTATTTCTGTGAAGGTGAACACAAGTCAATTTCTGAAACACGCAAGCATATTGTCCTGGTTGTGCGCTGCGGCGTCTGATTTTTCGTCACATGGCAATTGTGGCAGCAAATAGACATGGCATGATAATTCCCACAGGAATCCCAAGGGATGGCTGCACTATTAGTGCGAAGGCGAACACAAGTCAATTTCTGACACGTGCATGCATATTGTTCTCATTGTGTTATGCTGCATTTCATTTTCCGCCACATGGCAACTGTGGCATCGAATGTTTTTTCCTTGTCGAGCGGGTTTGTCCACGCCTGTGTCAGCCATTGATTTTCTGTGGGCCCATAAATGGCTCTGATTGGCGGCCACTCTTAGAAACTCCTGATCTACAGTGGCTGCACACTGCCAGCATGATAGGGTTCGCCAACAACCCGGATGAAAGATTTCTTACACTCACGATTTCTACAGTGCTAGAAACTACCAACATTGCCACATAGCATCTTTGCTGCAGCACAGCCACACACCATATTCTTTCCAGCACAGCCACATAGTAACTTCTACGGTTGTGGGGACCGCCTGCCTTGCCACCTCACACAGTAACTAGAGAGCCACGTAGCAACATTGTCCCGAGGCCATGTTGCACACAAACGTCCATAGCTGGCAAACAAGTGTGTCCTCATAATCACAATGTTGCATAGCAACGAAGCTGCATAGCCACAAAACCGAACAGCATAGGGATGCCTGCATGCATGCTTGACAGCCATGTTGTTAAACTCCTCAGAGCTGCACAGCTGAACAGTCGTACCTGCATGGTGGCATACCTGTATCGCTGCACATTCATAACTGCAGGGTCTCATAGCCACACAGCATGGGCTAACAGCTCCATGCTTGCTTAACAGCCATGCAGGTCATCTCAACTCCGTAGCCGCAAACAGTCATGAACGCGGCTGCATGACTTCACAGCGCAGCTCCATACCATCAGAAATTTTGACTTATTTCTGGACGGAATTGCAGCCAGATGCTTATGCAGGTCTGGCCGTAAATGCAATCAGATACAATTCCGATAGTACAAGTGTGAGTACGCCCTAAGAAGGTGATGTTATCCATTCCAACTCCGTAGCCGCAAACAGTCATGAACACGGCTGCATGACTGCACAGCCCAGCTCCATACCATCAGAAATTTTGACTTATTTCTGGACGGAATTGCGTCCAGATGCATATGCAGGTCTGGCCGTAAATGCAATCAGATAGATACATTTCCGATAATACGAGTGTGAGTACGCCCTAAGAAGGTGATGTTATCCATTCCATGCCACCCTTTCCTTTTTCTTTTTCATATTTGCAGCATGAACAGCTGACGTCTATGAGCATTAGGATTCGGGAGCGGACGGCAGATGGGAGTCCTACCTCATCAGGCAACTGGTCTAGTGACTGAGAGAGAAACTACAAAGTGCATCCCTGACCTAGGTCCACAGGCCAAAGTAGAGGCAAGCATCAAGAACAACTAGTGCTGGTGAGAATGCACTGATGATCCATCCTTGAACATGACTCTTCACTGATTGCATTGTATACAGCTCCCCAAGAGGAATGAATACATAGAGAAGAAGACTGTGCGCCAACAGGCAATGAAAGCAACCATACCTCTGCTGAACGATTGTCTCTTGCACACGAATCTCCTGCAACCAACCATACCACCCAACCACACATCCACACATCCACATGTACAACCACCAAATAGCCATGCATCCATCAGATTTATGCACGGCCCGGCCTGCCAATTAACCGGCTACACCTCATTCAAAAGAGACTCCAAAAGTGACCACCACAATATTTGCCAACAGGCTGAAAACGGTGATCAGGCCTTGTAATAGTGCACCAACTTGCTGGGCTGCCCATACAAGTACAGTCTCCTAAGTGCAAAGTCGCACCAGAGTTTCTGCGGAATGTGTCTGGAAGTACTGATGGAAGCGCTGGTGGTGCTATTCCGAAACCATAACTGCTACACATCAATCACTTGCAACCGCATAACAGCCTCTTACTTAATTGAATCGCCGACAACGCATTCAAGAGAAAGCGAGACAATGCACCAAGCAGAAAAGAGGCAGAGAAAGACACACCGAGACAATACACCAAGCAGAAAAGAGGCAGAGAAAGACGCACACATAGACGTGCCAAGAGACAAATCACCTTGCTGCATTGCTCACCATATCTCCAAAAAATGGTGGGTGTTTCCACATCGTAATGGAGCAAAGGCTCAAGGAGTGGCAAGGATAGAGTTACACATGTCGTGACAAGTCCCTGTGGCTGAGCGGTACACACATGTGACTGTTAACAACAAATCAGAAGAGACAATCAAACCCTGACAGAATCCGATGGATACAGAATGATACAGGTTACCATTTTGGAAAAAAGGGGGGGGGGGGGGGGGAAGAAAAGGAAAAAGGCAAACAAGGAGCTGGATGGATGAGACAATGAAGACACTAACACGTAGTACGAAAGAGAGACAGAGGGATTGGAGAAGACAAATGGAAACAGGAGGGAAGGAGAGTGTAGGGTGAGAGATGGAAGGTCAGGAGGAGAGATAGGAGACACACAGGAAAGACGGGCATCAGACAAACACAGAGAGAGGCAAACACACAGAGAGATGCAGAGCAATAGGGGCCACACTTGGGTGAAGGAGAGGTTTGACCAGACATACTTAGTAACCGCTCACCTGCTCCCTCAAAGCAGCCGCCTGAATCGCTTCTTCCAGAGTCTGACCCTGTTCCTTTGGAATGCTCTCCTTTGACCCGAACGCAGGCTGGCCACCCAAGGATACACCTCCTCCAGGAAGCAAACCTTGCCTTTGCAATGAGCCCATGGTCTGCCCATGAGGTGCAACCTGCCCTTGGGATTGCAGTTGCTGCTGCTGCTGCTGCTGCTGCTGCTGCTGTTGCTGCTGCTGCTGCTGCTGCTGCTGCTCTTGCTGTTGCAGCTGAGAGTTTTGCAGCTGCCCAGGTGTTAGCATCTGAGTTGAACTCTGTAGCTGGCTATGAGATGTCTGTAAAGCCCCTGACAATTGCTGTGACGAGAGCTGGCCAAGCAGCATCGTCGACTGTGTCTGGCCTAAGTGACCACCCATTGGCACCTGTTGAGGAGGCTGATGTTGACCCTGTTGCCCCACCGGTCCCATTTGTGGCATCTGTAGTTGCTGACCTGGTTGCACAAGCTGCCCTCCTGGTGACTGAGGCTGGCCCAGATGCACTGGCTGACCTGTCTGGGTCTGCCCTGGCTGGCCCAGATGCACTGGCTCACCTGCCTGGGTCTGTCCTGGCTGGCCCATTGGCAGTTGCCCGGACTGAGGTATCTGCAGCTGCCCTGGCTGTGCCGTTTGTCCCATCTGTGGTGGCTGGGGCTGGCCTAACTGTCCCATGTGTGGTGGTTGGGGCTGCCCTAACTGTCCCATCTGTGATGGTTGGGGCTGCCCTAACTGTCCCATCTGTGATGGTTGGGGCTGCCCTAACTGTCCCATCTGTGATGGTTGGGGCTGCCTTAATTGTCCCATCTGTGATGGTTGGGGCTGCCCTAACTGTCCCATCTGTGATGGTTGGGGCTGCCCTAACTGTCCCATCTGTGATGGTTGGGGCTGCCCTAACTGTCCCATATGCAGTGCCTGGGACTGCCCTAACTGCCCCACCTGCGGTGCCTGGGGCTGCCCTAACTGACCCATTGGGCCTGGTTGAGACTGCCCCATTTGCAAAGCGTGAGGTTGCCCTGGTTGCTGGCCCATCTGCAGCGGCTGAGTCTGGCCCGGCTGCAGCATAGGTGGGAGCTGCGGCTGTCCAGCTTGCCCAATGGGTGGTGGCTGTGGCTGACCCATTTGCTGTCCCATCATGGGTGGGAGAAGCTGCTGCTGACCAGGCTGCCCCATCGGTGGCTGTGATTGACCCAGTGGATGCAATCCCGATTGACCGAGGGTTGGTTGAGTTTGTGCCACCTGCTGCTGGCCTGGTTGCTCGAGTTGAGCCATCGGTGGCAGTGGCTGTGGCTGCTGCTGCTGCTGCTGCTGCTGAGCTTGTGAGCCAAGCTGTACAGGGCCAGGAGGCACCCCAAAAGTTCCCGAACCGCTCAACATAGATCCCTGAGGTGGAGGTCGAAGGGACTGCTGCATCATGTCCTGTTGACCCATCCCTCCCTGTCCCATTGGAGCTTGTGAGAACCCCATGCTCGCAGAGGGCAGCCCTTGTGAAGTTCCACTGACATTTGGTGGCAGTGGTGTTGCTCCAGCTCCCCCCATTCCCACGTGCTGTTGGGCCCATGGCATCCCCCCTGGAACCCCTCCCTGACCCGGATAGGAACCCATTTGCTGCTGCTGCTGCAGATGTGGGGACAGCTGCTGCTGTGAAAGACTCGGAGGGGCCACCTGTGAAGGTGGCTGCTGCACTTGTGGAGGCGGTTGAGGCTGAGATGGGTGTATTGGTGAAGAGAACGGCTGCGACATGCCTGGTATACCACCCTGTGACGGGTTTGACATATTGCCATTCGGCACGTTGGGTGGAGGCTGGGGAGGAGGAACAGACTGGGGTGCAATCTTAGCCAGCTGCTGTGAATCATCATTCGACTGCAACGGCATACCTCCTGATGACATGTTTTCTTTGTCCCCACCAGTCTTCTCCTCCGGAACAGCCTCCCAGCGCGACTTTCGCCGCTCTCTTGTCGACGAAGGGGGGTTCTGAGATCCCCCCTCACTTTTTGCACCCACTCCTCCACCATGACCGGCTTGATTACCCTTCTGATTATCCTGACTACCTTGATCATCTTGCATCTGCTGTTGTTGGGCAGATGTTGATGGTGGTTGCGGCATCTTGTGCTGAGCTGCCTGCTCCCCCCCCTCAGAAGATGTACTTGACGTCTGACCTGGCACAGTCGGCGGGTGCCATGCCGAGAGATGGGATGGTGACACTGCTTCACTGCCGCCTGAGAAAGCCCCACCTGGCTGACCCTGGAACTGTGAGGGAGTTAATGGACTCTGAGACCCTGCTGGCATCTGCTGCTGACCTGGTTGGCCAGGGTGACCTGCCGGTGGCATTGGTGGCTGCTGACCAGTCTGACCAGATATTAGAGGTGGTAAATTTGTCGGGGGGGCTTGTGCGAATACCGATGTGGGGGGTGACCCCTGCGGAAATCCCCAAGGCGGCCCCGGTAGACCTGGCCCGCCAGTAGCTCCAAATTGACTTTGACCAGGCTGGTGAACCACCAGCGGTTGAGGTAGCAAGGGTGGCTGAACTGGCCCAGATCCCGTCGAAAACACTGATAAAAGAGGCGGCTGAGGATGAAAAGGGGGTTGCTGTTGTTGCTGCTGCTGGGGCGACGTCCTGGACATGTCCTGCTGCTGTGCCGATACAGGCCCCTGTCCCTGGTGCTGTGGAGGTAGAGGCGGCGGCTGTGGCGGCTGAACACCACCAGAAGGTAGCGCCGCCAGAGGCGGAATAGCTGTGGGCGACCCGACTTGCTGCTGCCCCTGCTGTTGCCCCATCATTGGGGGTCGAATATGCGGCTGACCTGATACACTAAATCCCCCCTCACTTGCAGAAGGATGTTTCAGACCCCCTGTGGCCTCATCGTTGTCCATGGGCAGAGCCCGTGGCATATCCTCCATCCCACCTCCCATCAATTGCTGACCAGGCAGGTGTTGCTGCTGCTGCATTGTGGTCTTACCAAACGGAATCTGCGGCTGCCCTGCTGGTGGTGGGGTTGGTGGCGGTTGGGGAAAGGGTGGTGCAGGGGCCCTCACACCTCCCCCTCCACCCATACCCTGCTGCAGCATACCCCCTTCCTGCACATGCATAGGAACAGGAGGCCGCATGTTGGCAGGGAAGCCTGACGGGCCCACGCTGGATCCAGCCGGCTGGAATTGGGAGCCCTGCTGCTGTTGCTGCTGCTGCTGATGTGGGTGAAGCTGTTGATGCCCAAGTGGATGCTGCCCAGGTGGAAGAGGTGGGCCCCGAGGGCTCGGAAGTCCCCCTGGCCCTGGAAAACCACCTTGATGCCCTGGTGACGGCCCTCCTTGCTGTGATCCCATGGGAGGTTGACCTGGACCTGTTTGAGGACCACCTTGCATGACTGGAACTCCACCAAATTGCTGACCCGGCACCCCAAATTGACCTTGCATGCTCGGAACTCCACCAAATTGCTGACCACCCACCATCATATGCCCAGGTAGCCCCTGTTGCCCTCCCATGCCGTGATGTTGTCCCCCGTTCCCGGGCCCCGGCCCTGGCCCTGCTCCTCCCTGCTGCTGCTGCTGCTGTTGCTGCTGATCTGGAGGCATCACTCGTTGGCCTGGACCTTCACCAGCTCCTGACTGCCCTTGAGAAGGACCCAATCCACCTCCACCGCCCATTGGCCCGTGGTGTTGCTGCTGCTGCTGTTGTCCCATCATTCCATGCGCAGGCCCACCACTCATACCAGGCCCATGTTGGCCGTGATGCCCACTCATCCCCCCCCCCTGCTGCTGCTGCTGCCCCATGCCACCACCACCTAACTGCCCATGCTGTTGGCCAGGCATTCCGCCACCAAGACCCCCTTGCTGCCCTTGCACTAAACCCATGGCTGCAGACATATGATGACCCTGAGGACCGCCTAAAGGCCCTGACGGTCCATGCTGACCAGGTAACCCTGCATGTGGTGGCTGCGGCAGCTGCCCCTGCCCCTGTGGTGGAGCAATCATCTGCCCTCGCTGATGCTGGTGCTGCATTGCACGATGATCCATCTCCTGTTGTTGTTGTCCAAACTGCTGCTGTTGACCTAGTTGCTGCTGATGATGAGGCTGGAATGGAGGTCTTCCATGAAAATTGCCCATGTGCTGGTGTTGCTGCGGCTGCTGCTGCGGCTGGATACCAAACTGCTGGTGATGAGGTGCAGCCATGTGCAGCGGCATCCGCGGCCCACCTGCCGGCGGTTGACTCATCGGCGGATGTGGCGGATTCCCGCCAAGATGCTGATGACGAAACCCACCAGGCCCTCCACCTGGAGGCGGAGGAAGAGGAACCCCACCCCCGCCTGGGGCAGGCCCCCCCGGACCAAGGCCACCGCCCATACCAGCACCACCAACGCCTCCACCAGCCCCACCCGGTGCACCACCCTTCATCCCTATAACGGATTGAATTGGATCAGACCAACGAGATCAGCACAAGGAAACGGCAGGGTCCGTGTCAGTTTACAGTGGTTTCGCTCCAAGGCAGATGGTAGTTGATAGCAAGTATTCCGCTCCGAATGGTCTGCAGCCTCTCATGTCATGAGACATGTCCACCTAGTAGAGCTGATGGACAAGAGAAGTCACAGAGATCATCCACGGAGCCCTTTGTCAGCTTCCATACATAAACTTTCCACACAATAATCCAATCTCTCTCTCTCTCTCTCTCTCTCTCTCTCTCTCTCTCTCTCTCTCTCTCTCTCCTCTTTGTGTTCATGTGCTGTCACGTTCGCTACACACAACTCCACAAAAATAGCATGACTGCGCCAGACTTCGGACGGACTTTCAGAGATCCATCAGGAGGTTGTGCATGTGTGTGTGTGCGTGTGCAAGTTGTCATGTTTGCTATAGACGTCAACTAAAAAGTCGTCATGTTCGCTATAATAGTCCACGAAAAAGTTATGACCGAGCCAGACTGTCTTGACAGACTTTCAGCAGCTCATCAGGAAGCTGAACCCCAACCGTCTGCCCAGGATGTACTTGACTGATGGATAAGGACACACCGCATTGCACAGAGTTAGCATACCCCTGTAGCATACCCCTGAGAGAGAGAAGTGGTCCCCACTTTACTCGCACCAACCCTGCAATCCTAGCAGACCGTCGGTCCAAACCCCTGATGAGAACGGCGTTAAAAGTCCAAGAAACAAGTCTGTCAAAGCCATAAAACCCATCCTACAGGCCCATTCAGTGTGTGTACCTGTGCATGCATGCGTGTGTGAGTGATTTCCTGATTCCCTGAGAGACAGAAGTGGTCCCCACTTCACTCACACCAACCCTGCAATCCTAGCAGATGGTCGGTCCAAACCCCTGACGAGAACATCGTTCAAGTCCAAAAAAAGAAACCAGTCTGTCAAAGCCATAAAACCCACTCTGCACACCCATTCAGTGTGTCTGTGCATGCATGCGTGTCTGAATAATTTCCTGATCCCTCCCGCTCGGTCAGCATGTCATCCCACCATCTCTCCCTCTCCAGCGGCTAACCTCCCAGCCTCTGGAGTCACTGGCGTGTGTCACCTTCTCCCTCTTCTTTCTCCCACTCTTTTGTTTCCTTCTTCTAGTTCAGTCTTCCAGTTCAGCTGTTCTGTTGCCTCAGTTTGCCAAAGACCAGGTTCACTTCAGACAGCAAAGTGAAAAGAGAGAAGGAAAGGTGTTTCCAGAGAAGCAAAAGACAGTAAAGGAGAATGGAATCATTCCCCAGCACTTTGACACAATCCAAATCAACATCAAATACATCCACCATTTCATCACTTCATACAGAGTAGGCATCCCTCACTCACATGCACAGACCTGCTTTTTAGCACACACCCACTCGTGCACTCGTAGGCATTCGTCGCTTGCATGTACTCTCTCTCTCTCTCTCTCTCTCTCTCTCTCTCTCTCTCTCTCACACACACACACACACACGAGAGGACTTTCCGAAGCTGTATCCGACTGCAATTACAGTCTGGCATGGATGCATCTGACTGCAATTGCGTCCACAGCTGAGTTGAAAAAGTTATCTCTCTCTCTTTCTCTCTCTCTCTCTCTCTCTCTCTCTCTCTCACACACACACACACACACACGAGAGGACTTTCCGAAGCTGTATCCAACTGCAATTACGGTCAGGCATGGATGAATCTGACTGCAATTGCATCCACAGCTGAGTTGAAAAAGTTCTCTCTCTCTCTCTCTCTCTCTCACACACACACACACACACACACACACACGCACATGAGAGGACTTTCCAAAATTGTATCTGACTGTAATTACGGCCAGGCATGGATGAATCTGACTGCAATTGCGTCCACAGCTGAGTTGAAAAAGTTATGGTGCGTGTATGCCCTTTGTGTGGGGATCCAAATCCTCTCTCAATGATTTCCTTTGGTTTCGCTCGTGCGCCCCTACCGTAACCCTCTTTCACCGAGTACAACGCACCCTCATCATGAATGTGGACATGATTTCAGCCAGATACAGCATATGGGGAACAAGCGTAGCCTTCGGGGGATGCAGAGTGACAATAGCTTGCTTGCGCACCCCTACAGTAGCCCCCTTTCCCCAAATACAACGCACCCTCATCATGAATGTGGACATGTTTTCAGCCAGATACAGCGTGTGGGGAACTCGTGGAGTGACATTACTTCTGTGACGATTCTTTTTACTTTTTATTTTTGACACTATAATTTGTTTCGTTACGTAACTGTCAACGACCTTCTTCCCCCGAACAGAGCTCGATATGAATGTATACAGGCTTTATCACGGCCAGATACAGGCATTATCACGGTCATTCCTCAAGAATGTACACAGGCTTTATCACGGCCATTCACCAACAATGTATACAGACTTCATCACGTCCGGATACAAAAACCTCTCCACCTATACCTTAATCACCCGAGCACAACTCCGTATCTTCGGGAATGTACACATACTCTTATCCTGTCCAAATACAGAAACCTCTTCCTGCTGCCATATTCGCCCAAATACAACACCCTATCATCATGAATGTACACGGCCAGATACAATAACATGTTCACCATACCTTCTTCATCCGCACACAACTCCCTCTATTCATCAACGTATACAGACTCCATCCTGGCCAAATGCATCCCTTACCCGAATAGAACTCCCTCTATTCATCAATGTATACAGACTCCATCCTGTCCAAACAGATTGAACTTTATTCGTCTTTTTTTCTGTCTTTTTTACTTATCGAAATCTAATCGTTTTTTTTCCCGCGCAACAAACTTTTTTTCCTAACTTTTTCCAGTTCACTCGTCCATTTTCTGCTTAAAAGTTTTTTCGTCCATTTTTCGTTTTTCTTTTTGGTTGTCCTTTTTTCTCCTCCTTGTTTCTCCATTTTTCGTTTTCCTCTTTATTTCGTCCATTTTTTGTCCATTTTTCGTTTTTCTTCTTGTTTGTCCTCCTTTTTTTTCCCTCCTTATTTCTCTATTTTTCGTTTTCCTCTTTATTTCGTCCATTTTTCGTTTTCCTCTTTCTTCCAGCTTCGAACGTTTTTCGTCCATTTTCCGTTTTTCTTTTTGGTTGTCCTTTTTTCTCCTCCTTATTTCTCCATTTTTTGTTTTCCTCTTTATTTCGTCCATTTTTCGTTTCCCTTCCAATTTTTTTGGTCCATTTTTCGTTTTTCTTCTTGTTTCTCCTCCCTTTTTTCCCTCCTTATTTCTCTATTTTTCGTTTTCCTCTTTATTTCGTCCATTTTTCGTTTTCCTCTCTCTTCCAACTGCCATTTTTCATTTTCCTCTTTATTTCTCCTCCTTTTTTTTTTCCCCTTGTGATCCTTTTCCGGCTTCGAACTCTTTTCGTCCATTTTTCGTTTTCCTCTTTACTTCTTTTTTTTCCTTTTGGTTTTTCGTCCATTTTGGTTTTCACTTTTCCTTTACTGCCATATTTCGTTTTTCTTTTTGTTTCTCCTCCCTTTTTTTCCCCTTTTGTTGCTTGTCCGGCTTCGAACTGCCATTTTTCGTTTTTCTTTTTCTGTTCCTTTTTTTTTTTTTGCGTTTTTCCTCTTTGGTTTCCCTTGTTCTCCTTTTTTTTTCCGTCTTCATTTTTCTTGTTTTGTTTCTAGGTTCCCGGTTGCCCCTGCATGAGCGGGAAATTCCCGCGCGAAAATATTCGTCCGTTGGGTGGGGAATCCTCCTCCTCCCCCCCCCCCCCCCCCCCCCCCCCCCGGTTTCTTTTACCCGCCAATTCCTCCCACACAGGTTAATCGTCCGGGGAATCCTCCCCCGCCCCCCGGGCACCTATTCATTCGTTAGGCTGGAAATTAATTTCCTCCCCGTGTTCTTTTCGATACACCCAGGAAAAAGGAAAAAAATCCTTTTTCTTCCAAAAAACAGAGCGACGGCCTCGGGATATCATCATTGAGCTCACCAGCCCCAGGTGATTCACAATTACTCTATTATAATCTGTTCATCTGATTGCATTCGGTGATTCAAAATTACTATTATTTATTCATCCGAATTACTCATACACGCATCCTGGACTCGAAGCCCGGTCTGTATTTCAACAGGTTCATTGGGCGGGCTTCTCTCTTTCTTTGTTGGAGAGATATTCGTCGCGCGGGAAATTTTCCCAGGGAACATTCTCGTAGATTGCACGGGAAATTTTGCCAGGGAACATTCTCGTAGATTGCGCGGGAAGTTCGTCGCCACGTATCTTCTTTGGCGGGAACCTTCGCAGATAAATTCCTTCTTTGGCGGGAGATTCCTTCTCCGGCGCGCATAGTCCTTGGTTGCGCGGGAAATTCCTTTCGAGAATTATTCCTTGTTTCCGCGGGAAATTCCTTTCGAGAATCATTCCTTGTTGCGCGGGAAATTGGTTCGGAGAGTTAATTCGTTGCGCGGGAAATTCCTTTCGAGAATTATTCCTTGTTCCGCGGGAAATTCCTTTCGAGAATTATTCTTTGCGCGGGAAATTCCTCAGCACACGCGTTTCCTTTTAAAAAAAAGGAAAAAAAAAGAAGTAATGTCTCGTTACAATTGCAAGTAAAACAAAATTGACGAAAGGACGAGAAATTACTTTTTTTTTTTTTTAATTAAGGCGCCGGTCTTGAGATATCGTCATTGGCCTGACCGGGCCCATTTAATTCAGCAGAATGGTTTATATCGTTCATCTGATCACAGCTGGATTTGAATCAAACTCCGGATCTGTACTTCAACAGTTAATAATTGGGTGTATCAACTGAGCTACGCGGCCGTTTGGCATAATATTGCCAGTATCGTAAAGAATAAAATAATATATACACCATATATTGGATAACATAAAGAATGAAATAGTAGAAGGAAAAAAAAAGTGAAATAAGTTCTGTTAGATACAGCGATAAGTTCTGTTAGATACCAGCCATGTCGGCAGCAGGACTACCGTCTTCACCCTCGGAATAGAACGGCCCGTCATTATAGCAACTGTATTACGGGCAACTTTCAGTCTCCATACAGCGATAATGACCGTAGCTACGGTCGTTTGTGCCCTCCGCCAGCGTTCTGTTAGCGTGAAGACGATGGAACTATGCAAGCTGTTAATGTACAAATACACAAAAATGAAGTCTTCAGGCTGTATTTAGGCCAACTTCCAGTCTACATACACAGAGAACGACCCGGTAAGCAGGAGGAAGAGAGGGAGAAGAAGACGACACATGTACGAAAACTAAACATGAATATTTCAAACTACAACTCCCCCTGTTCAGAACCTCTTGCGTACAAGGCCGCCCACATATATATATTGTCACATTGTGAATCAGAGCGCAGAAGCGAAAAAAAGGGGAAAGAAAAAAAAAAAGGAAAAAAAGGGGAAGGGGAAGAGGTAAGGAAAGCTCCACCTGTTCATAACCTCTTACGTACAAGGCCAGCCACGTGGATGACAGGTTGAGCGCTG
>BFEA01000145.1:628192-647585 GCA_003427395.1 Chara braunii | reverse complement strand
GGATCCACACGCTGCAGGTTGTCCACGTACTGCGCCTCATCCCAATAGAGTGTAAGATTGGCAATCTCAGGACCAGCGTTTGTGCCCATAGGGATACCGACATCTTGATGATGAACAAGGCCATCCGCTGTATACAAATATGTATTTGTAACAATAAACCGAAGATGTTGAAGAATGTCAGAAACAGAAAGAGTGTCAGGTMCCGTATCCGTAGTCCATTCCCCTGCACGGGGTCCACGGACCAGCATACGGAGAGCAACACCCGATGAGCGTCTGTGTATGCTGCCGTACCTGTGCAAGAGCGTAGGCATGCGCCTCATCAACGGCATTAGCAACATTGTCAAGAATTCGTTGATGAGAAAGATTAGTATACATAGTAGTGAAATCAACTGTATGCGGGGCCAGACCTCTAAGAGAAGCTTTATTCTTTTTGAGGTCAAGCATGACCTCGTCACTGCTCTGAACTATCCAACATCGTCGAATACCTTCGGTTYGAAAGAGTTGATTATCTTTTTCGCGAAGAGTACGGATGACGCCTTGAAGTGCTGTACTTAAACGAGCCGAAGTAGGCGTTGTACTAGCTACCGGCTTGTGAGGCGGTCAGTGATGCAAACGCTGGACTCGTTGGGAAGGGTGCAGGTCACTCCGCCGGGCCGTATGGGAAGAGGAAGAAGAAAGATTGTTTCGGGCAGTGATACCAAGAATAGGACGGAGTGTGGGAATAGAGATACGGCAATGTGTCAGCATGAGGATATATATATATTGTCACATGATATCAGAGCGCCTAAGCGAAAAAACCAAAAAAACAAAAAAATCTTAAATTCGTTTTTAATCTTCTTCCTTACAACTCCCCCTGTTCAGAACCTCTTGCGTACAAGGCCGCCCACGTGGATGTAGGTTGAGCGGCGGCTGCCCCCACTCCCGTGTATATATATATTGTCACATGAATATCAGAGCGCAAAGGCGAAAAGAAAACAAAAGGAAACAAAAAAGATATCAATTCATTCTTTATCTTCTTCCTTGTTCAGAACCTCTTGCGTACAAGGCCGCCCACGTGGAGGCAGGTTGAGCGGCGGCTGCCCCCACCCCCGTGTGTCATATCGACCGACTTGCACACAGCYAAAGGGCAAAGAGGCAAAGAAAAGAGGAAGGGAACAGCCATATACAACAAAATAGGGGGCAACAAGCAACAACACCAAAAACAGATCCTATATATATTCGATTGTACTTGTATCGGAGCGCAAAGGCTAAAAAGACAAAACAGAAGAAGGAAAGAAGGAAAGCTCCGCCTGTTCATCACCTCTTACGCACAAGGCCGGCCACGTGGATGATGGTTAAGCACCGGCTGCCCCCATCCCCGTCTGTAAAAAGAGTCCACCATAACTGCCAGGTAAACCATAGGCAGAGAGCGAGAAGAGGACAATGGACAAGGGTATGTATGTACGTATATATCTATTTGTACATATTTATGTCTATCTATATATTGTCACACTGTAAATCAGAGCGCGAAGGCGGAAAAAAACAAAACAAGGAAAGGAAAAGAAGGAAAGCCCCACCTGTTCATCACCTCTTACGTACAAGGCCATGCCAGCCACGTGGATGACAGGTTGAGCGCTGGCTGACCCCATCCCCGTGTGTCACAAGGACCCCCCACTTGCACGCAGCCAAAAGGCAAAGAAAGAGGTAACGTGAGGAGGAGGAAACCAAACCTGACAGGGAAAGAAAGATAATCCAATTGTCACAAAGCAAATAAAACATCCCACAGATCAACATTTATTTTTTTTTCTTTTTTTTCTCTTTTCCTTTTTTTTTTTCTTTTTTTCTTTTTTTCTTTTTTCCTCTTTTTCTTTTCTTTTTTTTTTACCTGTCCCCACCTCGGCAGATAGGACAGCTACGGTGAGGATGATGTGGATGTTCACAAGGATGCCCAAGGAGAGATGCGCCAGCACAGCATTCAGCAGGACGGCTAGCACGAACCATCTCATCAAAACAGTCCTGACAGAGGACATCATGATGTTGTCCACGTGTCAAAAAAACAGCAGGACGTTCATCACAGTGCGGCATCATACAGTTCTGATAGCGTCCTTGGGCACAAAAGGGACAACATATATCTGGGTGATAGAGATGTGTACAATGAGGAAATGTTGGACACCCTTCAGTACAGACGGCGGCCGTCGCAATAGATTATTAATGGCTATGGCATAGATGATGCATTCCACAGCCTAGGCGCACCGCGTCTCTGTCCCGACAGTTGTCACACGAGAGTCGGTCAATAATCCAGAATAAAGTATGATTCGACAATGCACCCAAAAACTCGTTCACGCCGAAAATGACCTGACTCATCGTCCCACCATCCCACAGTTCCCACTGGGAAGCTGCAAAAATTCATTCACGCCGAAACTGTATACGAATGAGTGCCATATAATGCCCGGGTCTGTGCAAAATGCAGGCAGAAATATGAGGATGGTTATTGAGGTCATCGCCTGGCGTCGCATGATGCATGCATAAGAAGAAGGTGGCGACCGTGAAACTGTAAGACATTTACAGTAAAGCCTCCTGAGGTAGCATAAGTATATAGTTACTGCCTTCAGGAGGTGGACTATTATGATCATACAACAACTGAATTCCAACAGCGTCAAGCTGATAAGCAGTCGTAAGAAATTGGGATGCACTATAACATTGACGCGGATAAGCCATTGAGGTAGGCAGACATTTGTGGCTGTCAAACCACAAATACTTGGTATGTCTACCCGCAGATCCGAATCGGTCACCGCTGGAAAGGCATAACGGAACCACAACAGAGGGCCCGCGATATAAAAAAGCCATTCCACATCGGGGAGAAATGGCTGGCAAGGACAGTGGAAAAGGAGGAAAAGAGGAAAGGGGAGAAACGAGAAAGAGGAAATAGAATGAAGGAAAAAATATACCACAAGTCTATCCATCGATTATATCTACTTATATCTATTATATCTAGTTATATACGAACTGAAATCCACGGTCACAGAGATAACATACTCGTTTCAATTGCTTCAAATTCTAAATTAAATCAATAATAAAATAACAATAAAAGTTTCCTGTATATGTCAGCCTCCTGATGAGTCGGTGAAACTTCGATGAAACAACAGTTTGTCACAGCCCCTCCTCGTTTGTTGTCCTCTTCTCCCTCCCTCCCTCCCTCCCTCCCTGCCTACTACGGTTTACCGAGCAGCTCTGTTTAGCGATATATACGACGTCACAGAGATACACCGTAATTTTATTTTACTCGATAAATTAAACTAATAGAATTTTCTATTTTATTAAATTGAAAGTAATCAACGAAAAAGTTTACCACTACCGGGCATGTTAGCAGAAAAGTACAGACACGTTAGGCCTCATCACGTATATTCACACAACCATATGCACAAGTGTGAAAACTGCGCACGTGTGAAAACCGCACACGTGTGAAAACCGCACACGTGTGAAAACTGCATACGTGTGAAAACTGCGCAAGTGTGAAAACTGCGCACGTGTGCATACCGTCGAGTGTATACTCGTCATCATATGGATGATTTTATCCCCAAAAAAAAGAGCTTATCGATGAACGAGACACAGAAAGAGAGAGAAGAGAAAGAGAGAAACAGCGAAAAATAGAGAGCGAGACACAGAAAGAGAGAGAGAGAGAATCTCGGGGACGAAGTGACAAAAACAGAGGAAAAGAAAGAGAAAGAGAAGGAGAGAGGGAAAAAAAAATTGAGAGAAATAGAGAGAGAGTAAGAGAGAGACAGAAAGAAAAAGACAGACTTCCTTCCCTGCTGATTGTCCGCACCGACGCATTCATTATTGGATACTCGGCGGAGGTTTCAGCATATAGCCAGATTTGCCGAGAGAAAGAAGAAGAGTCTCAAAGCAGTGACTTTACGATATTAACAGAAACAGAATCTAGGGTAACGCCAACGAACGACTTTTAAAATAATAACAATAAAAAAGAAAACAGAAACAGAACCTAACGGCCGATTTCTTAACGATCGCTCTAACGGCCGATAATAAAGCAAGAAACCTAAAAGCCCCTAAGGCGATAGCATCCCTTTAATTCTGGCAGAATCAGGACAAACAAAAACAAACGATATGTTACTTACAAAGTTCCAAGAAACACCAAAAAAACTGATTCTAGACAGGATTCGAACTCATGATGCTGTTTCGTTTGACGTTTCCGGCGTACACATCAAGTCACTATTGCGCAAAAAGAGAGAGAGAGAGAGAGAGTACAGGTACGTGCGTCACTATTGCGCAGAGAAAGAGAGAGAGAGAGAGCTCCTCTTCGCTCAAACAAAGAAAGAAAGAGAGAGAGAGAGAGAGACAGCCAGATAGACAGACAGATACAAACCAGGCGCCTACCTCTCACTTTCAGCAACATCTCTCTCTCTCTCTCTCTCTCTCTCTCTCTCTCTCTCTCTCTCTCTCTCTCTCTCTCTCTCTCTCTCTCACACACACACACACACACACACACACACGAACAAATAGCAATTGCACGAAAATAAATATGTACATATGAACACATGACTCGTTTAAATCCGTGCCTCTCTCTCTCTCTCTCTCTCTCTCTCTCTCTCTCTCTCTCTCTCCCCAGCCAACTTCCGCGCCCCTCCTGCTCATTGCATACCCCACTTACCACCTATCCCTCCCACACGTCACAGCACCGTGCCTCTCTCTCTTTCTCTCTCTCTCTCTCTCTCTCTCTCTCTCTCTCTCTCTCTCTCTCTCTCTCTCTCTCTCTCTCTCTCTCTCTCTCTCGCCGGGGCCCCCCACTGAAGCTGGTCCTCCGTCCGCAAGAAGTAGACAAACAAAAATAGGCTACGCCTGAACGACACTGGTAGTTGCGTGCTTGAAGCCTTCGTTCATTCTCCGAGTCCGTTTAGCAGTGACTCTGCGCCTTCCTTCTCTCCCCCCCCCCCCCCCCCCCCCACGCACACAGACACTGTCTCCCTTGTCTCCCGCTCTGACATGCGCTTCGCCGTCACTGCTAAACGGAAAACAGAAAGGAAACGACAGAGAGAAAGCGAGCCAGCCAAAAGAGAAAGGAGCAGGACAGAGTTTGGTAGAAAGAGGAGCAGAACAATCGAAACGTCGAGGGGGAGAGAATGAGCGCGAGGAGGCAGAGAACGGTATCAGAGAGAGGAATAGAAAAAGCGGGAGAGAAAGAACAGGAGAGAAAGAACAGGAGAGAAAGCGAGAGGGAGTGTTTACTACAACGTCACATAGTCTTTGTTCAGAGAAAGAGCGAGAGAGAACGAGTACGAAAGAAAGACGGAGAGAAAGAATGTTCGTTTCAATCACCCATCATGTCTGTCACAAAAAAAAGAGCGGGAGAAGCCAGAGAGCGGGAGGCAGACAATAGGAGGCAGAGAGAGGGAGGCAGAGAGCCGAAAGGACAGAAGAGGAGAGAATCAGAAGCAGTGTGACAGAGTGTTTATTTCAACCAACCACCCATCATGTCTGATAACAGAAAAAGCAGGAGAGAAAAAGAGCGCGACGAGAGAGAGAAAGAGACGAAGGAGGCAGACAGCGGAAGAGAGAGAGCGGGACATAACAGCAATATGACTGTGTTTATTACAACACCCATAATATCCCCTAATATATGTTCACCAAACGAGTAGCAGAGAAAGGAAAGGAGAGAAAGAGATGAAGAGAGAGAGAGAGAGAGGGAGAGAGAGAACTACGAATTACACAACACATCCCATCATGTCTGTTAAGGGACCAATCGCCTCAATTGTTTGACTGAGTTCATCAATTGGATAACACGATCATATGGACTGCGTACACGTGGCAGCCAACGAAGCTCTTTGCCACCACAGTGCGTACAAACGCTGACATGACAGAGTGCGCGGCAAAACCCTGCACTACATCGACAACAAACGACAACAAACAGCGGCAACAAACGACAACAAACGACAACAAACGGCGACAAACGGCAACAAACGGTGACAAACGGCGACAACGACGACAACAAACGGCGACAAACGGCGACAACAAACGCTGACAAACGCTAGCAAACGGCGACAAACGAACGCAAACGGCGCCAAAAGGACTCGAACGGCGACAAACCACATACGTTATGGGCCAAGCGTGCAACACAAGGGCTCCACACCGTCAAACACGGGATAGGTTGGGCGGGGAGGGGGGAGGAGTGGGAAAGGGGAAGGGGCTGTCTCTTATACACATCTAGATGTGTATAAGAGACAGATATATATTCGATTGTACTTGTATCGGAGCGCAAAGGCTAAAAAGACAAAACAGAAGAAGGAAAGAAGGAAAGCTCCGCCTGTTCATCACCTCTTNGGGGGGAGGGGGTCTCCCGATACTACTGCAGGGGTAATTGACCACAGGGTTGTTTGACTTTCAGACTCTGAACTTGGGAAGAATGAGCGAAGTGCAAAAAAAAAGAAAAGGGAAAAAAAAACAGGGAAGTCGCGAAGTACTTACACGCAGGGAGAGTCATCTCCCTTCCCCTGCCTCGCCCCACCATCCGCTTCTCTCTCTCTCTCTCTCTCTCTCTCTCTCTCTCTCTCTCTCTCTCTCTCTCTCTCTCTCTCTCTCTCTCTCTTACACACACAGTGTCTGTGTCGCCGATCCTTTCACATAAGCCCGTGCTTCCTCCCTGTCATCCACTCCGACGACTCCTCTTCCACGTCTCCAGCCCTCCAATCATTGATTGATTGATGATTGATTGATTGATTGATTGATGGTTTTGCTGCCTTTGCTCGATCGCATACTTTGGACTCCACCCAAACTCCCACTACTACCACTACTACTCTCGCCTTCCCCTGCAGAGGCGAGACAATCGACTTCTGTCACCTTAATTCTCTCGACCTCGACCGCCTCCGACAGCACTGCGCGCCGCGAAGGACACGTCAGCGATTGCAGCCGCCGCCTTGGCATGCACCGCACCAGCCAACGCATCGGCCCAATCAACGGTTACAAACGCTTCAGCGCTAATCAACCACCACCTCCACCTCCGGCTCCACATCCGCCTCCACACCTAACATCTCCTACTACTCCTCCCTACTCCTCCCTCCCCCCTTCTCCCCAGCCGCAAACACTCCACACACTCGCGGTAATCCCAACACGAAAAATTCTACGGATGTCCGCTTCGTACGTAAACAGAAAAAAACAGTTCTCGCACGCGCGGCGGCGGAGAGAGATCGAGATTTGCCCAAACCCTAATCGCGACTGGGACCGGGACACAGCTCGTCTTGCAATACGCCTCTGGTCCCGCAGTCCCCGGTAGGGCCTACCGGTAGTCGCACCACTCGCCACCCTACAAGAAAGACTTTGAATGCATCTGGACATGATTGTCTAGATGCATTCAAAATGTCGGTGGATGGACAATGATGTGATGCAAAAAAAAAGGGCCCTACAGTAGTCTCCCAGAGTCCCGGAGAGGTCGTCCTCCTGCTGAACCCCGAACTACACAGAACCTCGGACTGCCACGTCATCCTGCAATGCACCAACGAACCCACGAGTTCGTACCCCTAAAGGCTGGGGTATAGCAGGGTGCGGCATCCCTCACATCTGTTCAACAAGGCTCATCCAGACGACTGGCGCTACAGTGGGTTTAGAGGGGTGGTGAATGACTACAGTGGGTTTAGAGGGGTGGTGAATGACTACAGTGGGTTTAGAGGGGTGGTGAATGACTACAGTGATTTAGAGGGGTGGTGAATGACTACAGTGGGTTTAGAGGGGTGGTGAATGACTTTAGCTGTCATCAGTTTTGAGAGGCCCTTCGCCGCCCCGCAGAGACACAGCGGGGAGGATGCTTCAACATTGCATTGGTGCACTAAGGGCCAGATCCCACTGGCAAAGAGGGTTGGAATAAGTGTCTGAATCTGGACGTCTTCCGCGCAGAGATCCAGAACAGCAGATCATTCACAGTTTTTTGCACCTTTCCTCAAACACGTCCAGATTCAGACATTTCTTCCAGTCATTTTTGCCATGGGATGAGCGAAGGTCCGTAGCAACGGGCCGAGGTTGGGTCTGGACGCGTGCAGTGGCAGTTCAGACTAAGCGCTTTAGGGCCACACCACTTGAGTTCAAGAGCGAAGCCAAAATCGTCGTTCCACCCCCCCCTTAGAGCGACCCGCTTTATTTTCACTTTTTTGCGTCCCGAGGGTGCGCCTTCGAAACTCAATCACGACACAACCAAAATCTTTCACTTTTTTGCGTCCCGAGGGTGCGCACTCGAAACTCAAGCAGGAGGCATTTCATGGGGGGAGGGGGAGGGGAAAAAACTTGTTTCTTTGGAAAGAATTTTGTAGACCACTGTAAGGAGAGTAATTGGTTTGTAGTTCCTAATGTTCATTTTATCCCCTTTTTTGTACAGAAGAGTCAGCACCCCTTTCTTTATTTATTTTTATTATTATTATTTTTTTTTTACTCACAAGACTCCCATCCCACCACTCCTCTCGATATATCTCCTAGCGCACCCCACTCCATTTCTATCTTACCTCATGTGAGGAACATCACTCTCTACTGGAGCAACCTGACCAGACAGCGGACACGGGTTCCCCCATTCAGCCCCAGTTGAGGCACTAGCATACAAGCCTCGTTATACGGGAACCTCGGGAGCTAGGCACATAGTTCTCAGCTAGTCTCGTAAGTAGTGAGGGCACTCATAGGCAGTGTCTAATGGTCAACTAACCAAGGTCTTAACCTTTGAACCCCTCTAAGCACTAACCTAGCACAACTCGGATCATATATGTTTACTGTTAGTTGTTGCGTATGCTGGTTGTTATGTGAGCTAATGTGATATCATAGTCTATGTGGATGTGTGTGGTTGCTTTTCTGCTACTGTTGAGCCTTGCTTATGTCTGTTTGCCAGGGAGAATCAACCAGTGGTAATGGTGGAGATCTCGACCGTCGTCTAACAACTACCCCCAACCTACCTCTGAAGATAACCCACCACCCCGAAATGGGTCCACAGACATTGGGAGTAGGACACACCTCTTGATTCGACATTGGTTTCCCTACAAGGCAACCCTCCCCACCATGCACCCAACCAACCCCTTACTACTCACCTGCCCAAGAGAGTAGCATCCATCCCACATCAACTTTCTCGCAGGAAAGACACACGTCCCCACCCAAAACCAGAGGATAATCCCTTTAGCTGATATGATGAATGAGCATAGTTGGAGTTGAACTCAGGACCTCCAAGTTAGTACATCAGAGTTCTACCCACTGAGCTATTGAGGTCGTTAGTCTGTAAGGGCGCTATGCCAGGCTCGAGACAAGTACGTGGGGTGCAACCTACACCAACTAATTGTGCTCAGGGAAAGTTGTGAAGTTAAACCTACAACCTCCCCATTGCAACACCAGAGCTCTGCTCATTGAGCTACCATGTACTTGCTTACCAACTGACCGTCTCGAAGGTAAGACGCCAAGCATGTCACAGGCACTATCGTGGGGGCAATGGGAGTTGAACCCACGACCTCCTGAGTGCCGCTTGAACGCCTTACCAACTGAGCTACACCCAGTTGGTTAGTTAGCACCCCTTTCCCCACTACTTCCCCCATTAATTGGGGGTAAAAAATTGTGGGCTGGTGGCTGCACCACCAGGGGGGCAGACCACCAGAGAGCCCGCGCATCACTTGGCTTCCCCCGGGCGATCCCCTTGGAGTCTTAGGAGCGTCGATCACAGCAAAAGGAAAACCCATCACAAATGATGAGTGGTTGATTAGACCGGCACAGGCCAAGCTAATGAGTTGGAACCACAAGCACACCTCAATTTTTGGGCGGGCCCTTGTCATCAATAATGTTGTGCTTGCCACTCGTTGGTATAGCGTCATCCTATGGCCCATGAGTAAAGGAGGGCTTAAGACGCTCAAGCAACAACTGGCGGTCTTCCTATGATGGAGAGGGGTAATAGTAATACCCATGCCATCGGTCATGTGGCATGGGACTCTGTCGTTCAGCCCAAGGTCGGAGGGGGGCTTGGAATAGTGGACCCTTCCACACAGTTTTAGACCTTGAGCATCCACTAGATTCAACATATTATTTTTGAAATTTCCTCCCCCTGGGTTTTCCTGGCCCTGACGCAAATCGTGACTTTGGCCCCGGAAGCCCCACCAGAAACTGACCCTCTGATATGGCTCGAGGACAGATACTGGAGACTCTCTAGGAAATACACGAATGATGATCCGGCAGATGAACGTTAGATACGTCTTTTGCGCACGTGGAGGAAACTCTCAATCCCCGACCGCCCCGCCCCGGATAGATGGGAAGAGATAATCAGGTAACCGCTGTTTGGCAATAGATTAATCACAGACTCCCTCGGCGAGGTAAGGAACAACTCGGACTCCCCATGGAAAATTTGGGCAAAACATGGGGTGGGGGACCTATGGGATGTGGCAAGCGGAGAATGAAACAGTGCAGCAAGAATGAAAAAATGCTTGAGCTACTGCCACTCACTAGAGTCAAAAATGGAAGAACTTATTGAAAGTTTCCCCATCCAATGGTACACGAGGCTTAAGAAAGGTCCAACGTTGGAAGAGGATGATTGGGTGGGGCTACCTGGTCACGAATCACAAATAGGCCGAGTGCACATAGTGGATCAAGCACAAGTCCTGGTTGAATGCTACGTTGTCACAGAAACAGGGCGGCTACAAGGGAGTAGATAACCTTTCATCTGGAAAAGAAAATCAGAAGTCTATCGCATCAGGGTGATCGAAGAGGGGAATGGTTGGAGAGCGTATCGTCCAATGACCCCGATTGAGAACCTCTCTTTTGATCCCCAAGAATGGCGATGGTCGTGGAAAGGCAGGGGAAGGCGAGGATGGGGGGAGGACAGAACGGTCCAATTAGCTGCCCTAAAAACGAAGTCGGTCTACCGAATGCTCAAACCCAAGCGTAGGCTACGTGACGTGGTGGAGGACAAATGGCAGCGTCATTTTAATCTAGATAGAAGCACACTCAAACCTATCCAATGCTTCAGCGAGTACAAGAAAAAACCGACAAAAATCTCCACTCTTCAATGGCAAATTACTCATCGTTGACTGTCGACCAATGACTGGCTGATTGATCATACGCAACTCGAACAACAAGGAAGGGCGCTCCCTGGTGTCGGGGTTGCCGGCAAAATTTCCCCCGAAAAAAACGCCCAGAGACGGTTGAGCACATTTTCTTACAATGCCCTGCAGCTGTCTTGTTATGGCGATGGTGGGATAGGATCTGGCGGAACATCGTTCCAGGTTCATTATGGCCTTGGGACTGGAGGGCAATCCTGCTAGGACACTACCCCCAGTTTCTTGACAACACCTTTGTAGCAAATATGTACTCTCTACTGTCATGTGGGCTATATGGTGGCGAAGATGCATTATGGAATTAGAGGGGCCCAAGGTGGAAGAAGGGGAAGTCACATAGCAGATACGGCTTTTTTTCCAGCATGAGATCACGACACAATAGCAATGAGTTAAGGAAAACCTGAATCAGGTGCGCAGCAGGGTTGAAATTAAAAACATTATCTCCCGGTTTTGTGAAGGTTGGCTGGGGGGGAAGAGGGAGGGTTGGGTCGCGAGTGTGAGTTGGACAGGAGACAGGCTGGACCAGCAGCAGAACGAAGGCCATAAAAAGGGACAGGAGGGCGACTTGGAAAGAGACTATCAACTTCACTTTAAGGATTGGACAAGGGTGGATCCCAAAGAGCAGTTGAGACCTGCTCAGGATTTCGGTGATCCCTTTCCCCCTCACCCGCTGACCCTGGAGGAATATCTGGGGACCTAGAAACATTTGAAGTTGATGACCCTGGAGCTGGAATCTCGATCAGTCAGCGAGGATGACTCTCAAACTTTCTCAGACAGTTCATAACTTTAGAGCTCTTATCAGACATTCAGGTTCTTCTTCCTTTTATTTCAATTTTTTTTCAGATCTTCTTCAAATCGCCTTTTGACACTTCTATAGACATTCTCAGAGAAAAGTGCGGTAGAGTGACCAGGAAGGTGGGCGGGGGACCAAACAGGAACCAGTGGTGCCCCTCAATAGCCCTGTTGGGCCCGTGCCCTGGGTCTTGGCTTGGACAGTACAGGATAGTTAGTGAAGGGGATAAAAGGTTAACCGACCCCCCATTTTTCACCTCTATTTATAAGAAAACCATAAGGCCAGGGCCGAAAAGTGGGGGTCCCCGTTAACCACTTGTGGTGAAGGGACGCTGGACTCGGTTTCCAACATGCTGGTGAAGGGACGCTGGACTCGGTTTCCAACATGCTATCTCATGATTCCTCACAACCCCCCATTTTTTTCTCAACAGTGTAAGGGACGCTGGACCCGGTTTCCAGCCGGTGCTGCTCCCCACTAATAGATGGAGCCTGCCTGGGGGTGCTAGAGGTGGCTGATTACACCAGCACCTCTAGCATCACCAGGGGAGTGGTAAAAATAAAAAATAAAAATAAAAATGAGAAAAAACGAAAGGGGGCCGAGAGTTGGTGCTACGCTAGCAATAGCACTAGCGTTGCTGCTGCGCGTTCTAATAGAATGGAGCCTACCGTACTGCCGGTGGCGCTCTCGGTTGTGTTTGGCGGCCTGGCAGATGGTTGTTGGATACTTAGAGCCCACCGTCAAACCCTACCAGGTCCTTTGGCTATGGCGACATCGAAGGAAACCGTGCTGCAGTGTCACCCTTTCCTTGAGTGGAGAGGGGAGCGCCTTGCGCTCGGCACTGCAACATCCTGGGAAGCCCTGACCCTTAACATACATACACCTACAAGACCTATGAAACTACATGAGACGCAAAAAAAAATTGTATTTAGTCAGCTCTCGGCCTAGCTACTTTGTGCCTGTGACCGATCTCTCCTACTGTCCTTGTAGGTGCACCCAAGGCGTGAAGTCGGCAGAAGAAACCAGAAAGAGCTTGAAGCAACCGCAGCTCTGCCGGTTACCGTAGCAGCTATCAACAGTGGTGGGAGTGCTTTTATTTTACGGTGGAGTAGACAACACTGCGACTGTGACCCGCCCTTCATACAGGCTTCATCAATCAAATATTTCTCTATTGAACCGATTGTGTTGGCTGCCTGATTGGCTCCGTGAAGTAGTTGGCATATGAGTGTATGCATAGTTGGAATCAGGTAGTTGCTATTGCGTATATTATGCGTACCTCACGTTCTATTTGTGAGTTTGCTTCCTTTTGTTGCTTCGTTGTGTTTGTGACCTTTGCTTCATTTCTCATTTATCTCGATTTCTTTGGCAACAACTTTGAGTGACTGCATACAAGGCTGCTCTCTAGATTCAACATATTTCGAAGTGAGAATTGTGTTTGCAGATAGTCATATGCCGAGTGCATCTGGTCAAATATTGGGCTCAATTCTACTCACTTTTTGCTTGCACCATCGGGTAAAAATTATGAATTTTATGCATCTAGTGAAAATACGGGACTCAATACTACTTACCTGTTGTGCGCACCTATTCATGATTCCGAGTGAAATACATGGATAGTGAATTTCGTCTAATCCTTTCGTGGCTGTTTTGTAAGTTGAATACCGCTTGGCGTGGTGAAGGATGACGTATCTGTACTTGACTCTCTCTTGAGATTAGGACGTATTTCAGTCCTTTCTAGTCTCGTGTTGCACTCTTCTGCATAGCACAAAGTTAGAAATACGGGAACTAGGTTGTTTTCACCTGCTCTTACTTTTGGGCTAGGTATAGGATTTCATTGACCATGACTGAAATGTATTTTCTGGATTTGTGAATGCAAGTATTGGAGTGGTTGGGATGATTATTCCTATTATCTGGTCGTATTTCGGAAGAATGAGTAGCTTTGTTTAGATCTGCCGACAACAGAGTGATTTTGTGGCCATTATGTGCTGGCGTTATAGATCTAGTTTATATGAGTTATACTTCGTCATAACCTAGGTCAGATTCGTCCATAAGGGTACATTGTGAAAGGTTAATACAGGTCGCAGTAGCCTTTATTGTGCCTATTTAGCGCACGTCTCTTTTGCGAGAAAGGTAGGGAGGAACTACTTGCTGTTATTTTCTTAGTTCTGTCTGACCGTAGTATTGGCACAACTGTTTACAATCAAGAGTGGGAGGGTAGTTTCAGTGTGGATCAGGGCGAATCCCATGGAGATATCAGCAGCGGCGCTACCATGAGCAGTGAGAGTGCAACGGGTGGTGGTGGGAACGCTACTGGTTAGGTGGTAAGAGAAAGTCGGTGAAGAGCAAACTTGAATTGTACCCATTGTGATTCCCCTGCTCACAAAGATCCAAGGGTGCGAGGTGAGAAACCCGTCATGGCAACTCAGGCTCTTTGCAGTTTGTTGAACAGCACATCAAGGACAAGGGGGGAGCTTTGAAAAGTTGATGGATTATCGTTCGGGGGATTAACTAACTATCACATATTTGTTTTGTGTCTATTGTTTTCTAAGTGCAGACTTGCTTGGTAATCTAGGGATTGCGTACACTGGGTGTTGTATTTTTAATGGGTTATTAAAGCTTTAAATACAATCTCATGGGTAGCGGTACTACGGAGGCAGTGTGAGTGCTACCGTCAGTGGGGGGGTCGCTATTCATCATAGTTGGCATCATTAGGATAAAAAGCAAACTTGAACTGTATCCATGGTGATCTTAGTCCCAATTGATCGTAGATCTTATCGAAGATCCAAGGGTGCGTGGTGAGAAACCTGTTTAGGCGGTTCGAGCTTCTTTGGGATTACAATTCTGTTTAGGGTCTTTCATCTTAGAGTTTAGCGTATGATGACAATATTGTCGGTAGATTCAATGATCTCTAGTATACTGATGTGGAATTTCTTGTGCTATGTACTATTTCCTATTTGTGGGGTAGATTATTGTCAGTAGATTAAGTGATTTCTAGTATACTGATGTGGGATTTATTGTGCGCTGTACTTATTCCTATTTGTGGGGTAGATTCATCGATTACTTAGACGATGACATAAGTTTTCTCTTACTCTCTTCTTACATTTTTTTTCTTTATTTCTCTCCTCTCCTCTAAAATTGTGATCTTTTGGTTTCAAACTCGAACCAATTTTTAATTCTTTCTTTCTCTGCTTATAGTTGCAACCTGCGATCAAGACAGGGACGCAGTTTTTCGAGTGACTAAGGAGAAACTCGTGGAACTACTAGCAGCGGCGCCACCTGGAGCAGTGAGAGTGCAACGAGGGGCCGTGGGAACGCTACTGGTCAGGTGGTAAGTGAGAACCGGTGAAGAGCAAACTTGAGTTGTTCCCATGGTGATCAATCTGCTATGAAGATCCAAGGGAGTGTGGTGGGAAACCCGTCGGTAGCTCGGACTCTTTACAGTGTGTTTGGAAAACCATAATGAGAGAGTAGCCCTGATAGAGAATAGGGGATTTAGTTGATGAGATGATCTATAGCTGGTGCATAACTTTATCTCGGTTCTTTAACAACAGATTTTGTCTTGTGGATCATATATATATATATATAAAAAAACCTCGTTTTTGTGACTCTACTGAAGTTATTCCTTTATTTATTTAACCAACCAATCCCTTCGTTCATGTCTGTGGCCTTGTCGAGGTTTTGTTCGGGTTTCGAAAGTGCATGGATCCTTGCCATCAGATCTGAAAATATGACGGCCCTAATGTGACCACGTTGGAAAATACACGAAACATAAACTAAACCCCCCCTAGTGGGTCACGGCCCCTGGTGCACGCAGGTCTAGCCTGAGGGCATGTTCACACTTCGATACCAGATCCCCAATTTATGAGAAATTGTGAAGGCTAAATTTGGGGTTTTAGTGGTGGCGCAGGTCATACCGTGTCCCCAATCCGGAAAAGACATGGCTGAGGCCGCCACATGATTTTGGAAAATGGGAATTGGGCAGTCACATGATAACAACCGCAATTCTGCAGCTGTTTTTTTTTTTTTTTTTTTTTTTTTTCCCCTCTGGGTTTTGCAGCCGCTTGGCATAAACGGGAAAGGCTTCAGATGTAGCTCCTTGCACAATGTTCGTTAATAGAGCTTGCCCGCTGGTACATGTACAACGGACTTTAGGAAGGAGAGAACCGACATTCATACCCGCAATGCCAGATCACCGCAATCCACTCTGAGTTCACGTGCGTCAGCAGTCGAGTCACTTCCTCCTACTGCACTGTTGCCATGAAGCAACAACATATAACTTCATCTGCATTAAGAATTGCACTCATGCAATAAGTACTGTACTGCCTTCAAGCCTCCCCAGGGACACACACACACACACATATATGTAATTATATATATATATATATATATATATGTATATATACATATACACATATATATATATATATACAGAGAGGGAGAGAGAGAGATCTACACTAATAGAGCAACAAGCTACAACGTCGGAGGCGTGAAGAATCCGCACTGAATCCGCCGATGCAACGACCTTCTCAGTGCCAGGAAGCCTCTGCTGCTGAAACGAGTTTCCCACTGATGGAACGCGCTTCCCACTGATGAAACGAGCTTCCCACGGGATACACTGATGCAACGAGCTTCCCACTGCCCTTCGAGTCCCCACGATGCTTTCTATAATATTGGCAAGTAAAAGAAGAAGGAAAAAAAAAAAAACAAAAAAAAACGAGTGTGATGGTGAATCCCGTCATCTCCGTGCACCCCTCTACTCCTCCCACACGTCAATGAATCCACATATCACCCCCGTCAACATCTGATGTGCCGACAGTGTCGTGCCATTTCCGAGTCCATCCCTGCAGCATGCTGTTTGACACCAACACCTCCACTAAGTTGTCTGCTCGTTCATCCCCGCAGCAGCCAATCCTTCAGCTTCATCCCTCCAGCATAAGCCATGCCAACGGGCTGTCTTGCTCGTAGAGCTAATGGTAGGAAAAAATTGTCTTGCATCCACGGTCTGGACAGAGACGCATGCCTCTCTGCCAGGACAAAATCTGCACATGCCAAGGAAAGCAGAGCGATGGCTTATCTGTTTTATCACGCTCAACATGAATACGTTCCCAAACGCGATGTACATTCCCGATATACCAGTCCGGATACATCCGCATTTTCTGTGAAAGATGAGTGACGAGCACGGACAATGGGAATTCCACTCTCCTATGGTCGCCACCCATCTTGTATAGCGTGTATAGAGCACTTGGAAATGCGGACGTATGGGGACTATGACAGGAGGAATATACATGAATATCACTTCAAGAAGGAAGAGAGAGAAAAAAAGGGGCAAGATAGAGTTTGCAATTGCACTTCGGGCACCCTACCTGGCGAGAAAGTTGGGTTGTATACATTGCCCGAACTGGAATTGCAAACTGTATCTTGGCCTGTACTGCAATCATAACTCGTTTTTGTGACTCCCGCGCAGTTTCCAAAAAAGGAACAAATAGCAGGAACAGAAGAAAGCCATGGCACTGGTGCGGTCAGAAACTGCAGCACGTGCACTTTGAGACGACCATGTTGTCACTGCACCCAGTGCACCATGGTGACGGCGCCCATGTAAGCAGCGATTTGCAAGAGCAGCTGGCCATGGAGCATTCGCTGCACCACTTTTCGACAGTTCAAACGCGTGGTCGGGCATGGAAAGGCAACCCCATGATTAGTTATCAGTTTTCTTCCCCCATCACCAAGCTGTCTACACGATCGTGGACGCATCCACAAATGACCGTGGGCAGGTCGGGCACGCATCCGAACTAGTTTCGGGACCAGATACATCCACTGCGATGTGGAGTCGAGAAACACAAAATATGAGTGCATACAAACTCGTTTTTGGACCAGGTAGCACTAAACATAGAGCACAAGCACGTACTGGTGAGGTAAGGCACATAAGTTGCATTCAGGACGTCGTGGGTTCAATCCCCAATGGCCTCACGAATTGCCTGGGAAAGCTTGGTGTTCTACCAGCTAGAGATAACCCGTTGGCCCCCCAAGCCAACGTTGGCAAGACGTTGGCTGATGTTGTTGGTTGCTTTGCAGCGGGCCTAACTCAGTTGGTAAGGCACAAAAGTTGCATTCAGGACGTCGTGGGTTCAATATAATAATAATAAAAAAACAGCGGTTGAGCATGGAATTTTGGCGGGTGGACAACAAAAGTGTAGGAAGGCTGTCGAAGACCTGTCGCCGGTTAGCCACCCTCCTGGCTGCGCCCCCACGCCCCGTGTGGTATCAGTTTAACTTATTTGGGGCGTCGCCACATGACACACGAAACCAAAACGAACCGAGTGCATCTGCCTATGAAAGGGGGAAAAATACACTCATTATGATTTATAGCAAACCGACGAACCTGGTAATTTTCTGTAGGAAGATGCACTCGTTTTGTTTTTCGTTTCGTGTGTCGTGCGGCGACGCCCTTGGTTGCCTTTTGGAGCAGGTGTATTCCCAAGTTCCCAGCAACGCCATTCTGGGAAACGATAAAAAGGAAAAAAAAAAAAAAAAAACGAAAAAGAAAAGAACAAACAACCCCCTCGCATCCCTACCTGCCCTACTATCTCGTTCACCCTTCCTCCCAAAGAGGAAACAGTGGACGCGGACCGCAACGGACAAGCACGACCTACCCAGCCTACCGCAGGTCGCCCGCTCTTAAGGCTTATCACCAACTGGTCTTAGACTTGCGGGCGACCAGACCCTTCCAGATGAATTTCAAAAGCCCGAAAAGACCCCGCCAGAGCCTCATTGCGGTGGACTACGTTACCGGAAATGAAAACTTTCACAAAACGACAAAAGACAATCGGACCAAACACAACCTTTTGGCTGCGAACTTTTTTGCGTCCCGAGGGTGCGCCCTCGAAACTCAAGCACGACACAGCCAAAATCGCCCTTGAATTCAAGTCACCTCTCGGAGGTGACTTGAGTTCAATTCAAGAGCGCACCCTTTGGACAGCTGTGGAAACCGTTTTTTTTTTTTTTTTTTTTTACATTTTCATATGTTTTTGGATCTTGGCTGGTTTTTGTTGGTGGCCTTGTGGAGAACATCATACAGTCCGTTGGTGGTGGTCGGTAAAAGCAGAGGTACTGCGGTCATTCGATGCCATTGTCCCGACAACTGTACCATAGGCATTTTCGACCGTCGTCAGGTGACCGTTTCGAAAATTGAAACGTAGCAGTGCGGAGCGAGGGGAAGGATCGGGGTTGGGAGTGGGTGGGCGGTGGTTTGTTAGGGTACACGCGACAACATGAGTGATGTCGTGCATACTACAAGACAACGGGAAGCAAGGCTGGAGCATGCGTGCCAACCTGCAATGCCAGATCCACTTGCATGGCTGACCACGTGAGGAAGTTGTAGTTGCTCTGTCTCATCCTCCTCGTCCTGCTCGTCGTCACCCTCCTGCACGTTTGCTCATTGTTGTGGGTATGTCGTCCACCACGTAGGTGAAAAACGATGAAAGTGCAAAAGCTAACCGATCGTAAGGGAAGCATGGAAGACGGTGACGGGCAATGGCAGGTTTTTTACGTCATGGGG
>BFEA01000145.1:600985-606601 GCA_003427395.1 Chara braunii | reverse complement strand
ATTATCATCATCAACATCCTAAAAAAAAAAAAGATAAAGAAGGAGACCATGAAAAAAAAAAAAAAAAAAACTGACGCTGGGAAATCCAGGATTACCTTTTTCTATTTTTTCCTTATCTTCGTCTTCTTGTTGTTCGGTTGTGGATGATAATAACGATCATGATAATGGTGATACAGGTCGGAGGCACTGCCATGTGGCAACATGGGGGGCGACTCTAGAAACACTACCTCTTCCCTTTTCTCCCCCTCTTCTTCTTCTTCCTATTTGTTTATTTTTTTTTCCGTTTTTTAAGATTCACACGACTTTCTTTGAATTTTGAAAATTGAAAATAAAATGAAAAAACGGAAAAAGTTCGTTGAGAGAGAGAGAGAGAGAGAGAGAGAGAGAGAGAGAGAAAGAGAGAGAGAGAGACCTGCCTTTGGTAGGGTTTGAGTGTGTGTGTGTGTGTGTGTGTGTGTGTGTGTCTGTGTGTGTGTGTGAGAGAGAGAGAGAGAGAGAGATGCCTTTGGCAGGCTGGGTTTGAATCCCTTCCACGTGGCAGAGATAGAAGAAGAAGAGTGAGAAGAAGAAGAAAAAGGAAAAGAATGAAAAAAAAAGTGCCTCGTTATTTTTTTTCCTTTTTCTTTTTCTTCCTCTTCTTTGTGTGTCTATGTGTGTTTGTGTGTGTATGTGTGTGTGTGTGTGGGTGAGAGAGAGAGAGATGGAGTGGCGGTCCCCTGTCGGTGCTACACGTGGTTAACCAGGGGTGTTATTTTCGACGAATTTTGCACTGAATTGCACTGAAACTGTCATATTGTGCTGATTTTTTGCTTTCTTTCTTGTTTTTCTTTCTGTGTGATATATATGTGCTTTAGGGTAGGTCATATGTGCAGTTTTGACATGTTTGGATCAATAATGAAAAAGTTGGCATTTTGTTGAATTCGTTGGACGCTTCTTTTTGACTCGGACAGTGTCTTTGTGTTAGGGTTTCATAGTGTTTTTTTTGTTTTTTTTTTTCTGTTCTTTTTTGCCTGTTTCCTTTTGATGTTTGCACTATGGTCTCATATCGTTTATTTTTAAAATTTTTGATGAAATTTGCACCTCAATTGTCAACGAAAACGACGAATATTTGGGCCCTCGTTAGCCGTCTCTCTACACGTGCGAGGTGGCAGCGCCTCCAACCCCTATCATCATCATCATCATCATCATCATCATCATCATCATCATCATAAACAAAGAAGAAGATAAAGAAAAAGATGGTGAAAAAGAAAAAAAAAAACTGACCCTGGGAAATCCAGCATCACCTTTTTTTATTTTTTCCTTATCTTCGTCTTCTTGTTGTTCGTTTTTTTATGATGATAATGATAATGGGGGTCGAGGACACTTCCATGTGGCAGCATGGGGGTGCGACTCTACAAGCACTACCTCTCCCCTTTCTTCCCCCTCTTTTTCTTCTTCTTCCTATATATATATATATATATATATATTTTTCCATTTTCCAAGATGGATACGACTTTCTTTGACTTTTGGATCTTGAAAATAAAATGAGAAAACATACAAAGTTCGTTGATGGAAAAAAAAGAAAAAAGAGAGAGAGAGGGAGGGAGGGGGGAGGGAGGGGGGGAGGTAAGAGGGAGGGAGAGGGATAAAGAAATGGGGAGGGAGGGGGAGTTCCACACTGCTAGGAAGGAACGGGAATGGGAAGAAACCGGTTGCAGCCACTACAAACTTGTTGAAGAAACTTGTTGAAGAAACTGGCTGCAGTAACTGGAAACTGGTTGAAGAAACTAGATGCAGCAACCGGTTGAAAAAACCAGTTACAGCAACCGGCTGAAGAAACCGGTAGGTGACAACAACAAGTTGTTGTAACCACTCGCAGCAAACGGTTCCTATTGCTGCAATGGGTCACTGTAAGTGTTGCTGCAACCGGTCAAAGCAACTGGTTGAAGAAACCGGTTGCAGTAACTTGTTGCAACGACTGGTTACAACAACTAGTTGCTACAAACCGGTTACAGCAATAACCAGTTATAACAACTGGTTGCGACAAACAATTACTGTAAGTGGTTGCAGTAAAGCGGTTGCATCAAAGCGGTTTCTGCAACCGGTTGTGTAACCAGTTGCAGCGACTGGTTGCTGCAACTCGTTACAACAACGAGTTTGTAATCGGTTGCGGCAACCTGTTGCATCAACCAGTTACAACAACTAGTTGCTGTAAACCGGTTACAACAACAACCAGTTACAGCAACCGGTTGTTGTAACCGATTGCAGCAAAGCGGTTGCTGCGACCGGTTGAAGAAACCGGTTGCTATAACCATTTGCAGTCACCGGTTACAAAGATTCGTTACTGCAACCGGTTACGACAACGAGTCTGTAAGTGGTTGCGGCCATCAGTCACAGTGGCTGGTCCAGTTTAAGTTCCCACAACCTGTTGGTGCAACTGGTTACAACAACCAGTTAATCAATCCAGTTGCAACAACCGCTGACTGATAGAATAGAGCGGTTATAACAACCGAGCAGAGCAAACGCACAAACACAAACACATAGCTATGAAATCATTAAAAACCTTATCAAATAACCATCGCTCTGTTGTGTTCGTTAGTACATGTGCACATACACACACACGCACACACACACATACAGCACACACACACACACACTTGTCTAGCTATGGACTGGTGAAAATGACGATGACATGAATGAGTCGTTTGATATAAATAGTATTAGTGTCAGTGTTTTGCCTTATACCCTTGACCCTGGTCAGGCGTGTGTGGTCGAAGCCATCACTACGTGGTCATGTTGTGCTTCAAGTGTCAGCGGCGTGTCTCTGACAGTGACATACATTTTTTTGTTTCATGGGTATTTTATTGATTTATGATGGGGTGTGAACCGACAGTCTGTAGAGTTTTCCATCTGGTGTGGGTGAGTGATAGTCTACTTTGGTTTTCGTTAACAGGTGGCTTGAAGGCAGTAGTTGGTGTCCTCCTCAAGGTATCCGTTGTTGGGCAGTTGTTGATGCTTAACCAAAATCAGGGTTGAGATGGATTATCACTTAGTACAATGTAATCATTTAGGGAACTCTGCAGATTGTTGAGGGTTCAACCTCCTGATGAGTCGATGGAACTCTGACGAAATAGTTTGCCACAACCCCTCGTTTGTTGTCCTCTTCTTCCTCTCTGTCTACCGTTTACCGGACAGTTTTGTTTGACGATAAGTATAAAAATAATAATATATATTTTTGCAAGTGCGCTCGAGCCGTGACAGGCGGGTGCGCGGGTACTTGCCGCTCAATTACAAAAACGTGGGCAACCTTGCATCTTCTAATATACTGCCTATCTATATATATTTTTCTTTTATGGATGCTTTGTGATAGTTATGGTTGGAATTACGGATATAATTTTGGGATCTTGGAAAAATGCAGTCACACAAATCTGAGGGCATACTCACACCAGGACTTTTTAAGATGCAACAAATTGTTTTTGCAACAAAATTTGAAGTGTTAGTGTGAGTATGTCATTGGTGAGACGGTTTCTATGAAAAATATTTTTATACACTTCTCAATTGATTCAAAAAGTTGAGGTGTTGATTAAATGTAAGTTTGATATGCGTCCTGGTTCAAAGGTCCTATCTATGAAAAATATTGTTATACACTCCTCAATTGATTCAGAGAGCTTAGTTATGGATTAAATATGAGTTTGATATGCATCCTGGTTCAAAGCTTCAGGTTCAATGATTCATTTGATTGATTCCTCCAATCTCTCTTGGGTGTGTGCATTTTGTTTTCTTTTATGCAAACTTTGGATGTTGTGGAGACTGAAGTCGGAGGCCTAAACACTTGCTGTGAAAGGTATGTGGAATATTTTATTAAAAAAGTTCATTGATTTCGAGGATTTTATTGAGAAGGATACCAGATGTAACTGAGGATAAGGTGGAGGGGGGTACTGAAAAGTTTTTTTTTGTTTTTACCAACAGACTTGGCTCAATTGATACACCCATGAACTGTTCAAACACAGACCGAATTTCACATCCAGATGAAATCCGACCACCATGATAAAATAAATCTAGATTTATAGGGTTGGGCAGTTGAAAAATGATATCTCTAGGTCGTCACATTTTTAAAAAAATAAAAAAATCAATAACTTATTAATGTTAAATTATTTTTATTGTGAATGACTAATTAGATAAGAGAAATATATGGCTAATTGTTTTCATCTGGACATTCACTATATTCATAATTCATAATAAAACAACCAAAATAACAATCATTCTTAGATGATTTTTCCTCCCTTCAATGCATTCTGTTACTCGTTTCTCCCTCCTCTCCCCCCTCTTACCTGTCCTACTGTTTTTCCAATCCATATGGGTCCTTGCACTCTTCTGCCCTGCTTCTGATGCAAGGAAAATGAGAACAATGAATGACTGAAACTGGATTTCTGGATTCAATTAAAAGTTAAGAAGTGATGATCTCAATCCAGAAAACAGAATGTATTGAAATATACAATAAATAAGAGCAAAGAAAAAAAAACAATTCACAATGTACCCCGTTTTTCACTTCATTGTCAATTGCCCTATAAGGTGTATGGTGCTCAGCGACCAATCTACAGACAACGAACTTTCATTTTAGTCTGTACTTTTGTCAGCGTTAGACTTCCGTACATGCATGGATTCGAGTCGACGACCACGACCTCAAAAGTCGAGTTTCTTAATGTTACCACTACATCTGTGAAATGATGTACAAAATTGCATTCATCCTGATCGTGATATTCATCCCATCCTTGCATGGTTATAGAATCCTTCAACTTACACCCACACCCACATAATACCATATTCAGGCGTTCGCCACATAAATAATTATCGCTCACTTTGCTCAAATCCATCATCTACCCTACCAATCACGTTATGCAACCAAAAACACATCAACAACCGCCAAATCTTCAAGAAGACGTTGCCCATCCAGAGCTCCGCTTAACACCAAGTACATGTGTCTCTCCCTGTCACTCATCCAGGATCCCCCTGTCTTGTTTCTCCTCAGGCCTTACACGGACAGTCATAAATGTTCTTATACCTATATATACAAGTGACGACTTTCATAACATCTCCTGCAATTAGTAAAATAAAAATCCGACACACTTGAACCCATGATATAATTTTTATATATTATCGGCTGCATTTTTTTGGTTGCTACAGGCTTGGAAGACGGTACTAAATGCTTGACTATGAGAGCCTAAAACCGGAGATGAAGTGCTCCTGCAACCCATCTTCGAGAACCATCTCATCAAAGACTCCACAAACCAATCTTCTCGGGATTATGTGTCCCTCCCTGTCACTCATCCAGGATTCCCCTGTCTTGTTTTTTCTCAGGCTTTACACCGATACTAGATTATGTAGGAGGATTCCATATGAAATGGATGTGAAAAGGCATTTCTCATATACGAGATGTAGCGGATGAGAAAGAAAAGTCGCGGAGAACGAAAAGAGAGATAGCAGACATTACGACAGGGGGAGGGGAGGGAAGGGGAGAGCGCAACCACCATAATTGTTTGTTTTTCAGTCAGCAGGCGATATCAACAAAATGGATTTACGTTGTGAGAAATTCACCTTTTATAAAAAGCATGTGGGTCATGGAGGATAAAAATATAT
>BFEA01000145.1:565261-594825 GCA_003427395.1 Chara braunii | reverse complement strand
AGGCAACCAAATCCAGAATCTGATTCATAGCACATACCTGCAAATCACATCAACGAGTCAATCAACAGCCCACGCACTACACGGAGTCAACCCCAACCATCTTCAACACTCATACCCCTTGCTTTAGCCATGCAAGCCCCAACCTCCTGTCCAACCAACCTTAATTAAATACTTTGTACCTTTGTCAAATGACCATTCAATGAAAGTCCGGGTGAAACCATAACGAAACAATGAAATCACCAGAGCTAAAGCCTTTTCGGTTGAGTGTGGAGGGTGAGCTGGAATTGCGTCGTAAACCGACGAATCGACAACCGACATGTTATCAATGATAACGGATGATGATCCTCAAAGGATCAAGCTGAATCTAGTCCTGAACTTGAATCAGACGATCAAAAGGATCTGTAACACATGACTGGTCAATGTCCCAGACTAAACCTATAAGTTCATGGAGAACAATCTCCATATCGTGATCTTACCCGAGTCATCCTAGTTAACTATGTCTAAGCCTATCTCTCGATAATATGGCAAAATCTTCCTTAGTCAGAGTGGACTATCAAAAATCGTCACCTGTCAAAACATAATCTAACTCCTCTGAAAACAGGGAAATTTCGGCAGCGCTTTCCGTAGGAAAAGTGCCCTCTCATAATTTATATAAGTCCAAATATGAAATCAGAAATAACCCTTGACTCTCCAAAGTCCAATTTTGTCTAACTCCCTGAATTAGCAAAATTTTGGGCAGCACTCCTTTTAGAAAAGGAGGTTTTCCAGAATTTTACTAAGCCACATATGAAATCTAGACAAATTGAACTTTGTGAAGTCAGAAATTTGACTAACTTCCCGAATTAGTAAAAATTTAGGCAGCACTCCCTTTAGAAAATGAGGCTTTCCAGATTTTTACTAAGCCAGATATAATGAAAAGACAAGTCAAGCTTTGACAAGCCAAACTTTTGACTAACTCCCTGAATTAGCAAAAATTTGGGCAGTACTCCCTTTAGAAAGCGAGACTTCCCATATTTTTACGAAGTCAGAAAGACAAGTCAAGTTTGGACAAGGCAAAATTTGACTAACTCTTTGGATTTGTAGAAATTTCGGCAGCGCTTCTCGTAGAGAAAGTGGCCTGCCAAAATTTATACAAAGCCAAGTATAAGAAAAGATCGCAGAAAATGCGAGAATTGACCTAAGTAAAAAAAAACTTAGCTCAGAAAATGCAGGAATTGAAACTATCTCCTATGGCTCTAGCACGCGGCGAGCGACTAAAACGGCTACCTATTAAACTGAAACTTAGACCAAGTAGTAACCTCACTCAGTCACATGCAAGCCAAACCACAAAGGTAAGTACTCTCACCATCCCCCAAGTCAACTTGAACAAACAATAGTTCATGACCTCTCAATGATTTAACCCATTATACCCAGCTTACATAAGGCATAGGTCAGACCGCCTAAACTTACAGAACAGCTCAACTTAGCCAGGCCTATAGTCAGAATACCTAAACTTATAGAGCGTTCTGACTTGGCCAAATATACACAAACAGAGGGCACAACTACTTTTCTCTTCTTTGGGCACATCACTAGACCATTCTAGTCGCCCTGGACTGTTTAAAGTATCCAAAGTATCCAAGTAATATATACGTATCTTTACCTTTGTCTACTAAGGTTGCATACGACTGAACTAACTTAAGTTCAGCCCGCCCCAGTTTACCATCAATTCTATTCTTAGTTGTACTCTCTTCAAGTTGTGATACGGCTTTAGTCAGACCACCTAAACTTAAAGAACAGTCTGATTAGTTCGTTCTTAGATAGAGTAGTAATAAAGTATAGCTAAATTATAATCATTGGGTTCCAGCATGTGCGAGGCTTTGAGCCAAACCCCCTGAACTTACAGAAGGGTCCAACTCTCTGCCAGATTCGTTTATATCTGAGTCATAATGTGTGTGGCATCGAGTCAAACCCCCTGAACTTACAAAAGGGTCTGCCTCTTTGCCAAGATTATTTCTTCAGAATAAAGAGCAGGAAAAGACTGAGCCACATGAACTTACAGAACAACTCGGTCTCCTTGTTCAGAAACCAAAGAAACAAGTAAAAATCCCAATAAAAACAAAGCAACCCTAGGCACCAAAACTTATTGAGCGCTCCGAGTCCCTAAAAATCAAACACAGTCAAACCTCTCACAGGTCAGAGCAGTCAGGTCACCTGAACTTACAGAACAACCTGACCCTCTATGCAAACCATAGCACTGGGTCTCCCCAAACTTATGGGGACATTGCAGCCTACTGAGTAATCAGACCCCCTAAACTTATAGAAGGGTTTGACTTCTCCATGCAAAACCAAAATAAAACAAAGCACTAGGGTTCCCCAAACTTATGGGGACTCCCCAGCCTTAACGACCCGGTCAACCATCAAGCAAAACAAAACCCCATCCTGCCTTTCCCCCAGATGCAGTTCCTTTTAAAAGTCTGAGTTCATACAAACAACAAAACTGAAACTGAGACTTCACAAACATTCCTTTACTTAGTCTGGTTCAATCTCCTGAAGTCAAACCAAAAATAAGATAGGGCTGGTCACCATATATTCAGTCAAAGATGCATCAGGTAAAAAATAGGGGTTATAACTTTGGATATATAGGGGAAAAGTAATGGTTTACCTGTCAGTTCCCTGCCTCCAGAGCCTCGCCTAGGCTCCGGCAGAGCTCCCGCAATCGGTGGGAGGACTTCCCACATAGTCTTGATGCGGTCCTATGGGTTGCAATCCCGCCTGCCGCCTTCCCCTCAGAACAAGACCGGACTTAGAGTAAGAAGGATAGGAAGAGATGGTTTTGAGACTCTCAGATACAAGAGGGGTGCTCTCAAACTCACTGGAGAGGGCCTTGTAATCTTCAACGCCTGAGGGCCCCGCAATGGCAACCAACGTATTAGCTTGGTCAAATCCAAGTCTGAACTGCTGATCACAATCCCCCTGACGACTCCTCAAAATCTGAACAGCTCGAGACTAAAACACTCAAAGGAGGTCCGGGGTGTACCGCAGACCAGTGCTGCAATGCTGTGCGTACTGCAATCGCCCCTTGCGGGCTGGCCCGACGTACTCAACAGCACAGTGCTGCTTAGTCTCCCGCAGCAATCTGCAGTACGCCCAACAGTTGCTGTAGTAGATATACAGGCTAGGACATTCCACAGTTCGCACAGTCAACGGAGTGGCAGTGGGTATCGTAGCAACCAGGAAGCACAACAACAACTTATCGCAGCAACTGTAGCGGTACACAGCGGCCCACAATCCACTGTAGCCTGTGCATGTAGTACAGTCGCCGATAATCAGCGGTCTGTGCAGAGTCCACAACACCAGCCGTATGTAGTAATCAAATGCAGGCAGTAGCACCAACCCCGCCCGCAGTTCGCAGCCGCGACCTGTGCCCTATGAACAACAAGTCGCTACTATGTATGGCCAAAATCAGTAGCAGCGCCGCACAGTCCTCCGCAATTGTAGGTCCTCAGTGTGCACCTGCGCTGTGTAACTTGAATACACCACAGCCTCCTCTAAGCAAGGTGTGCAGATCGCCATATGCAGCACCCAAGGCGCCGGGGAACACAACAGCTCACGGTACCACCAGCACCAGCGGCAGCTGTGAAGCTCAACTGCAACCGCCCCCACCAACAGGTACGTACTCTCTTATCACCACCCTCGGCTCTCTCCTACCCCTACCCGATGCTTCTGGCCAGGTCCTTCGGCCAGGTTACTCATTCGTAGTCTCTGCCACGTAGGAAGGTTCAGGCCGAATGTGCCGAGAGCAGTGGCTTGGATGACTTCACTCCCGCTGCTCGTCTCGAGCTACTTTGGCCGGTCGGGAGGGTAGTGGCTGACTGATCTTCCCCCCTTCACAGCGCAGGGAGGCTTATCGTTGAGAGCCGGTACCGAGTCTGTTTTCGAGGTAAGTGTTCCCTCTTCCCTTTTTTCCTCCCTTCTACATGCTATGCACCTAGCCGCTTATGAGGCCGGGCTCATCCGGAATTACTAAGGCGGAGGGGGCGGACGCTACCACCCTGTACGTCGGGTTGCTACGCAACTCGGGGTCACCACTCGCCTCCCCGCTAGTCCGTCTCGTCGCCAACCAGGTAAGTCTTCAACCACGCGACCCCTCCCTGTTTGCATCCTCATCGGTAGGAGCGAAGCCCCTGGTGCACCTATGGCCACGGATTCGTTCAACGCAGACACGCCGGCGTGTGTACGGGAATTAATAGGTAGCTGCGCCCAACTCTAGGATAACCAATTTCCCGAGACGAACCTTCCGTTCAATCATGGAAAGATTCACTCATCTTCCCAAGGTCGCTCTTCCCTCCCTCGCTCAGCCTTCATTTCTCGTCACTCCGCGCAATCTTACTCCTATCTAACTCCTAGCATACTAACTTCCCCCCCCCCGAATCCGTCCTCTTCATCCGATTCGCCATACAAAAAGAACACAGTCTGAGACTTTACCTCGCTCGATTCTATTAAGAGTCGAGCGAAATCTCGCGTTTTCCTTCTTCTGCCGTAACCTCCCCCCACCATCTCCGCGCAGTACTTTCTCTCCCCCACTCTAATCGTACTAACTTACTACCAAATCTAACCTCCCCAACGAGGTCGCCCGGGGTAAAACCCCGAACTCGCCTCTTCCTGTCCGCTCGATTTCACCGAGAATCGGGTGGGATCTCCGTTTTTCTTATCTCCCCCGGTCAAACACCTTCCGCCTGTACTCCGCCCGTACCCTGGCGCGAACTGCGTCCAGGTTCACGGTACCATCTTTCGTTCCCTCCAACAGCTCAGTCTCACCTTCCGCTGCGCTGTTCCGCTGCCTTCCGTCACTCCGTTGTCTGGCACCCATGCCTCTTGTCCACTACTCTGCCATTCTCCAACTCTGCCCTGCCACCTCTCTCTTCGATACACATGTACCTGGCTTGTTTTCCCTGCTCAAAACGGCTAAGAACCGAGTGAGTTCCTCCCTCCTCGCTGCGCCCAGCCTCCTGCCATCTCCATTCCCAATCGAACCCGGCGCAGCATCGTGCCCCGGTTCGTTCAAACCTCCCTTTTCCCCACGCACACTGTCTCCTATCTCGCGTTGTTGTCTACAACAACTAGCGCTCCGCTATTCTGACAGCACAAAGATCGGATCGCACAGTGACTGGATAAAAGCAAGAACGAAAAGTTCTTCTCCACTTATGCGTACTATCCTTGCTCGGGAGCCATGCTAATCTTCTCTGTATCGTTCCAATTTTAACGAATGTCCCGAAGGACTTACCCACGGTAGTGCCCCACGGCGTTAACGAGAGGTCACACATCCCTCGTTTCTTAACGCACCTGGCACTGACTCATACCCAGATTTGGTCCCCCCGGCGACCCAACTGTTGCAGTGGAAATCAATCGACCTGTACCCCCCCCGCTATCCCGAGGGGGAGGTTGTGAGGAACCAGTTACCCGACGGTTCAATTAGTCCTCCGCCCCTATGTTGACAGCGATCAGCACCGTGATCTACTCGCTGTCGCGCAGGCTGGTCGGACAAAGGTGGCGGCCCCGAAAACCTCCTTTGCAGTGTACCTACGGCTCCTCGGGGCCGGGTCAGCCTTAATCGATCCGTAGACAATTTTTTTTTATTATTTTTTTTTTTTGCTGGTACTTGCCCGGTCCCGCCCGTCTTATGTATATCGTCCTTGCGCTGGGGTCATGCTATCCTTCTTAGAATCACTCCAATTGTTAACGGGTGTCCCGAAGGACGCACCCGGCAATCCCCTACGGCTCTGCAAAAATGGCTCGGGGCAGTCAGAGATATGGCTTTTACTCATTAAATCGCACCATCTGGCTCCGAACACAGGTCTGTATTTCAACAGTTCATGGGTGTAGCCACTGAGCTGGGCCTTCGAGTGCCAGCCACATCCTCGGCACCGCGGCGCAACCCCGAAACAGTTGGCATCCACACTACAGGCACTCCCGTGACTACGACATACCCCCCCCCTGCGCGCTTCGCGCCCACCTACGGGTGTGGGATAAATAATAATAGTTTTAAAACTTCGAAATAAAATTATATATATATATATATATGGACATATAAGAACCACAAAGCACGCAGTAATCAGGCGAAAGCTGCGGCCCCCACGGTAGCAAAAGGCGAGGGGGATAGTCCTACCGGCCCATCAACCCCTCAAGCCCTGTTGCCGCGCTCCTTCGCTCCCTTATCACACGTCGTTGGCCTCGATCCCTGGATCTGCTGCGTACCAGTCCGGTGCTGTAACCTATAGGGCTAAGCCCAAGCCTGGTACTAGGAGGCCTGACACGCCTTATAGAGAGGCAGCGCACGGCCCTTGGGGCCAAGGAAATGCCCTATACCACTTTCCCGGCCCATACTTGCACAAGGGACTACCCAAAAACTCATGTCGGTCTACCGGCCTCACCACGGCTACTCGTCCCTAGCCAAATCCATCAAATCCCATCATCTGGATTTCCGCGTAAGTCCACACCGACTCACTAAACTGTCCATCGTACCACGCGGAACCAAAGAACAAGGTGTTCATAGGCTAATCAGTTCAACCAGGACAAAGATGACATATGCTGACCAAAATCCACGCCACATCTGCCAGTGTAACCAAACGAAGGGAAAATCACGCGCGCCTCAAACTTGCGCGCCCACACACTCTTTACTCTAGTCAACCACCTAGTCAACATAAGTTACAGACGCGGCAGCGCCGAACGCGACATACTTAAACTTTAAATCAAACTGTTTTCTGTCGCTTGCAAAGACCAGGGCGGATACACTTGTAAGGGTATTCGCACCGACAACGTACCTGTGATAAATGTTAGGTTATCCCCAGATGCATTGGTTGCCAGTGGTTTGAAAGGAATGGGCCTAAGATTAGTCTCTCTAGCATGGTTTGCAGATGGAAGAAATCAAGATCTGAGTCGAATCGCACTCTCCGTCAGACTTTCAACCAAATATTTTATGAAACTAAAAATCAGGCTCCACAAAGACAAAAGACTTGAATCGCTTTTTGTTCGCGAGGCGTTGACAAGAGTCTGGGTGAACGAAGGTTATGCAAGGGTCAACAGATCAGGTAGACCTAGTTCCTTTCATATTCAATCTGCAGTTGGCAGTATAATAAATAGTTAAGCTCTCAATCGCTTCATTAAATGTGTGTGGACTTGGAGATACTACGGGCAAGGGAAAGAAGGCAAAACTCAAGAAATGGATTCATGAGAACCACGTTTCCATAATGTGTCTACAGGAAATGAGATTAAACGAGGATAAATTTGCTAACCTAGGGGATTGGTGAGACTCTCCACAAGTGTTGTCCTCGTCCCAAGGGGTGAGTCGGGGACCTGGAAGTAGATATACTGGATCACTATGTCGATCTATGGGGGCGGTGGGCGTGGGTAAAAATAGGGATAGGTTAGCAGGAATAGGTTGTAGCTATCGTCTACGCACCAATTATCAGAAAGGAGCGCGAGTCTTTCATGAGAGACATTTCATTCAGTCTACCTAACGTAGATAACTTAATTATATCTAAAGATTGGAATCCGACACTGGATGAGAATAGAGAGATAGGGGGTAGAGACTCCGCTAAAACAATTTTGCCAATCACGAACGTCATGACAAGCTTTCAACTGTGCGATCAGTTTAGATTGTCACACTCGCTCGAAAGAGGATAAACTTGGTACGCACATCAAGGAAAGGTAGACGTCTCGACTAGTCAATGATGCAAACATTTACACCATAGTCAAGATAAGTGAGGACAATCAGCCTTTGTCAGACCATATTCCGGTGCTGGCGGAATTCCACCTAAGCGAGAAGCACGTCTCTGGGCAGGGATACTTCCGACTGAACACAAAGAACCTATTACATCCTAACCTGAGGAAATGGGTGCTAAACTTCTGGGAGAGGTGGTCAAACCAGAAGGAGCAATTCGAATCGTTAACAGACTGGTGGGAAATCGGTACCCAGACAGTGTCCAACCTGCTCAAGGTCTTTTCAAGAATTCAACGATGGAAAGACGGAGAGTGAAATATGCTGAGAGTAGAATGCGGAAGCACCCGATATCATAACTGGTTTGGGGAAAGGAAAGAGCAAGGAGGATGGAGGTATGGGATAACCTACAACAGGAGAAGGCAGATATCTGGGCGAAGAGGCCAAAGTGAAGGGCATTGTTGCCGATTACCGAATAACAAAATAGTTATTTCATAAACTGCTTCCAAGGAGAACGACTCAGCTCATGAGGGAGTTACCTCATCCCTTCTCAGACACTAACCCACCGGCGGTGCAGCCTCAGAAATTGTGTAACTATGCAGCAAGCTACTTTCATGATATACTGACCTCAAGGCGGCCGGAGGAAGGAGCATACCAGAATCTAGCGAAAGACAATGCACGTTGGAATAACTTTAAAGTAAGATTGCTAGAACATGGATGATTGGATTTAGATAGGTCAGTTACAGTGGAGGAAGCAAAAGTCACACTACGCACGATGGCCAAAGGGAAAGTCCCAGAAGATGACGGTTTACCTTTAGAATTTTACACGGTGTTCTGGCATACGTTGGGCCAGGACTTGGTCAATATCTACAACGAAGTCTTGACGGGAGGTTTGCTGCCGCGGAATGCATACAACGAAGTTCTTCGTTTTATTCAAAAAAGGAGATAGAAACAACATCCGTAACTGGAGACCTATCTCCCTGCTGAATGTGGGATACAAGATCATGGCTAAAATTCTCGCAAGACGGTTAGCTAGATACCTCCCAGACTTAATTTTGGATGACCAGGCTACGTTCGTTAGAGGCAGGTTCATCTTCACCAACATAATTACAGCGATGGAAGTGATGGAAACAATACAGGAGGAATCTCTAGACTATGCAATTTTTGTGCTGGACATGGAGAAGGCAAACTCTTTTGTTTGTCGGAATAAGTATACGATTTTTTTGCTACTTTTTGAACAGGCAGATTACCATAAAAAATAGATAACTTTTTAATCGCTTGTAACTTTTGTAAAAATTCATTGACCTTGTTTGTTTTTTTTCGAGCCTTCGATTTTTTTTTTTTTTTTTTTTTGAGTAAGTTTTTTTGTTTGCCAAACATTTTTTAAGATTTGTCGACAAGTTTTAAATTTTGATACGCGCATTTTATTTATCTCAGTACGATCGAGTTAATTGGTCATATGTCCTTACAACGCTGATGTGGCTACGCTTCAAGGATAACTTGTGCAGATGGGTGGTGGTGATGTACTTCTTCTCAGCTACATTTGTAATGATCTACGGACACTTCTCGAAGTCGTTCAACCTATCACGGTCCTTGAGGCAGGGTTGCCCTTTGGCACCTCTCCCCTTTGCCGTGCAACTAGAAAACGTTCTATGCAACATTCAGGTTCATCAAGACATCAAAGGACTCAGAGTTGGCGGTCATAACTATAGGGTTAAGGCCCTAGCAGATGACATGTTAGCAGTGGTAGAAAACACAGAGTGCTCACTATGGCCACTTAGAGCCTACCTGCGATAGTACAAGGAGTTATCGGATGCAGGCATCAATTGGTCGAAGTCTTCGTATTTGCTTCCAAGCTTATTCTCCCTTGAGGTGCAATATGGTATTAGAAGGGTTGAAGACAACCAATCTGAAAGGTTTCTTAGAGTAAAGGTGGCAATGCTTTCTTGTGCTGCAGACCAAGACAAACTCTTACAACAAAAAATACTACACCGACTAGCTACATGGGGAAAAACCCCGCACCTATCACTTATGGGAAGAACATTGGTGGTCAACGTGGCGTTGCTAGCACTCATGTGGTATGTGGGTAAAGTCACACGACTGAGAGCGAAAGCGAAAATTATAGTAAGAAGGAGATCTTCCAGATTCATCTAAAAACCATTCGACAAAGAAACATAAGGTTTCCTCTCCAAAGTTCCTTGGGATACGATATGCCATAACCGGCAGGACGAAGGACAAGGTCTGAAAGATCCAGGTCAACAAAACGCTGCAATGCTCTCAAAGTGGATGGTGAAAGCACTGACTGCTAATTCAAATGAACACTGTCTCTTCTTGGCGGAGCAGATGATGATGGACAGTTGGCACCTCTTAAGCCCCGAAGATGTTTGGGCCTGCATTTGGATTGAATCTTACCTCCGTATACCAGTGGAGTTGGAAATCTAGAAGAGGATACTGAAGGCCTGACAGAAGGTCAAACCAGATCGGTGAGCGGAGCCACTTACCAAACAAGAAATTCTTCTGCAAATTATTTTCGATAACCCCAAGGTGAGAGATCGACTTGGGAACTGGTTTGCAACAGAAAGAGTTGCAAGCAGTTTTGGGCGAGTTTGGATCGAAAGAAGAGTAACTGTTGTTCGAGTGAAAGACATTTGGGATGAATTTAGAGGTGACTGAATCTCGATACCAGACCTAAAAGAGAAGTTGGGTAACTTGAGAACAGTGAAGGAAAAACTGGGAGCAATTATTGAAGCTATCCCGCAAGAGTGGGCAGACCTGGGGGAGCCAAAAGGGATAGATCCACCAGGGACGTGGTTCACTGATAAGTTCAACCCCAACCGGTCAGAATACTGGAAGCTTGTATGAATTAACGAAAACGGCAAGCGCACCTTCGAATGTTGGAGACCAACTAAAAATGAACACTCCTTGGAATTAACTTCAACGGAAGAAGGAGGAATAGAGGTGAGACCCCCCGTTGTACTTGTTCAAATCAGAGGTCGTGAGACCTGCGATGAGGCTGAAACTTAGACGGTAACTCTCCTAGCGAGGGGCCTAACAATAGATAGCTTTATTGAGAGCAAACTCATTGCAATGAGTATGGCGAGGGAAGGGTAAAGCAGGAGGAGACTCACACCTGCAGGAGTATGATGTAGACCTACGCTACAAAGTGCAGGACACCGGAAGAAGCCCACGAATGGTCGTGACAGACAGCTGGGTCAAAGTGCTTCAAGCAGATCCGGAACAGGTAACTCGCTCCCTGCTTCGCTGTTGGCAGCAACTGGTGTTAGTGCCCAACCAAAGGCTAGTGGTTACACTGTGGCTCCTATCTCTGTTGGCCACGCCATTGACGATTTAGCTAACGGAGAGAGGGATGTTAGTGGACATAACATGCAGAAGATGTTAATGGGCGTACGAGTCAATTGTCCACCTATGGTGGGACTGTCCGGCCTTAGCCGGGATTTGGAGATGGTGGGCGAAACAGTGGCTACAACTCTCAGATGGTGCCTTTCCATGGGACAAGACATGAGCTTTACTAGAAGTTCTAAAATGTTTTCACCTGACATAAGGATGGGGCTATGTTGCCTAGGTGACTGGAGCTATCTGCTTCTCAGTGATATGGCAGGGAAGAAACAAACAAGTATTCAACAACGAGGATATGAATGACAAGGAAATGATAAATAGTGTCAAATCTCATATTATAACTGCCATATTGGAAGAGAAAGGACAAAAGAGAGGAAGGGAGGGGGTAAGGCAGGCAGTGGTTCTCCAAAACATAGGGGAACAGAGGAAGCTTAGTCACAATTGAGAACAATTCAAATCTGAAGTTTTCAGATTGGCTGCTTAAATAAAAGGGTAGTGTAGACGAGGATAGAATGGAATGTAGCCATCGCACAGGAGAGGGTTGGGTTCACCCTAAGGCCCCAACCAGGACACTCGGTTGTAATCATCCACAATAGGAGGCAAGAGGGACAGTAAGGGTAGAGAGTATCACGACCACTATAAACTGGTTGTCCACCCTGGCGAGTTAGGCAGGGAACTTCAAGGGGGATTTAGCCAAGGTAGTTTTGTTACGCTAGTTTAGAGGAGGGACATGAGTCTCTTTGGTTAGTATTTCATTTTGGTTGGTTTGTCTGTGTTTGCCTGCACATCTGTGTTGGTGTGTTGGTTTTGGTTTGTTTTGCGTTTGGGCAGCAGTGTGGCTGGGACAGTTACTCCAAGGCCATCCCAGGCTTGTTTGAGGCTGCTGTTTGGTAATGGCTTTGCCAAGTGTTGTTGGATTAAAATTCACTGTTCTAAGTTGGGCAACAGGCCCAACGCGCGACAAGGTTTTTTTTCGGGTTGTTTGTGAGGAATTCCCGGGCTCATATTCTCATGATAATGGATTCCTTGCTTTTCCCAAAAAAACAAAAGACCCGGTTTCCAGAAGCCCACAACTTGGTAAAGGCCCGAGCATGATTTTGTACCGGGTTGTACTGTTGGGGTGTGTTCCTGGGCCCCTGTCTCTGTAAAAGAACGAATTTGTTTTGCTCTGGAAAAAAAAAAAGCGGTCGTTTTCGACCACTGTCCGAAGGTTTTTCAGGGGTGAAATTGGATAGTGCAGGATTAAAAACTCTCTGAGGAGCCTGCGGGCTTAGCTCAGTTGGTAAGGCACAGAAGTTGCATTCAAGAGGTCGTGGGTTCAATCCCGATTGGCCTCACGTTCGTGCCTGGGCAAGCTTGGTGTTCTACCAGCTAGAGATAACCCGTTGGCTCTCCAAGCCAGCGTTGGCAGGGCCTTGGCCAAGTATTGTTGGTTGTTATGCAACAATGATGTTTCCCCATTAGACACCGCTAATGCGGGGTTTGAGAAGGGGAGGGGGAGGTGCAATGACTGACCAAAGATGCTTGGCATTAGACACTGCTAATATGGAGGTGGATGGGGGTAGGGGGAGGTGCAAGTGACTGGCCAAAGACGTTCGGCATTAGCATTGCCGGTTTCCCCCGTCCGCAATGCCTGATCACCCTGCATCATCGTGATGAGGGGCTGATACAAGCCTTGCTCTCGCACCACTGGTGTGGTGCAAACCTACCCCGTGGACTGGGGAGAGTTCCAGGTTTGGTTGGTGGTCCCCCACGTACTCTATACACAGAGTAGCGAGAGGATGAGGTAGAATATATACTACCCAGTACCTTTTCAAATAAATTAAGAAAAGAAGAGGCCGAAGATGATGTCAGATCTCATAGGAGTGAGTCAAGCTGGTGGACCGCAGACCCGCACATTGTGGGAAAATCGAGGGTGGGCGGGTCCAATTCACCAAAAGGCAAGGAAAACGACTCAAACTCCGCAGGATCTGACCCTTGTGGTCCCGCGTAGGTTTGCGTATGCGATGAGTGCTGCGAGTGGGCGCGGACTGGAGGACGCTGCTCGGGAGACTTCGCAAGCTGTCGTCACAGGCCAGGCCCCTGTGGCAGTGGTACCAGTCGGGCTGGCGAGGCAGTTCTTCAGCTTGGGTGAGTGTCACATCACCCGTTTGATCCCCGGTAGCAATCCTCCGTCAATTTAGGTAGTTGTTTTGTCTGTCGTGGATGTCTAAAAAACTTGTTAATGCTTGAAGTTGTTTTTCACCAGGTTCGTAGATGTTGTCGGTGAATGGTTGTGATAGGAGTTCCAGTTTCAACCGTCTGGTACCAGTACCATCAGATTCTGACAAAGCGACCGACGATAACCGGTCGGACGAAAGCTGGGTTGTTGAAACTGATTCCAATGGGGTTTGTTATCTTAGGCATAATGCTACCGAGTACCTTTCCAAATAAATTAAGAAAAGAAGAGGCTGAAGATAATGCCAGATCTCATAGGAGTGAGTCAAGCAGGTGGGCCGCAGGCCCGCACACCTCATAAACCATCCCAGACCCCTCCATCGTCCCTCAAGTGACTGGGTCGTCTTGCAGGGAATGGTGGAACGAGCGAATGAGCAATGTCGGACCAAATACCCTTACAAGGGTATTTGGCCATGCTTTTGCATTCGAGACAGTGACGACGTCGGCTACCATGACGAAGCCGATCTAAAGTAAACCGGGTGAGCACGCTTTGGCGTGACACTTTAAACGATTTCCTCGGCCATTGAGGCCTGGGCGAGTCAGTGAGAAAATTTTGAGAGTATGAGCGTGCGTTGTTATGACGCGCACTGTGATGGTTAGGATCAATAGTAGTACCCTCCGACCAAAAATGGGTCGAAGGGTTTATTAGGATAACTGTGTCGGGTACATCTATGACACACACTGAGACTTGGGTTGGTACCTACCGGTACTGGGCGTCTAAAAATACCAACTTTTGTCTCCTTCTGCTCAGCCTTGAGTACCCGATGCATCTACCTCCACTAGATGTGGTATCGGCCTACCCGCCACTTAAGTGTTTTCCCGCCATGACCCTCAACGTCGCGGTCACGCTTAAGTACCGGCCCTTAGGGCCTTCCAATTAACCAAGTACCCTGACGGATCGCACACACACTCAAGCCGACAAGCACTCAGGCAGGCATGCCGGCCGGCAAGCGCGCTCGCACGCAGACTTAGAAACGAGCTCAGGCCACTAGGCGGACTGAGCTCCGCTTCGACATATACCCAAGCTGCTCCTTTTTTACCTGAAAGTAGGAGCTAGCTTAGTGGGTATCGGTGCGGGTTGAAGATCAAATGACTTGGGAATTGAATCCATCCAACCCCAAGCTAGCTTGTTTTATTAGGGGCTAGTTAGTAGTTGGATTTCCTTTGTGTTTTTTTTCTTGTATTTTTATTGTTATTATTATTAATTATATTTATTCTTATTATTTTATTTTGTTATTAGTTGGATTTGTTTTCTCTTCTTATTAGTTTTATTATTTAATTTTCTTCCTGGTACCGTGGCTACTTTTCTTAGGCTCACTTTAAGCGAATCTGCCTCCGAAATCGGGTAGATGCAGTCCGAGAGTCAGGCACTAACCACGTACTGCGATCGAGGTACCCGCTCCACAGCCAACGTGGGGAGTCATGCGTGCGGGCGGGTGAAGATAGTCGTATGTGCGAAGACGGTTGAAAAGCAGCGCGTTAGCAACTAGCAGGAGAAGAAAGACCTCGAAAAGGGGGGATGGAGGAGCAAGAAGGAGACGGGGGCGCACACGCGAGGAAGAAGTGAGACACTCGAGGAAGGTGGTAGGAGAAGTAGCGGGAGAAGCATAGAAGAAGAAGAAGAAGAAGAGGGAGAGGGGAAGGAGAAGGAGCGGGAGCGCAAGCAACGGAGAGAACGCGCAGTGGAAGTAGCAAGGTAACAACACGATGAAAACGAGATAGACGAAGAAGGAGGAGGGAGAAGAAGGAGAAGAAGAAGAAGAAGAAGAAGAAGAAGAAGAAGAAGGAGAAGGAGCGGGGAGCAGCTAAAGACGACGCTGACGACGACGACGCTGACGATGGCGACGACGACGGAGAGGGAGAGTGGGAGCACGTAAGTCTCCAATCTCGCAGTTGTCCTCATGCTGCTTCCACCGAAAGTAGGAGCAAACTCGAGTGAATATGCGTTACAGCATGGATATATGCACCGCCGTTTTGCGCCCGCCCACTATCGTTCCTCCGACCGAGAGGAGGAGCTCAATCGAATGAATCTCCCGCTACAGAATGAATATATACAGCATCACTTGCACCGCCTGCTATTGCGCCTTTGCCAGCCCGTCCGCAACTCCGCGGACTTGCCAGTGTGTGCGTGAGTGTGTATACATTTGTGTGTGTGAATGTGTGGGTGCTCACGTGTGTGTGTATGTGTGTGTGTGACCGATCGCGCAGCTAGCTTCAAGCTACTTCCTAGATAGGATGAGCAAAATCGAATGAATCGAGCACTAAAACATGGAAATGTGCATCGCCACGCATGCGTGTGTGTCTGTGTGTGTGTGTGTGAGAGAGAGAGAGAGAGAGACTCGTGGAGAGACTTACGTGGTTGTCATGGATCATTGTCGCTACAGGATGGATGACCAACCTCCTGAATACGTGGCAACCCTCATCATGACTGCATCAGGCTGAAAAGATAGCGTGTATACATTTATTATTATTATTATTATTATTATTATTATTATTATTATTATTATTATTATTATTATTATTATTATTAACGTTATTGTTATTATCATGATGATTATTATTATTATTATCGTTATTGATGTTATCATTATTATTATTGTTATTATTGTGTTGAATGTGGCTGTGATTATGATTACATAAGTTCGAAATAAATAAATAAATAAATAAGAAGCTACTACGCGTTAGTGGATGAGCATGAACGGTGCGAACGACAACGTGCGGACTAGGAAGAAGGAGAGCGCAAGGTAGGAAAGAATGCACGGAGGAGGAGAAAGAAGAAGAAGAAGAAGAAGAAGAAGAAGAAGAAGCAGAAGCAGAAGAAGAAGAAGAAGAAGAAGGAGAAGGGGGGATTAGAGAAAGAGGATGTGCAGATCGACCCGTGGGAGAAGATGGGAGATAAGCACGCGGACAGAGGAATCAGCAGGTTGGGGTTAGTGAAGGTGAGCACTCGAGAGAGAAGCAAAGAATGGGAAGAGAGAAGACGACAGTGGGAGGTGGAAAAGATTAAGGGGAAGACGACGAAGTAGAAAAAAGCAGAAGGAGGCGGCGAGTATGATGAAGGGGAAGAGCGAGAGAAAGAGGGGGAGCGTGGTGGTAGGCTGGGTACACGTGGCACTTGTGCCTGTGGATCGAGGTTGCGAGTGATACGAGAGACATACCTGGTGCTTGAGGCGAACGGCATTGGCTGAGATCTGCTCGTACTTCGGGGAGTTGTTGACGTCATCAGCGGCATTGTAGATAGGCTAGATAGGATCTGCCATCTGTAGTCTGGGCGCTGAGCGCCAGATAGGATATTAACATTTGTTCTTCGTTGATGATGATGATGAGGCTATTCCAGCATTGTCAATTATGAGCGATTGGTGTGCTCTTATTTGGTGGGATTCGTTATGCATTTCTGCTTTTGGTTTGAGGTCACGAGGATCTGGTCTCATGCGTATGATGCTGCTTGGTTTCTGAAATCCGCTATCGTTCGTTTTCTTTGCATTATTATTATTATTATTATTATTATTATTATTATTATTATTGTTATTATTATTATTATTATTATTATTATTATTATTATTATTTTGTTATTATTACTATCATTACTATGATGTTTTAATCATAGTTATAATATGTAGTAGTTAAAGTATTAAGGGGAAGACAAATGATCAGGTGTTTTTCAGGCAGGAGACGAGTGTGTGGGTGAATGAGATCTGATGGGAGGGGGAAGAATACGTACCTAGTATATGAAGAGAGGTCGGCTATTTTGTTGACAGTCATGTACATTGGTCTTCGAGAGTTGGAGTGAGCCTGTTGTGAGAACACAGCTGTAGGTAGGACAATCGACTAGAGTAGACTGGGCGCTGGGCGCCGGACAGAGAGGATGACTTCGGATACTGTGTTGGTGTGGCCTACGGGCTCAAACATTGGGCTCACTACTTCATTTTATTGCTCTATATGGATGGTTTCTCGGTGCATTTGTACTCTCTGCTTGTACACTACTACTTGGACATCTGTGTGATTTCGCAACTTGGCTTTCTGTACATCGTTCCCATTCGTATTCCTTGCGGATGAGCCATTGGCTCATATTGCTAACTTCCCTGCCCTTTGTACACACCACCCGTCGCTCCAACAGATCGAATAGTCCGGAGAAGTGTTTGGATTGTGGTGATTCTGACGGTTTGGGGGAGTGCCATGAGAAATTCAAATGAACCTTATCATGTAGGAGAAAATAGGAAACACACAAGAAGGAGAGAAAGGAGAGGAAGTAACGAAAAGAGAGGGGGAAGACGGACAGACAGAAACACAAACAGACACACACAGAGAAAGCAACAGACGGACAGACAAGTGAAAGGGAGAGAGAAGGATGATGATGATGGTGTTAGGACACATTCCTGGTATTGGCAATGGTCTCCATAAATCTGCATCTTTCAGTACTTTGGTTCTGCTGCCTACGTCCGCCGTTGCATTGTCAATTCGTAGATTGGTAGTCATTGCGGGATAGTAGGCCGGGCGCTGAGCACCAAGTAGGGAGAAGGGACTGGGCTGCTGTGTTGCTGGGGGCGAGAGGAAGCTCTTGTTGGCATTGGTTATCAGTGTTACAGTTCTCCATTGGTGCTATATTGTTGCAATGCTGCTTTCTGGACACCGTGATACTTTCTGGTTTTCAATGTGATCGCGCATTCTGGTTATTGTCATCTCACTTCTGCTTATTTTTCTTGCATTATTATTATTATTATTATTATTATTATTATTATTATTATTATTATGAACTTAGACTGAAAGATATTCATCAGACGTTGTAGTGCAAGTAGATTTAGACCTGCACAATGTCTCCGGTAACCGTGAAAGTAGTATCTGATACAGTGTCCTGATACCAGCAGACGACGAGAACAGAGGGGTAACAGACAGATGAGAAGGTGGGAGAAATGATCGAAGGATAGCCTAACTTGACCCACTCTTTCTCTGGCTTCTCCTGGCGTCCTCGTCATCAAAACAGCACCCGGTAATAAGTCTGATGAGTCCTGATCACACAGAGAATACCGTATCAGCGCTGTAGACAGCATGGCCAATGCCATGTCGACAGTAGAGACGGGCGGTAGTGCCACATCAGCAGGGATGAGTGGCCTGCGCCACATCAACAGAGCAGACAAGTGGCCTGCGCCACATCAGCAATGTCGACAGGTAGCCGGCGCCACATCAGTAATGTAGACAGGTGGCCTGTGCCACAGCAGCAGTAGAGACAGGTGGCTGCACCACAGAAGCAGTGTGAACTAATGGCCTGCGCCACATCAACAATGTAGACAACGTGGCCAGTGCCACGGCAACAGTAAAGACAGGCGACAACGCCAGATCAGCAATGTAGGTAGATGGTTGCGCCACAGCAGCAATGTAGACTAGTGGCAGGGCCACAGCAGCAGTGCAGTCCGATGGTCGGCGCCACAACGGCAGTGCAGATAGATGGTCTGCGTCACAGCACCAGTGTAGACGGATGGTCTGCACTACATCAACAATGTAGATCAGTGGCTTGCGCCACATCAGCAGGAAAGACATGTGGCAGCACCACGCCAGCAATGTTTGGCGCACAGAATAGACAGCGCCAGCATTCTGCCACAATCCCACGTCGTCGTCTAAGGTACCAGCGCCTAGCTAACATCAAGGCAGCAAAGCAGGACTGCATGTTGACTCCCTTGAGGCCAGGCCACATGATGATTGACGAGGCTGACCGGCGTCAGGTGTCACGCCCATGGCGGCTCAGAATGACTCACTGCCGAAGGCCTGGATGGTGTACGAAATGTATGGTTGCAGACTTTCCCTTGATCCGGGTACCTGCACACAGACAAAGAAACAGACGAAAACAGACAAACACACACAACGGACGTACACAGAAACTGTAACACATACAGTCACAGCTAGGTACACAGAAACTGTGACACACACAGTCACAGTGACGTACGCAGGTACTGTGACACACGCAGTCACAGTGAAGTGCACAGAGACAACAGACATACACAGACATACAGACCGACACAGACATACAGAAAGACACAGACATACAGACAGACATAGACAGACAGAAAGACACAGACATACAGACAAATACCGACAGACAGATAGACACATATGAACGGACAGACAGATGGACAGACACAAAGATAGAGGCAGAGAGAGAAGGAAGGGAAAGATAAGGAGAAAGGAAAGAAGGAAACTTACCTGGTCTCCACCGAATGTCGGCTCTGAGTACGACGCATATTTTATTATTATTATTGTTGACATTATAATTATATTATTATAATTATATTTATTGTTTTTGATATTGTGAGGAGTGAGCCTCGTGGGTCCATTTTCAGACATGCACGTGTTTTGAACAGCAACCCTCAGCAAGCCTCGTGTCCGCCCTAAGTGAAGGCGGGCTTGAGTATCCACGAGAGGGGCTTGTCGCAACGTCTTCTAACATGAGTCTCGGACAGTTGTTGCACGCCTGATTGGTTACGCAGCAGCATGAGCCTTTGCTGGCTCTCCCAGAAGCAACAGCTACGCTGCACAATTAAGCTCAGAGTCCAGGTTGGTTGTGCCCTGGGCACACACACACTCGTTGTGAGACCGATATATCACTAAGAAACCGCGGGCAACTGAGAATGTGGCATTGTCGACACATCTGCCCCGCAGGCCAATGCAAACGCAACAAACATTCAAGGCGCGAATAACCTTGGGTGCACCCAACTGTACTGGGCCCAAGCCCTCAACTGGTGAAACCAGCCTGGGCGCAAACACTAGGGGCCCGACCAGAAGTTACTGACAATTTCAATGGCCAGGCCCAAACAGTCTAGCAGCAGCAGCAACACCTCCCGTATAGGGAGGGAGCCAGCTAGTTCAAGGCGTTCTGGCAAAGGCAAACAAAGTGAACACGCTGCTGCGACGCTGCGCAAGTATCTGCACGTGTGGAACGTGGCTTGGGATGCGCTCGTAGGTGTTGAGTGGTGTGAGGCACACCCGTACAGTGAGCCGCAATAGTAGAACGAACGCAGTAGTACAACAGGGCGCTTGCAGCCATATGCGGACTACAACCCGCTAGGCAGAAAAAAGTCGCATCGAATATCGCAAGGATATGATATGAAAGAGTCTAAACGTTGGCTCAGAAAGTCATTATATCGCTCCCATTTGGATGAAATCTTGGTGCATTTCAACTGTCTATTTGTTATATAACTAGCAGAACTTCCGTATGATTATTGTAACTTAGTTTTCTATGTATAGCATTATTATTATTATTAGTAGTAGTAGTAGTATTGTTACTATTATTGTTATTATTATTATTATTAGTGTTATTATTATTACTATATTATTATTATTACTATTTTTATTATTATTATTTGTTGTTGTTTCATTACCTACACCTTTGTTCTGATCTGATTGCCAGAGCAATCATACATGTGCATGTGAACCTCGTTCCTAACTAGAGCAGTGATCACCTTCGTGCACGGTGGCCTAGAGCAATGTGAGTGCTGATTGATTGATGTACGGATGTAGGATGGGTGACAGGATAAGGCTCCAGGGTGAGGAACATCCTATTACTCGTCTCTACGTGTGTACACATCTTAGATAGTTAGGTTGACAGACTGAAGATGGGGTACTCCTGTGCGGGTCATCCCATTGTCTGTCTAAGTCTGAACCAGTTAGACTAAAACAAGTGGTAGGATACTCATGTCTGAGTTATCCTACTGCTTGAATAAGTATGAGATGAAGGCTTCTGTCGGAGTTTTCTTATTTCATACTTACATTTGATCGGACTATATTATAGTCCGCCGATAAAATTGAAGTACACATCGCTGAACTTCGTGTAGAGCGCTAGTGAGGGAAGTATTGAGACCCTGTGACCTGTGTGTGATTGCAGGTCATCTTAATCAAGGAGACTCATTATGAGTCTATACAAGTCTACATGCTGTTGCCTTATGGTAATAGATTGGTTTACCAACTCAACCTTCACTCACCCTCTACACCCACATTTTGCATCTACCTTTGCACTAAATGGCATTTCTGATTTTCGAGTCAGCATCTGAAGGGTCTAAGTTTGATCAAAGAAGTCCTTGAATAACTGAGTCGAAAAGATAATGTCTGGCAGAAGGGTCTGAAAGCGTAAGTGTAATGCGTGTGAGAGTGAATGAATGGTTGACTCTACTAGGATTGTATAATGTGATTGACACTTGTTTGCATGTCAGTAAGACGACCAACCACGTGCTATTCACTCAACTCGCATTGCTTATGCTTACCTAAGCCTCGACTCAGACATTTCGTCGACTCGTAACCTTTGCACATTTGGTTTGGGTTTCCGACCTTTACCACTTTGATAGTTGAATAGATTAGGACAATTAGCAAAGGCGAAAGAGCCTTATTCATATCATGTTTCTTTGAAAGATTATGCGCTTATCTTTGATTTTTGATGCACATTTAACAGGCCATGAGCGTATTTTTATCTATGATGTTTGCTGAAAGGCCAATAGCCTATTGATTGTTTCTCTTTCAAAGTCAAAACTCTGTTCATTCTGATGTTTGCCTCTGTTTGTGTAAAAATGTAAAAGACATTTCCTTGCCTTTTCAGCCTCAACCTTTGAAATGTATTGAGCATGTATGTATCGATTTGAAAAAAATTTATACAACATATATAATTTACGGGTTAAGTTCAATTAGAATAGGATTTAGTATGCGGGAAAGATCGTCAGTCGAGTCGACCTGAATTGTAAGTCGGTCCGGGAGATCAGCACCCCGATGCCCGACACGTAAGCGGGTTAGTCTTAGGCGTTCAACTGCGCGTATACCTATGCTATGGTGATCGAGAAAACGCCCTCGGCCGACCTACCTCTACAAAGGCATGTAAAAGCCTTTGCATGTGGGCCGGTAGCTCAGCAGGGATATGCCTACCAGAGGGTGGTGACAGCCCCTCGGGTAGAGGTGAGTTGTACCTCGCGACGTCCCGACCTGTCGCAGGGCGTCGTGAGAGGTATAGCACGCGCGCACGGTCGGAGTGGTGACTTATTGTTCTTTTAAGGAATAACTCCTGCGTGACACGACCGTGAGGTTCAGCGCTTCCCATCAGGGCGCGGGACCGCCGCGCACGACAGCGATGGCAGCTGGAGGCTGAAGCGAGCGACTCCCATGGTTGAAGGAAAGTACTCTGCTGGTCTTGAGTGGAGTAGTGCGATAATTAGTGAATTTGGAGCTGGCAAGCGATGGAATAATGGAATGAAGAAGATACTTCTTGCTTTGAATGAGTGGCTTGACCGTAATGAAGTTGGAAGAAGTTGCATGACTTGCTTCAACCTTGATGTGTTGTCCTTCATAAGTAGTCAATGACTCGTTGAAATTGAAAGCCGATGTCGAACCTCCGATGCTGAAGGGCTTCCGATGGTTTCCCCATCAACGGTTGATGCTGTTGTGAAATGCTTGAGTGGATGCTTTCGCCTGCTGGGTAGGTATGGAGAGGATGATCCTCGCCAAAGTAGTAAAGTTAAGATTTTCAGGAAGTCTTATCGGGAGTATACACTGCGGAGGGGGGTGTAATAGAAGAATCCACGAAACCAATGCAATGGGAGAAGTTGCGGGTGGTGATAACTCATATGAGAGAAAAGTCTGGTGAAGGTTATGAAAGGGTACTCTGAGGCTCAGGCGTATCGTGATGGGAGGGCTTTTTATATTTGTGGGAAAGTTGGCAACGATGCGGAGAGGGGTTGAGGCTACAATACAAGGAGATTGACTTTGAGCGAGGGATGGTGCGTCCTGGGTATACTAAGAGAGATTGTCATGGAGGAAGGTTTATGATAAGGTTACGGGATCCAAGAAATGAGGAGGAGACCTTCTTGGGATAGTTACCTAGAATGCTCGAAAGTTATGAACGAGTGGGGCAAGACTTGCGGAATGGTTATTTATTCCGGCTTGTGCGAGGGAGCGGGCCAATGAGTGGGAGAGGTTTCAATAAGCGGATAGAAAAGTGGTTTGGAGAAGCAGGAGTATTTGAAGGCGGGAGTGGTCATAGTTTCTGGATAGGTGGGGTGCAAGCAGGGATTGAGGAAGGTTGGAGCTTGGGGGAGATGAATCGGCAAGGTACTTGGAGTCGAGTAGGAACATTCATACGATATGGCTATGGGATAAGGCGTGGTTGGAAACAGGAAGGTGAGGAGCGACCAAGGGAGGATGAAGATTGTCGCCAAACCAAGGATTGCAAGATTCGGGACGAGAGGACTGACTCGGGGGCTGGGAAGTTAGGAAAAAGTGGGAGCGGGGATGGTGAAGCGATTGACTATGTCGAGATCGGGGATGCGGGGGTACCAAGTAGTTCTTTGAGATGAAGGAAGGATGAGGAGATATGGGGTAAGGCTTTTAATGATTGTTTAGAGTATTTGATAAAGTAGAACAGCAAGAGGGAATATGTATCTGTACGGATGAGAGGGTAGGGAGTTACAATCAAGAGAGAGAGCATCTATTAGGGAGGCTTTGACTGACTAGTCTCTTGAGATGAAAGTAGAGCAAACATGGTGGTAATCCCTAATAGATGAAAGTAGAGCAAACATGGTGGTAATCAAGAGAGGGTAGGGAGTTACAATTAAGAGAGAGAGCATCTATTAGTGAGCCTATTTCAGAAAAAATGTCCTTCTTAATGTGGTTGGCAAGGCCCCAGTCAGAATTGTCTTCAGTTTTAGATAGGGAGTCGACGGATTTGTTGAGAAACCTGAGAATCCATATTGGATGGAGGATTACATCAAAGGAAATGAGGAAGGAAGTTATACGTCTTAACCAGGGATTGAAAAATTGGTCTGTAGATTTCATTTTTATGAGTAAAGCGGATACAGCTTGGCTATCGGAGTGAAGTCTTATAGAGGTTGATGAGAGGATGTGAGGTTGCGAGAAGGCTAAAAAGCGAAATGTTTCATTTCAAGGATTGCAAATAGTTCCCTGTGAGTGGAAGAAGAGTTAAGGAGATGAAGGGAAAAACATTGATTGAGCGAGAGGGGTTTGTTGTTGATGGGATAAATAATTGCGGCAATTTGGAGGGCAGATGCGTCGGTGAAAATTGTTTTGGAAGACTTACAGTCCAAAGTTTTCCCGGGAGATGCGGTAAGTGATGAATCCACCAAAGAAGGTTATTAATGAGGTCCGAGGAGACGGTCATTGGGGAATCCCAATTAGCTGGTGAGATAATTTCATAAAGCGAAGATATGTAAAGATGGGTGGGCATAAATGCTTTTGATAGTACACCCAGCTTTCCTGCTAGTTTTGCGATAAATCTGCTAGAGTTTCGAGAGTTAGTGCTGAGTAAGAGTTTAAGGAGGTTTGAAACCATGTCTTGCGGTACTTTGATACGCTTGGTGTGAGCATCAATGTTAAAACCAAGGAAGCGAATGCATTGAGAAGGAAGAAATGAACATTTATGCAGGCTAAGGAAAAAAACAAGATTATGAAGGAGGACTGCATAATTGAATGTTTGCCAAATGAGGGTTGGGAGATCCTTATGACCAAAAGCAGAGTCATCGATATAAGAAGCTATGTGAATCTTTCGGAGATGAACTTCAGTCATTACTTCTTACATGATAGTTGTGAAAATCCAACAAGCCGATGAGATTCCAAAGCAGAGAGTTGTGAAGTTGTAGGTAACATCATTCCACTGAAAAGCAAGATAGGGACGGAAGAGAGGATGAATAGGGATGTGATAATAATCATTTTTGATATCAAAGCAAGTGAGAAAGTCTTGAGTGGGGAAACCAGAGACGTGAGCAGTCAAGTCATCGATGAATTTCTAATGGAAGTCTGGGAAAGTTACAAAGAGGTTGACAAAGCGAACGTCGAGAATAAACCGAGTTTTTGACGAGCTTTCAACTGCAAAAACTGGATTGACAACAATGGGGTTTGGAGATAGTTCGATGACACCAGCGGATAGGAGTTCAGAAATGGTTGAAGTAATAAACTCACAATGGTGGGGAGGGTTGTCGTGATTGGAAATATAAAGTGATGGGGGAGAGGTACATTGCAAGGCACGCTTGAAAGAGGACGCTGGGAGCACGTTCTTGACCATGCGGCGGACCTCTAAGAGCTTGGAAGTTGGCATCTGCGAAGTACCATCGAATTTCAGTCTAACACCATGGCGAATCCATTGGAGGACCGAGTGAGAGAATCTTTTTGAGCTTGAAGAGCGTAAGAGTGACCAATTAGAAAAAGTACGTGAGGGGGATGCGGCGAAAAATTATCAGGGTTGTGAAGCCATGATGACGGTTCATGAAGAGTGAAAGTAGTAGTGCGAAGATCTTGGAGAGAAGGGGTAGAGGAGAAATTGATTAGGTTGTTGGGGATGAAGGGAATAAAAATATGGGGCTTATTCAGAGGATCGGGTTGCGGATTTGGAAGAGGAACGAGGTTGGTCATGATGCTTGTGATCGGACTCAGTGAAGGCCCTCTTCGATGCACGTAAGTAGTCGTAGCCCCGGTCCCTATCCTCGTTATAATGGCGCTTGGAGGAATGGTTCTTCTTCGGGTCTTCAACCTTTGAGTAGTCATCCTTTTTCGGTAAGAAGATGAGTCGGATTCAGATATACCCAGCCTGCATACGATGATAGAATGATAGAAGATAAGCCCTTGAACGCAAATAGCATGGACTTATTGACAGTCCAGGGCGATAAATAGATAGGTCGGGCGACAACCCTTTCTTACTTGTGCGCATCTCTGCGAATGATGCTCATGCAGTAGATGAACTCGGAATTGATCAGAGGAAAAGTCTGGTTCATGCCCTCTCTCATAGCCCTGGTTAAATGGTGCTTAACCTCCTTGGAAATCCGAGAGTCGATGCAGTCCTTAGCAATGGAAGCAACTCTTGAGCAGAAATCAAAGGTCACTGACTTGCAGATTGGATAATAGGAGTAATTCATATTGACGGTGAGGAACCTGATAAAAGGTTCAACTTGGGAATAGTAGCATGGCGAGATAAAGAGTTTCTTCCATGTCGATAATTCGTCATAGGCCGTCTGAGATTCGCTATTGAGTTTTCCGAGGATGACATTCATCTCTGACTAAATCTTCTGATAAAGTTGAGTGAGTGCCTGATTTTCTTCATCACGCTTAAGTAGTTCCGTCTGAAGCCTTTGGATGGAGAGCCGATTCTCTTCTTCTTTGAGAAATAGTTGCTGCTTCAATTGCTCGAAAGCTTCTATAGTGAGGCGTGGGGGTAGGCGAGATGAGGAAGAGCAGGGATCTGAGGTGGTGAGAAGTTGGGGTGGGCTTGATGTGATGCGGGGGGGTGAGGAGGTGGGCAAGGGGGGGTGAGGAGGTGGAGGAGGAACTGGATTCTTCATTTTAGTTGCAAGGACATGCACTTTGTGAAGTTGTTCTGATTTTTTTGGTTGAATGGTCAAAAGGAGGTCAGAGATGTTATGAGCAAGAGGGTTGACAGAATCTATGATTTTAGTCGATGAAAAGACAGGGGGAAGTATGGGCAGCACAACATAGACTTCTGCTCCAATGACAGATTGAGGGTCAAAGGCTGCTAGGAAGGTTTTTAGCCAGTGATCCATCTGCACAAATTATGACAAACAAAAATCAAAATCCTAGGTCGTTTTGTTCATTTCTTATACATTTCATCAGTTCTTCCTCGTTCATATTTGACATCTTGCCTTTCCTTTCTCGTTTTCTCTCTTCTCCACTACCTTCTCACTCTCTCTGTCCATTACCCCTCCTCTCTTCTCCCCCTTCTTCTTTTTCTCCCTTTCCTTTTTTTTTTTTAATGTGAAAAAAGATTGAGTAGTCTGAGAAAAATAAGAATAAGGAGTAAAAAAGGAGGTGCAAAGAAAAAAGGGTGAAGTTTGTAAGTGTCTGGAGGATTATTTTAGATGGAAAAAATAGTCGGGGAAAGGGATTGAGAAGAAGGGATGAGAGTTCAAAGAGTGCAGCTATTGGTAATAAGGCTATAGTTTCAACAACTTGATCCAAAAAGTGATCCATGGAGATCTGCGATAAGATGACAGACATAAAAGGAGGAGGAGGGGGGTGATTTTGCAGTTGTAGTAAGTAAAATATCGTTATTGACTTGAGGTAGTGATTCCTATGTTTCTCTTCCTTCTCAGTTTCATCTTGTCTTTCATTCCTTGTTCTTCGATCTCTGTCCTTTGCTTTGTTTTGTTTTGTTTTTAATTGCAGTGAAATTTAGATTACCGATCCAAGGAGGTTTTGATGTTGCTGTAAGGATAAGGTCTTGGCGTTAAGCAGAATTAACATGCAAGTCTAAAAAATGGATTACAAAGTTTTTTATCTCATCCCCCCCTTCCCTTTTTTTTTTTTTTTAATTATATCTCCTTCCCCCGTGACCCCCGCCACCCTCCCCCTCCTTTTTTTTTTTTCTTTTTTTTTTTTTTTTAATCGATTGATCAATCAATTTCATTTCTTGGTTGATTGATTGATCGATTAATCAAGGGATGATCGAAGAAAGAATGGTTTTGCATTTGCAAGGTTTAGGTCTAATGGTTGTCGAGAGGAGAGAGCATGAAAAAAAGCGATGGAAGGATGGATCAATCATAACAGGGTGATGCAGGTTGAGGTCTAGGGGTTGTCGAGGGGGGAGTGGCAAAACAAAAGTGAGAAAAGAGCGATGCAAGGGTGGATCATTCAGATGTTTGTTTGTTTTTTTTTCTTTTTTTTTTGATTAGTCGATCGATCAATCAGTTTCATTTCTTGGTTGATTGATTGATCGATTAATCAAGGGATGATCGAAGAATGACCAGTTTTGCATTTGCAAGAGATCAAAGGAGGTTTTTGGTATTGCTAACGGAAAAACAACAGGTGATGCAAGGTTGAGGTCTAGGGGTTAACAAGGGAAGAGAGCATGGTAAAAAACAGATGTCAGAACAACGCGATGATAGGAAGGATCAATCACAGTAGGGTGATGCAAGGTTGAGGTCTTAGGGTTTGTCGAGAGGAGAAAGCATGACAAAAAAAAAAGCGATGGAAAAATGAACGAATCATAACAGGGTAATGCAAGGTTGAGGTCTAGGGGTTGTCGAGGGGAGAGAGGCAAAAGGTGAGAAAAGAGCGATGCAAGGGTGGATCATTCCGATGATTGCGCCTCCCCCCCCCCTTTTTTTTTTTTTTTTTTTTTTTTTTTTAGCCAAGAGTTTTTTGTCGAGGGTGAATATACTGATTGATAGGTAAATGAAAAGGGTGAGGTTGAGATAAGGAATAAGGGGAAGGGGTTTCAAAAGATGGGATTTCTATTGCTTATTTCAACCAATTATGAGGACGTGCATTCGGGTTGGTAGGGGAGGAAAATGTCTTTACAAGATGGTTTCATCAAAGAATGATTAAAAGTTGGATTGGATGTTTTAGTGAGAAAAATGATGAGGAGGGATTGCGTAGTGGTAATTCCTGGTGACATCGCTGTCTCCATTATTATCCTTATTGAATTCGTTCTCTTTTTTTTTTTTTTTTTTTTTTTACTAAGTGTCTTAGTAATTGCTTTGGCGAACACTTGATAGCGCAGAGTAGTTCTCCTGATGGTACCTGTATAACTGCTTTCCTTGACGCATCAAGAAGATTGATGCGTCTAGTGGCGCAGGAAGATGATCTGTCCGTGAAACGGATCAACGGACAGAGATGATGAGGTTGGTTATGCGAAAATCCTAACTAGGTAATAGCATGGTTGGTGGTTCTTCTAAATTTTTCGTTCCTTTCGAAAGTGACGGTCAGGTTAATGGTCGATCAATCGTAAAGGTGATCGATCGCCAAACTTGTTTTTTGCGTCTTGCTGTTAGGTTTCTGATTTCAAAGAAGTGATTGGTCAATCATGATTCTGGATACGGATGTTCGATCAACTAAGCGCTTAATGTTCGTTCCCTTGAAGTTAAGTGACTTAGTTTTGACAAATGAGAGATTGGTCGATCATAATGCAGATGATTGATCGGTCGAACACGGACTTATGATTTCTAAAGTGAGGAACAAGTAATTGGTCGATCATTATTTAGGGTAGAAATGTTCGATCGGCCGAAAACATATTCTCTGAATCTTGTCCTTAGGTTGGTAAGTGGTCAATCGTCAATCAGGATATGTATGAATCAGTATGATCGATCAACCGAAATAGTTGTTCCCTCTTCGTTCGGGAGAGGGGGGAGGGGAGAGGAATGAATGGTGGTCGTGTCTCTCTTCCCGTCTGTCTGGCTCCAACTGGCGACTTCCCAAGCCAACCTCCTTGCCCATTTTTTAATGGGCCGTGGCAATTGGCAATTAACAACGCTTCCAAATGGACTAGATGATCCAGATCCCCCTCGACCAGATGATCCAGATCCCC
>BFEA01000145.1:548035-562521 GCA_003427395.1 Chara braunii | reverse complement strand
ATCCCCCTTAGCTTTGAAAGTCCGCTGAGATGCTTACTTCGCAGGTGCCTTCCCTTTTAGCTTCCGTTCATAGTCTGCCACCACCTGAGGAGCTGTTTCCATCAATTCCTCTCGTGTGAACGACCGATCTTCTTTTGGATCCGTATGATGCCTGGAATTCAATCTGATCCGGTACTCTCTCTTGGGTTTAGGAGGCCTTTCTCGACCCAGTGCCTTCTGAACAGGCATATCCCTGTGTTCCTGTATATCGTCGATGTTGACTTGTCCATCCATGGTTGGGGGCAGCATCGATCTCCTGGAAGGGAATTGTGCAGTCTCAGCGAAAGGTGCAAGCTTTGAGGCATGAAATACTGGGTGAGTGCGTAGGTGTCCAGGGACACGAATGACATATGTGGGACCATCCAACTCATCTTCCACTACATTCAAGACTTCCCAGGGACCAAAGGATTGAGGCATTAGTTTGCGAGATATTCCGAATTCCTGTCCTAACTCACTAGCCTTGACCCAGACACGTTCCCCTACCTGAAATGTAGACTGTCTGCAATGTTGATTCTCAAGAGCCATCATAGCTTGCTGAACTTTCTTCATATGTTCAACAACATTTTGCAGCAACTTCTCATATTGCACACCGTATTCAAGTGTGCCTGGAGTTGCAGCGGGTCGGTTTTCAGGTAGGAGGAAGTCTAATGCTGATCTAGGCTTCCATCCTAAGTGCAGCTGGTTAGGACTAACGACGGTACTGCTATGTATAGCATTGTTGTACAGGCTGGCGATGAAAGGTAACTACTCATCCCAGTCATCCTGGCTGGGCTTGACGTAATGCCTATTAAGTGCTGTACAACTCTATTCATTTGTTCGGCCTGTCCGTTGGCTTCGGGATGATTCCCTGAAGTCATCTGAAGTTGACTGCCCATCTGTTCTGCAGTCTTCTTCCACAACTCACTTGTGAATCGGACGTCTCGGTCACTAATGATGGTCTTTGGTAAACCAAAGTCCGTTACCCAGTTGTCCTTGAACAACTTGATGATGTATTCGGTCCTGACTGTCTCTGGCATTGGTATTAGTCTGGCGTACTTGGTGAATCGGTCAATGATGACGAAAATGTGCCTCTTACCACTCTTGTTGGTCACAAGAGTGTCCATAAAATCCATGGAAACACTCAATTCTAGACCATCAGGAATAGGTAAAGGCTTCAATTACCCAAGTGGTGCTTGAGTTCGCGGCTTGTCCCGCTGACAGACCTGACAGGTTTCAACATACTTTTTTGCGTCATCTAACATTCTGGGCCACCAAAATCGCTGTATTAAGTTAGCACTCGTCTTCTTGTAGCCAAAATGCCCAGTTGCGTCATGACATTCGTCTAAAAATAAACTACGCAACTATTCACTAGATGGAACTACCAATCTTTTTACTCCGGTCTTATCAAGATAGATTAGCCCATCCACCATCACAAACTCACTTTCTGTGGCATTGTCTTTTGCCTGAAGTTTGTGGATGATGTCCATCGTGACAGGATCTTCCTGGTAGGCTCCCACCAATGATTGAGTTACTTCGTTAGATACGCCAAATTCAGAAACTAGCGCACCTAGGTAGTCTGCTCTACGGGATAGCGCGTCTGCAACCTTGTTGTACTCTCCCTTCAGGTACTCAAGCTTGAAGTCATATTCGTCTATGACCTCAATCCATCGCTTGAGTGCATCAGAAAGAGCTGGTTGAGTCTTGATGCATTTGAGGGTCTGATGATCAGTCGTCAGATAGAAGAACCTTCCCAAAAGGAAGTGTCTCCAATGGATAAGTGCCTTGTAGAGAGCATAGAGTTCCATTTCGTATGTGGACTTAGCCAACTTCTTCGATGGCATCTTCTTACTCATGTACTCAATCGGTCTCAACTTTTTCCTATCCCGCTGAGCCAGCACTGCGCCAACGCCGTATTGGCTTGCGTCAGTGGTCACTATGAATGGCTTCTGCGGATCGGGAACCATGAGAACTTCATGATTCATGAGTGCATGCTTCAAGTCCCACGGCGTGTCAAGTCGAGTTAGATCTGTCAGAGGAGAGGCGACTGTATAATAGTTCTTTACGAAGTTCCTATAGTAGCCGCACATTCCTAAGAAAAATCTGACCTCAGTAACTGTCTGAGGTCGTGGCCAGTCTCGAATACTAACCACCTTCGGATCTTTCGACCTAATTCCCTCCGCGGATACTTCATGACCCAAGTATAGTATCTTAGTGCGACCGAATTCACACTTCTCTAAGTTGACCTTATACTTGTGTTGTCGAAGGAGTGAAAGTACCGTCTCAACATGCTGTGCATGCTCCTCGGCAGGCTTACTAAAGATCAGAATGTCGTCTAGGTAGACCACGACAAACTTATCTAAATGATCATGGAAGATCCGATTCATAGCGTGCTGGAATGTACCCGGCGCATTGCAAAGACCAAAAGGCATCACTACAAACTCATACAGACCATATCTAGTTTGAAAAGTTGTCTTGTGTTGGTCCTCAGGTCTTATTGCGATCTGATGATATCCAGATTTCAAGTCTATTTTAGTATAGTCCTTGCATCCTTGCACCCTATCCTATAAGTCGTCTATGCGAGGTAGAGGCTCTGCGTTCTTCACAGTGATGGCATTGAGGTCTCTATAGTCAATGCACATCCTCAAAATACCCCCCTTGTTTGGTACAAATAGAACGGGTGATCCGTAGGGGGAAGTACTAGGTCGTATCCAACCCTTCTCAGTCAGCTCCTTAAGCTGTCGCCGAAGTTCATCTAACTCGGCAGGGGCAATCCTATAGATCATTTGGGGTCTTACTCCCTAGAATGATTTCTATAGCGTAGACGACTTCCCTTTCAACAACTCCTGTGGGCTCCTCGAACAGATCAGGGAACTTAGTAACGACGCGTTCTATCTCTAGGGGTGTTTTAACGGTCTCCCCCTTCTCAGAGACATAAACTAGGTACATACCCTCCTGTTCGTTTTGCTTGTAATAGTTGTAGAACGCGGATGCGCACAAGCAGCCATAGGTATCTATAATACTACTGGCCTTGAACTTGGTCAATTTGACAGTTCAGCCATCGGGCAACTTGTGTTTGAGCACCTTCTTATCCCAGTCGAACTGGGGCTTAGCAACTTCGAGGTAGTACATGCCTAGCAGTATATTGAATGGCAAGTCGTCGCTAACCAAGAACGAGATCTTATGGTTAAGCTCACCTCCTCCATGGGAGAAGGTACAAACTACGTCCTTGATGTAGTCTGTGACAATCATGTGCTCTTTGTTAGCCAATGTAGATGCTACTGGTCTACTAAGGTGCCGTACCCGGTCCTGTAGGTGCAGCCTTTCCAAACAATCACGACTTGTGTAATTCCGCGTGGATCCGTTGTCTATGAAGGCTCCACATTTGCGGCCTCCTACGTCGACTTCCACCACGAAATATTCCCCTCTATGACTTTTCCTTAGCGCCACCCAAGACTTGCGAGGGTCCTTGTTTGACCACTCACTCTCCAAGTCCTCTAAGGCTTCAGACACATCTAACGTACAGAGCATAGTTTGGTCTAGTTGTGTCTGCGGGGTGACTAAGGGGTCATTAGCCTTGGCCTTGTCATGAAATAGAGAGGGTATCATTCCTACTTCATCTTGAGTAGAAGCAGCTACTACTTCCGCTGGCCTCACATGTTTCCCGAGCTAGAAGCCTGGGTATAAGTTGTCCCTACTTTTGGCGCAACCTTTTGCATAACCTTAGCGTTCTGACACTTTCACTGCGTGTGTCCGTATTCTCCGCAGTTGATACAAGCGCCACGCATTCGGCGGTCACGCCACACGTCTTGATCAAGACCTGCCTTTACCCACTCAGTCTGTTTGGTCTGATTGGAGGCGACCTTCCCTTGACCCCTAGGCTGGCCCTTCCCTTGGCCTGCCGCCTTAGTCTTAACTACCGAGGTGAGTGTGCTACCCTCAGCTACCTCCTCGCCGTCATACTCTGAGTAGTCCACAAGGTCAGAGAGCTCATCGATCTCTGTTTGAGTTTCATCAGACTCCACCATCATCAACTTTGCCCCCTTCTTCTTCCACTCCTGAGGACTCTCCTTCTTCTTTGAGTCATTTCCTCAGGTGGGTTGAGCATTGCCAAGCGTGGCCTCCAAATCTAAAGCCTTCCTAGACAATGTCTCAAATGAGTGGTACTTGGTACGTGCCTCACTGGCTAGTAAGTTCCTGATGTTCTCTGGAAGACATCTAATAAAAGTAGTTAACAGGAACTGGTCAATGTAGTTGATGCCCGGGACTAGGATCAGTCTTTCAACGATAGTCGTAAGCTCTCTAACTGACCGGAACTTACGCCGGTCTAGTTTATTTATGGCATCAGTGGTCCTTTGCGCCTCCTGTGGGTTATGCCATCGAGCTTCTACCATCTCCATGAACTGGTCTAGAGTCAAAGACTTGGCCCACTCCGCCATGCGTTGCTTGTACCCGACATTCACAACTACCCCATCTAACCATTTGGTTGCCTTACCCTCTAGCTAAGATGCCGCCGTTACAACTTCATCCTCTGGCAAGGTCCTTTTGGCCTTCACCCAAACCGGGACTGTCCTCAACCATGTGTTGAGTTCTTCGTCCTTCCTCTCGCCCGAAAAGGCAAGAGGCGGTTTCATTGGGGTCTTAGGGTACCATTGACCTTGCTGTTGTCCAGATTGCTGAACAGGTTGTTGTGGTGATGTAACAATCACCGCTGGACCCGAAGACAAAGATGACACAGTCTGTGCTGCTGCTGCAGACGTACCGCTTGGCTGTGTGCCAGCTTGTACGACAAAGGGGCTTGACATCGCCGTTAACGGCAATGGCGATTGTGCTGGTAGCCGGAATCCTGACTTTGTCAATGCATCCAGGATTTGGTCCAAAGTGCTTTGCATAAAGTCTATCCTGCTGTCTACGTGCGCATGCAGTGACAACATGTTGTTCTTCAACACTTTCAGGGTGTCAGACAAACCTGTTTCGTCCAATCCCTCTAACGCAGCCTTGTCAGCCTCTAACGTATCAAGTCTGGCCGCTCTACTTTTTATTTCTTTTTCTCTATCGGTTGCTTTCTTTAGATCCTCCTCTAACTGTTGGCGGAGCCTCTCGACCTGTTTGATCTCTCTAAGCTCCCTCTCACGTGGGGTCAACGGGCTGAACTGCGAGCCCGCCATTTGACTAGAAGACTGTCTAGACCCTGTTGAATCGGAAGTGCCCGAGGAACTTGTCGAACTATGAGGCATTCCCAACTGAGTTTCATTAGTCCCTGACGAGGATGCAGACGATGAGCAGCAGAGCTAGTACCGTTAGCCATGGCTGTTGCTTTGGCTGTTGATGTCTGCTCTCTAGCTGCTGCGTTTGCTGCGGCTATCCCTGCTATTAGAGCACGGGCTCTACGTTCGGCACGAAGTCGTCTTTCTTCTCCCTCGTCTAAGGTCCTGAACACGTGCGGAACCCTTAATGCTTCCAAACGTGTAAGTCTCCTATTGTCAGCTCTATCATCACCAGGATTTGACCCACTCATTAGTTAGGCAAATAGTATCTACACTAGAATCCCCTAGTAGAATCCTACCGCAGCATGTATCTGACCGGCACAAATTTTTTTGTATATAGTTGTGTCCGGCGAGTCCCCTACTATACCGAATCAAGTGGCATGCCCACAACATTCACACAGATTGTCTACATAGTCTAGATGCACCCTGATTGGTTCACTTACAGCAGCATTAGTTAGAGTTGGCTATAGTAGCATACAAGAATCCTACACTAATCTGTCTTGGTCTATGAGGTTAGCAGTCCGTCAACCAACTAATCAAAGGTACAAAAAGACAACGTAGCAGATGTATGACTGATGGGTATTGTTGTGTATACAGTTGAGCACCAATTGGAACCTACCCTCCCCTTAATCCAACCATCCGAACAACATCATTGAGCATGCATTGTGTTCGTGTGTATTTCGGCCCACCTTTGTGCCCAAGTTGTCATCGAGCAAGCCAGCCCAACCACTCTTATTTACCGTCGTACGTCGACCAGCCTTCCTGACCATGTGATCTGGCTGATCAGGAGGAATTTATAGAGCGCCTCCATCTCTGCAGGACTTATTTAACGTCGCAATCAGGACGACGACCACAGCCAGATTCACAATGAACTCCCAACCAAAAATGTTTTTAGACGGTCTGGTAAGCATCTGTCATGGGCTGGCACACCCGGAGGAACTTTTATTAGCGCAGCAAGTGCCAAACAGGGCAACAGCCATCGCATGCATGCTCTACTCCCTGTGGGTTGGCATGGTGACCGTGACCCAAGTGCTTCGACCAGGGCCCTTCAGAGGTACCGCCCTTTCTCCTTCCAGATGCTTCCGGGAAGATTGTCATCTCTCAAGGTAGCGCGCTCACGACACCTCACCAAGGAGAGGACTCTCAAGTTGGACTCACTACCTCACGGTAAGAAGAGATAGAGGGGGTAGATAAGGTAAGGGATCAACATACCTGGAGATAGCTGCCCCCAACCACATATTTCTCACCAATTGAGCTGATGTTGCATTTGATGACCGGTCATGACCTCGGTACCACCCACAACGCAATGCAGTGTCACCTTAGTCCAATGCCACATCAGCATGCTCTCATCATCAATCAAACATTCCACCTGTCACCACGGCTAATAATGTTGTCAATAGCTTTTCGGTGCACCCTTCTCTACCCTCGGCGTGCTCCTAGTGTAGCCTGACGTCAGAAGTACCCACTGCGAAGAAGCATCATCAACGCACCAAGTCTGTATAACGCCCGCGTGCCAAAGGTAAGTGGCGATTAAACCAGCTCTGATACCAAATTGCAAGGAACATGAGTATGGACGAAGCACAGAAATGCAGAATGCAAAATCACATTGAAGTCCAAGTATTCAAAGCCAAAGCAGATAGCACATGGAACCGAGTAACCATCCAATTGAGAATGATACAGAAGAATCGTGAGTCAATGTCCATGCCCAGTAGGGCAACACCAACAACATAACCCAAATGTAGCTCTCTCTTGTGAATCACGCCAGGCGCCCTATCTACTCTACAGCCTATCCTACAACTACAGCAATGAANCGCCAGGCGCCCTATCTACTCTACAGCCTATCCTACAACTACAGCAATGAACAGCAACCAGACAACTTGACTACCAGCGAGTGATGATGTCAACACCAATGTCGTACTCCACCATCACTAGGTACGTGTCCTCTTCGCCACCGTCTCCCTTGTACCCACACATCGCCCTTCACCTCCGAAGTACCACCTTCGCCCTTTACCCCTCTGCGCCCTCTGCAGCCCGGCTATGGCCGCCAAGCGCCTTGCATGCAGGCAGTGCCCTACCGCGTAGCGATGGCCTGCTTGCTCTTAGCGCAACACTGCCTTGCACAGCGCAGCACACATGCATCCGCGCAGCGTGCCCGCAAGTGCCAGCGTTGGCCAAGATCCCTGCCCACTCGCCCTGCTTGCCTATATGCCATTGCAGCGTGTGGGCGGCCTCCCATCAGCCTGTGACCGGGGCCCAGAGGCTGAACTCAGCCCGATGCGGTTGGGCCCCAGGAGATGCAGTTGTGCCTCTCTCATCAAGGCTTGCGCCCAGATTCAGACAGTGGGACGGTTTCCCTTTGCATTTTCGGCCTCTTTACCCAACGTGCATTGTCGGCCTCACGTTCAGGAGCCCAGAGCCTAACTAACTCGGAGGCCCTTGGCATTTCAGCATTTGCTGAGATCCAAAACTCGGTGCACTCCAACTAACTGGCGTGGTGCAACTGTAAGGACCCCACTTCGTGAAATGTATGCATAGAGAGCTATTGTTGATTTGCTGGCCCGCCTTCACTTAGGGCGGGCACGAGGCTTGCTGGGGCCTTAGCCCAAAACATGTACATCATGGCAAGGCCCCTTCTTGAGGGCTCATTCCTCACATTCCATCCCCCTTAGCTTTGAAAGTCCGCTGAGATGCTTACTTCGCAGGTGCCTTCCCTTTTAGCTTNGCCCCTTCTTGAGGGCTCATTCCTCACATTCCATCCCCCTTAGCTTTGAAAGTCCGCTGAGATGCTTACTTCGCAGGTGCCTTCCCTTTTAGCTTTCGTTCATAGTCTGCCACCACCTGAGGAGCTGTTTCCATCAGTTCCTCTCGTGTGAACCACCGATCTTCTTCTGGATCTGTATGATGCCTCAATCTGATCCGGTACTCTCTCTTGGGTTTAGGAGGCCTTCCTCGGCCCAGCGGCTTCTAAACAGGCATATCCTTGTGTTCCACTATATCATCAATGTCGACGTGTTCATCAATGGTTGGGGACAGCATCGATCTCCTGGAAGGGAATTGATCAGTCTCAGCGAAAGGTGCAAGCTTTGAGGCATGAAAGACTGGGTGAGTGCGTAGGTGTCCAGGGACACGAATGACATATGTGGGACCATCCAACTCATCTTCCACTACATCCAAGACTTCCGAGAGACCAAAGTACTGAGGCATTAGTTTGCGAGATATTCCGAATTCCTATCCTAACTCACTAGCCTTGACCCAGACACGTTCCCCTACCTGAAATGTGGACTGTCTGCGATGTTGATTCTCAGAAGCAATCATAGCTCGTTGAGCTTTCTTCATATGTTCAACAACATTTTGCAGCAACTTCTCATATTGCACACCGTATTCAAGTGTGCCAAGAGTTGCAGCGGGTCGATTTTCAGGTAGGAGGAAGTCTAATGCTGATCTAGGCTTCCATCCTAAGTGCAAGTGGTTAGGACTAACGCCGGTACTGCTATGTATATTATTGTTGTAAAGGCTGGCGATGAGAGGTAACTGCTCATCCCAGTCATCCTGGCTGGGCTTGACGTAATGCCTCAGCAAGTGCTGTACAACTCTATTCATTTGTTCGGCCTGTCCGTTGGCTTCGAGATAATTCCCTGAAGTCGTCTGAAGTTGACTGCCTATCTGTTCTGCAGTCTTCTTCCACAACTCACTTGTGAATTGGACGTCTCGGTCACTAATGATGGTCTTTGGTAAACCAAAGTCCCTTACCCAGTTGTCCTTGAACAACTTGATGACGTATTCGGTCCTGGCTGTCTCTGGCATTGGTATTAGTCAAGCGTACTTGGTGAATCGGTCAATGATGATGAAAATGTGCCTCTTACCACTCTTGCTGGTCACAAGAGTGTCCATGCAATCCATGGAAACACTCAATCCTGGACCATCAGGAATAGGTAAAGGCTTCAATAACCCAAGCGGTGCTTGAGTTCGCGGCTTGTCCCGCTGACAGACCTGACAGGTCTCAACATACTTCTTTGCGTCATCTAACATTCTGGGTCACCAAAATCGCTGTACTAAGTTAGCACTCGTCTTCTTGTAGCCAAAATGCCCAGTTGCGTCATGACATTCGCCTAAAAATAAACTACGCAACTATTCACTAGATGGAACTACCAATCTCTTTCATCCCGCCTTATCAAGATAGATTAGCCCATCCACCATCACAAAGTCACTTTTTGTGGCCTTGTCTTTTACCTGAAGTTTGCGGATGATGTCCATCGTGACACGATCTTCCTGATAGGCTCCCACCAATGATTGAGTTACTTCGTTAGATACATCAAATTCAGAAACTAGTGCACCTACGTAGTCTGCTCTACGGGATAGCGCGTCTGCAACCTTGTTGTACTCTCCCTTCAGGTACTCAAGCTTGAAGTCATATTGGTCTATGTCCTCAATCCATCGCTTGAGTGCATCAGAAAGAGCCGGTTGAGTCTTCATCCATTTGAGGGTCTGATGATCAGTCCTCAGATAGAAGAACCTTCCCAAAAGGCAGTGTCTTCAATGGACAAGTGCCTTGTAGAGAGCATAGAGTTCCATTTCGTACGTGGACTTAGCCAACTTCTTCGAAATCATCTTCTTACTCATGTACTCAATCGGTCTCAACTTTTTCCCATCCTGCTGAGCCAGCACTACGCCAATGTCGTATTGGCTTGCGTCAGTGGTCACTATGAATGGCTTCTGTGGATCGGGAACCATGAGAACTTCATGATTCATGAGTGTATGCTTCAATCTCTTGAAAGCACCCTTGCACTCATCACTCCAGTCCCACGGCGTGTCAAATCGAGTTAGATCTGTCAGAGGAGAGGCGACTGTAGAATAGTTCTCTACGAAGTTCCTATAGTAGTCGCACATTCCTAAGAAAAATCTGACCTCAGTAACTGTCTGAGGTCGTGGCCAGTCTCGAATACTAACCACCCTCGCATCTTCCGACCTAATTCCCTCGGCGGATACTTCATGACCCAAGTGTAGTATCTTAGTGCGACCGAATTCACACTTCTGTAAGTTGACCTTGTACTCGTGTTGTTGAAGGAGTGAAAGTACCGTCTCAACATGATGTGTATGCTCCTCGGCAGACTTACTAAAGATCAGAATGTCGTCTAGGTAGACCACGACAAACTTATCTAAATGGTCATGGAAGATCCGATTCATAGCGTGCTGGAATGTACCCGACGCATTGCAAAGACCAAAAGGCATCACTACAAACTCATACAGACCATATCTAGTCTGAAAAGTTGTCTTGTGTTGGTCCTCAGGTCTTATTGCGATCTGATGATATCCAGATTTCAATTCTATTTTAGTATAGTACTTGCATCCTTGCACCCTATCCAATAGGTCGTCTATGCAAGGTAGAGGCTTTGCGTTCTTCACAGTGATGGCATTGAGGCCTCTATAGTCAATGCACATCCTCAAAGTACCCCCCTTCTTTGGTACGAATAGGACGGGTGATCCGGAGGGGGAAGTACTAGGCCGTATCCAACCCTTCTCTGTCAGCTCCTTAAGCTGATGCCGAAGTTCATCTAACTCGGTGGGGGCCATCCTATAGATCCTTCCGTTTGGGGTCTTACTCCCTGGAATGATTTCTATAGCGTGGACGACTTCGCTTTCTACAACTCCTGTGGGCTCCTCGAATAGATCAGGAAACTTAGCAACGACGCATTCTATCTCCGGGGGTGTTTTCACGACCTCCCCCTACTCAGAGACATAAACTAGGCACATACCCTCCTCTTCTGCTTGCAATAGTTGTAAAACGCGGATGTGCACAAGCAGCCATAGGTATCTATAATACTACTGGCCTTGAACTTGGTCAATCTGACAGTTCGGCCATCGGGCAACTTGTGTTTGAGCACCTTCTTATCCCAGTCGAACTGGGGCTTAGCAACTTCGAGGTAGTACATGCCTAACAGTATATCGAATGGCGAGTCATCCCTAACCATGAAGGAGATCTTATGGTTAACCTCACCTCTTCTATAGGAGATTGTAAAGACTACGTCCTTGATGTAGTATGTGACAATCATGCGCTCTTTATTGGCCAAAGTAGATGCTACAGGTCTACTAAGCTGTCGTACCCGGTCCTGTAGGTGCAGCCTTTCCAAACAATCGCGACTTATGTAATTCCGCGTGGATCCGTTGTCTACGGCCTCCTACGTCGACTTCCACCACGAAATGCTCCCCTCTAAGACTTTTCCTTAGCGCCACCCAAGACTCGCGAGGGTCCTTGTTTGACCACTCACTCTCCAATTCCTCTAAGGCTTCAGACACATCTAACGTACATAGCATAGTTTGGTCTAGTTGTGTCTGCGGGGTTACTAAGGGGTCATTAGCCTTGGCCTTGTCATGAAGTAGGGAGGGTATCATTCCTACTTCATCTTGAGTAGAAGCAGCTACTACTTCCACTGGCCTCACGTGTTTCCCGAGCTAGAAGCCTGGGTATAAGTTGCCCCGACTTTTGGCGCAACCTTTTGCATAACCTTAGTGTTCTGACACTTCCACTGCGTGTGTCCGTATTCTCCGCGGTTGATACAAGCGCCACGCATTCGGCGGTCACGCCACACGTCTTGATCAAGAACTGCCTTTACCCACTCAGTCTGTTTGGTCTGATTGGAGGCGGCCTTCCCTTGACCCCTAGGCTGACCCTTCCCTCAGCCTGCCGCCTTAGTCATATCTACCGCGGCGAGTGTGCTACCCTCAGCTACCTCCTCGCCGTCATACTTTGAGTAGTCCACCAGGTCAGAGAGCTCGTCGATCTCTGTTAGAGTCCCATCAGACTCCACCATTATCAACTTTGCCCCCTTCTTCTTCCACTCCTTAGGACTCTTCTTCTTCTTTGAGTCATTTCCTGAGGTGGGTTGAGCATTGCCTAGCGTGGCCTCCAAATCTAAAGCCTTCCTAGACAATGTCTCAAATGAGTGGTACTCGGTACGTGCCTCACTGGCTAGTAAGTTCCCGATGTTCTCTGGAAGACATCTAATGAAAGAAGTTAACAGAAACTGGTCACTGTAGTTGATGCCTGAGACGAGGATCAGGCTCTCAACGGTAGTCGTAAGCTCCCTAACTGACCGGAACTTGCGCTGGTCTAGTTTATTTATGGCATCAGTGGCCCTTTGCGCCTCCTGTGGGTTATGCCATCGAGCTTCTACCATCTCCATGAACTGGTCTAGAGTCAAAGACTTGGCGCAGTCCGCCATGCGTCACCCGTACCAGGCTTTCACAACTACCCCATCTATTCATTTGGCTGCCTTACCCTCTAGGTAAGATGCCGCAGTTACCACTTCATCCTCAGGCACGGTCCTTTCGGCCTTCACCCAAACCGGGACCGTCCTCAACCATGTGTTGAGTTCTTCGTCCTTCCTCTCGCCTGAGAAGGCAAGAGGCGGTTTCATTGGGGTCTTGGGGTACCAATGACCTTGCTGCTGTCCAGATTGCTGAACAGGTTGTTGTGGTGATGTAGCAATCACCGCTGGACCCGAAGAAGAAGATGCAACAGTCAGTGCTACTGCTGCAGACGTACCGCTTGGCTGTGTGCCATCTTGTACTGCAAAGGGGCCTGACATCGCCGTTAACGGCAACGGCGATTGTGCAGGTGGCCGGAATCCTGGCTTTGTCAATGCATCCAGGATTTGGTCCAAAGTGCTTTGCATAAAGTCCATCCTGCTGTCTACGTGCACATGCAGTGACAACATGTTGTTCTTCAACACTTTCAGGGTGTCAGACAAACCTGTTTCGTCCAATCCCTCTAACGAAGCCTTGTCAGCCTCTAACGTATCAAGTCTGGCAGATCTACTTTTTATCTATTTTTCTCTATCGGTTGCTTTCTTCAGATCCTCCTCTAACTGTTGGCGGAGCCTCTCGACCTGTTTGATCTCTCTGAGCTCCCTCTCACGTAGGGTCAACGGGCTGAACTGCGAACCCGCCATTTGACTAGAAGACTGTCTAGACCCTGTTCAGCCGGAAGTGCCCGAGGAACTTGTCGAACTCTGTGGCATTCCCAACTGAGTTTTATTAGTCCCTGATGAGGACGCATACGATGACGCAACAGAGCTTGTACCGTTAGCCATGGCTGTTGCTCTGGCTGCTAATGCATGCTCTCTAGCTGCTGCGTTTGCTGCGGCTATCCCCGCTGCTAGAGCACGGGCTCTACATTCGGCACGAAGCCGTCTTTCTTGTCCCTCGTGTAAAGTCGTGAACACGTGCGGAACCCTTAATGCTTCCAAACGTGTAAGTCTCCTATTGTCAGCTCTATCATCACCAGGATTTGACCCACTCATTAGTTAGGCAGATAGTATCTACACTAGAATCCCCTAGTAGAATCCTACCGCAGCATGTATCTGACCGGAACAAAATTTTCTATGTATAGTTGTGTCCGGCGATTCCTCTATTATACCGAATCAAGTGGCATATCTACAACATTCACACAGATTGTCTACATAGTCTAGATGCACCCTGATTGGTTCGCTTACAGCAGCATTAGTTAAAACTGGCTATAGTAGCATACAACAGTCCTACACTAATCTGTCATGGTCTGTGAGGTTAGCAGTCCATCAACCAACTAATCAAAGGTACAAAAAGACAATGTAGCAGATGTATGATTGATGGGTATTGTTGTGTATACAGTTGAGCACCAATTGGAACCTACCCTCCCCTCAATCCAACCATCTGAACAGCATCATTGAGCAGGCAATGTCTTTGTGTGTATTTCGGCCCACCTCTGTGCCCAAGTTGTCACCGAGCAAGCCAGCCCAACCACTCTTATTTACCCTCGTACGGCGACGAGCCTTCTTGTCCATGTGATCTGGCTGATCAGGAGGAATTTATAGAGCGCCCCCATCTCTGCAGGAATTATTTAACGTCGCAGTGAGGACGACGATCACAGCCAAATTCAACCACCCGGAGGAACTTCTATTAGAGCAGCAAGTGCCAAACAGGACAGCAGCCATCGGATGCGTGCTCTACTCCCTGTGGGTTGGCATGGTGACCGTGACCCTAGTGCTTCGACCAGGGCTTTTCAGAGGCACCGCCCTTTCTCCTTCCAGATGCTTCCGGGAAGATTGTCGCCTCTCAAGGTAGCTAGCTCACGACACCTCACCAAGGAGAGAACTCTCAAGTTGGACTCACTTCCTCACGGTAAGAAGAGATTGAGAGGGTAGATAAGGTAAGGGATCAACATACCTG
>BFEA01000145.1:523542-536827 GCA_003427395.1 Chara braunii | reverse complement strand
GCAGTCAACTTCAGATGACTTCAAGGAATCATCCCGAAGCCAACGGACAGGCCGAACAAATGAATAGAGTTGTACAACACTTGCTGAGGCATTACGTCAAGCCCAACCAGGATGACTGGGATGAGCAGTTACCTCTCATCGCTAGCCTTTACAACAATGCTATACATAGCAGTACCGGCGTTAGTCCTAACCAGCTGCACTTAGGATGGAAGCCTAGATCAGCATTAGACTTCCTCCTACCTGAAAATCGACCCGCTGCAACTCCAGGCACACTTGAATACGGTGTGCAATATGAGAAGTTGCTGCAAAATGTTGTTGAACATATGAAGAAAGCTCAGCAAGCTATGATTGCTTCTGAGAATTAACATCGCAGACAGTCCACATTTCAGGTAGGGGTACGTGTCTGGGTCAAGGCTAGTGAGTTAGGACAGGAATTCAGAATATCTCACAAACTAATGCCTCAGTACTTTGCTCCCTGGGAAGTCTTGGATGTAGTGGGGGATGAGTTGGATGGTCCCACATATGTCATTCGTGTCTCTGGACACCTACGCACTCACCCAGTGTTTCATGCCTCAAAGCTTGCACCTTTCGCTGAGACTATCAATTCCCTTCCAGGAGATCGATGTTGCCCCCAACCATGGATGGACAAGTCGACATCGACGATATAGTGGGACACAGGGATATGCCTGTTTAGAAGCCGCTAGGTCGAGGAAGGCCTCCTAAACCCAAGGGAGAGTACCGGATCAGATTCAAGCATCTTACGGATCCAAAAGAAGATCGGTGGTTCACACGAGAGGAACTGATGGAAGCAGCTCCTCAGGTGGTGGCAGACTATGAACGGAAGCTAAAAGGAAAGGCACCTGCGAAGTAAGCATCTCAGCGGACTTTCGAAGCTAAGGGGGATGGAAGGTGAGGAATGAGCCCTCAAGAAGGGGCCTTGTCATGATGTACATGTTCTGGGCTAAGGCCCCAGCAAGCCTCGTGCCCGCCCTAAGTGAAGGCGGGCCAGCAAATCAACAATAGCCCTCTATGCATACATTTCACGAAGTGGGGTCCTTACAGTTGCAGCACGCCAGTTGGTTGGAGTGCACCGAGTTTCGGATCTCAGCAAATGCTGAAATGCCCAGGGCCTCTGAGTTAGTTAGGCCCTGGGCTCTTGAACGTGAGGCCGACAATGAACGATGGGTAAAGAGGCCGAAAATGCAGAGGGAAACCGGCCCACTGTCTGAATCTGGCCGCAGGCCTTGATGAGAGAGGCACAACTGCATCTCCCGGGGCCCAACCGCATCGGGCTGAGTTCAGCCTCTGGGCCCCGGTCACAGGCTGAAGGGAGGCCGCCCACACGCTGCACTGGCATATAGGCAAGCAGGGCGAGTGGGCAGGGATCTTGGCCCACGCTGGCACTTGCGGGCACGCTGCGCGGATGCATGTGTGCTGCGCTGTGCAAGGCAGTGCTGCACTAAGAGCAAGCAGGCCAGCGCTAGGCGGTAGGGCGCTGCCTGCATGCAAGGCGCTTGGCGGCCATAGCCGGGCTGCAGAGGGCGCAGAGGGGTGAAGGGCGAAGGTGGTACTTCGGAGGTGAAGGGCGCTGTGTGGGTACAAGGGAGAGTGTGGGGAAGAGGACACGTACCTCGCGATGGTGGAGTACGGCATTGGTGTTGACATCATCACTCGTTGGTAGCCAAGGTGTCTGGTTGCTGTTCATTGTTGTAGTTGTAGGATAGGCTGTAGAGTAGATAGGGGCCATAGGGCGCCTGGCGTCATTCACAAGAGAGAGCTACATTTGGGTTATGTTGTTGGTGTTGCCCTGTTGGGCATGGACATTGACTCACGATTCTTCTGTATCATTCTCAATTGGATGGTTATTCGGTTCCATGTGCTATCTTCTTTGGCTTTGAATACTTGGACTTCAGTGTGATTTTGCATTCTGGATTTTTGTGCTTCATCCATACTCATGTTCCTTGCAAAATGCTCATCGTGAGAAAAAAAGAAAAAGAAAAAAAAGGCATCAGAACTCTCTCTCAAAAAAAACAAAAACAAAAAAAAAGGCATCAGAAGTCTCTCAAAAAAAAAAAGGTAAAAAAAAAAGGTTGTTGCAGTAGGGGTGGATATGCTCGTCTGGATTGGTACTTGTTTCTTTATTCTATGTTCTTTCCCCTTTTTGGTTTTGGTTGTTTGTGTTCTCTGGTGGCACATGCATGCATTCTTGGGAAATGTAGGCCACATACTACATGTGCAGTTAGCGACTATCGTCAACCAAATAGAACGCCCAGTCATTATAGCTGGTGGAACTTTCGGTGTTCATAGACGGATTATAATGACCGGGCGTAATGGGGCGTTCTATACAGGTGAAGAGGGTAGCACTCGTCGCTACTTATGATCGTCAAGTTAGCATAAAAACTTATTCGGGCATGCTGACACGTTAGCAGAAGAACTGAACTTAGCGTCAAACATAAACTAATGTGGTTGAGGAACTTGAGGGGGTAACGGTTTCCTTGCTTTTTGGGGGGTGACACCGTGACGGTGACCACTGAAGCTCCACCGGCGAGTACTCTCCTTGCTCTGTCTCTTATACACATCTAGATGTGTATAAGAGACAGGTGTGACACACACACATATGTATGTGTGAAGACAGCCAGATGCAAGAACAAGCACAGGCTCAGACACAGAAGTACAAAGATCTGTTTGTCTGTCTATTTGCTGTCTGCTAGTCTATTTATTAAAGACTTCCACGTGGCAAGCCTTGGAAAGTGATGAGTACGTATTTGGTTGATCATCATATGATCAAGCAGTTATTCTTTGAACCCTACATGTTTCGCGTCTGGTCCTTAGGTTGCTGATTATGAACAAGTAACTAGTCGATTAGGATACAGATAATAAAGCGGCCGATCACTTAATTGACCAGACCGGATTGGTCCTTGCGTTACTTGCAACAAATTAGCTTCGATTTTTTTTATTATTTTTTTTAATTTGCTTTTCGATTTCTTCCTTTTTTTAGTGAGGAGATGAATAATTAAATCAGTGTTTTCACAATTACTAATTAAGTTTAAGAAAAAATGCAAACGAGTCATTTGAAGCAAGTTGAAGAGTTCGAAATTCCGAGTCAGAAGGTAATCATTGTCTTGAATTATTGAAGAGATTAAGAGACGAAAAAATGCGCATAAATCATTGAAGCAGCAAGATACAGATTCGAGATTACTAGTGAAAAACAGAAAAGGATAGTCCTTGTCGAGAAAACAAATGATAATTGGGGTGGCTAATTTTTGTTTGCTCTTTTAACTACGCGGATTACATATCCGCAGATTAACGGACAAAGGAGTAGAAACTCCCCACCTTTCTACTAAGAAACTTAAGAAAAAAGAAGTTCAGGCGGGGAAGATATAAGGTGAAAAGGCCTTCAGAACCTTGGGCATGACACGAAAGGTGGTAGCGAAGTGGATGAGGGAAGAAGTTTGAAAAAAAAAAGGATATAGAGGAAGAGAATGAGAAGGAAGAGAATATAGATGGAAAGGAGAAAGAAGAAGTCACGGGACCTGAAGGTGCTAGGCTTCTTCATAGGTCTAGTGATCTTGGGTGGCGTGGGGATGGGTCAAGAAGGTGGAGGGGGTGATGTAATTCGAGGTCGAGGCACAATTAGTAGCTGTTGGAAAGGGATTGGGCGCTCTGGTGAGTCTGGTTCAGGATCAAGGTCCAGAGATCTTCGGCGTTGTTTTCTTGAGGGGGTCGAGAGGGCAATTCTTTTTTTGGGCGGCATCCTGTTGTTTCGAGTCGATGAAAGAAAAGACGTGACGGCCTTCCTTGAGTTTGAGGGCGAATTGAGGCACCGCAGGCTGTGGCAGTTTGCGCTGCTCTTTGGGATGATCTGGTGCAGGAAGGTAGTGTCGCTCAAGATCACAAATGTCTTCCGTGAGGAGCCTGAACCACGAGCCAGGTCCTTAAGCTAGAAGGTTGTGCAAACGCAGATGGTACAAATCTTCCTTGATAAGATGCTTGAAGAGACCTCTGAAGAAGAAGGCTATAGGACATGAGAAGCCGGATTGCGTGCCGATCGTCGGAAGATTCTCTGTGAGGGTTAACAAACCGCTGTTAACCCAACATTTCAAGTTGAAAGAAGTGTTCTTAGTGTTGGCAAGGCAGAGACAAAAAGAGTAAAATGAGATTCTGAAGTCATGCACGGACTTGCGCTTGTAAATGACCAACTGCTGAACTGCATGATTCTGCTCTTCTTCAGTAAGGAAATTGTAGTAGCGATTACCAACGAAGAGGAGAGAAGAGATGGTGAGGGAGTAGAAGAAGTGAGAAAAAAGTTTCAGGGCTTAATCTCTGAGGAGGAAGAAAAAGGAATGAGCGTCGTTTTGAAAATTGCAAACGGAGTTGCACTCCACGTATTCAAGCAGATGACTAAGAAGAGGGTAGGTATGGAACCGCTTCTGATGGAGTAGAAGGGAAACACAAGGACTTAAGGGGATGGTACTCTCACCGTAACTGACAGGGACAGGAAGTGACAGACCCGAAAAAGTTGACCAACGGTCGACTGAAAACTTGACAGTAGTAAGACTTGTGGACTGACATTGATAGCCGATTCGCCATCAGTAGGACCCGTTGTCTGGCGCATCGGTCCGGCACCGCACCAGGGCAGTGCGGGACCCTCCCGGCCACGTCACGCAGGAGTTGGTTTAAAAATCATTCGTCGCAAAATATACATGGAGCTTCCGCAAACCACTCCGGCCGAGTGCGCCAGCCATACCTCTCGCGAGCCCCTACGACAGGATAGGGCCTATGCGAGGCACAACTTACCTCCACCTTACGGGAGCTGTCACCTCCCTTCGGTGGGCGTATCCCCGCCGAGCTACCAGTCCACAGTACGAAAGCTACTCGGTTGCAATCGCAGAGGTGGACCAGCCGAGGGCGTTTCTCGTTCGCTGTAGCATAGGGGGTACGCGCAGCTATACGCCTATCGAACCCGCATGCGAACCGACATCTTGGGGGGCTGAAGTCCCAAACGCGGCATGACGTCGGTCGACTAGGACACATCCCACACACCACGCGTACACCACTCTATAGAACATAAAAATAAAAACACACATACCTGCACACATACATATACGAAACGACAGAGGACAAACAACGCGACAACACTCCTAGTCCCTTAGTAGCCAACCTATAACTCTCCGATGCGAAAATCGGATAGGCGTCACGCGCGAGACTTGGTATAAGACCGCGCGGACGCAGGGCTAACTCACATTGACTCGCAATGCAAGCGTACGCAAGCGGTCGCAATGATGGTGTACTATGTGGTACCCATACTCGCGCGGTCCTCGTTAATCTCGAGGGTCGCCTTCGACACTCAAGTATCGGCTGACACGCGCCTTGAGGATTAATCTCTCGACGCTAGACAACCGCCAAGCGTGGTTGAGGATCACACACCCTCTTCTGCACTTTGTGCAAAGTGGGTGATACACAGGTCCGTACCTGTGGTGGCAGTCGCCTCTTGCGGCCCTGGGGACGAGTCCTACCCCAGGCCTGGGCGGAAGTTAAGGGGTTTGACTTTGACGGCTGCCACGGACTACAACGTCCAACTATCAAAATTAACAAGCAAAATCATCCAATAAATACATAAACATTTCATCACTTGTATACCAAAGTAGATATCGAGATAACAACAAACGAAGGGGAAACATGAACCCATCAGATATGCAGGTCGTGCGACACATGGTTGTCATTCTCACTGCCTCCAAAGTATGGTCCATATACCAGGCTCCAAAATACTAACCTGCGTAAAATTCAGACACACACAATAACCACATTGCCATACACCAATGTGGTCAACTTTGCTATTCCCTATAACTCACACCACGCCTCACACACCCGAGCCCCAGTCATAATTCAACTTTCCATAAATCTCATAAGCCCTTTATAATAGCCATTTAAAAGAAGTCCGGTAAAAATCATCAAAGAAACATATCAAATCACAGGGCTAAGGCAGACAAGTTGAGGTACAAGTGTAAGCAAAGTTGTGTCGTGAGCCGACAACTCGACGATCAACCAACCGACCTGTTATCAGTGATAACAGAAGACGATTAAAGGGATCAAGCCTGAAACTAGTCCAGATGCTGAGTCAAACGATCAAGAGGGCCTGTAGCATAAGACAGGTCAATGCCCCAAGCTAAAATCATAAGCTCATGGAGAATGATCTCCATATCACAGTCTCACTCAGAATCCTCATAATTAAGTATGTCTAAGTCTACCTCTAAGCCAGCGCTCCAAAGAAAGGTAAACTCATGGCATAATCTCCCCTATCCAGGGTGGATTACCAGAATCGTCACCTGTCGAAATATAATCTAACTCCTTTAAACTAAGAAAATTTCGGGAGCGCTTCCCGTAGGAAAAGTGTCTTTCCAGAATTTGTATAAGCTCAAATATTAAAGCAGAAATAATATCTAACTCAAGAAAGTCAAATTTTGTCTAACTCCCTGAATTAGTAGAAATTTGGGCAGCACTCCCTTTAGAAAATGAGACTTCCAAGATTTATACTATCTCAGAGTTGAACTCATAATAACTCGAGTTTCTGTCAAGACAAAATTTTACAACTCCTTAGATTTGTAGAAATTTTGGCAGCATTCCCTTTGGAAAAATGCTAGTCCAAGACTTATACAAAGCTAAGTTCAGAACTTTGAAACTAACTTCGACTTCTCAAAGTCCAATTTTTGTCCAACTCCCTGAATTAGCAAAAATTTGGGCAGCACTCCCTTTAAAAAAGAGGACTTTTCAAATTTTTACTAAGTCATATATAAAGAAAAGACAAGTTGAACTGCGACAAGTCAAGAATTGACTAACTCCTTGGATTCATATAAATTTCGGCAGCGCTTCCCGTAGAGAAAGTAGCTTGCCAAGATTTGTACAAAGCCAAGTATAACAAAAAATCCCAGAAAATGCGAGAATTGATCTAAGTAAAAAAAAACTTACCTCAGAAAATGCAGGAACTGAATCTAACTCTTATGACTCTAGCCCGTGGCGAGCATTTAAAGCAACTACCTGTCAAACTGAAAACTCAGATCAGGTAACCATCTCACTCAGCCACATGCAGGCCAAACCACAGAGGTAAGTACTCTCACCAACCCCAAATCAACCTGGACAAACAATAGTTCGTAATCTTTCAATGATTTAGCCCTTTATACCCAGCTTACATAAGGCGTAAAGTCAGGCCACCCAAACTTATGGGACATGCCTAACTTAGCCAAGTTATACACTAAACAGAGGGCACAACTACTTTTTTCTTCTTTGGGCATATAACAAAGTCATTCATCTTACATATGACAAAGTCATTCATCTTAGAAACAATGCTTAGTCACTCTAACTGTTTAATATCCCAGTTGTATATATCTCTATGAACTTTAATCTTCAAGGTGGGCGTAGGACTGAGCTATTCATCTTAGAAACAATGCTCAGCCAGCCTAAGTTACCTTCAATTATATTCTTAATTGTACTCTTTGCAATTTACGATAAGTTATAGTCAGACCATCCAATCTTATGGAACCCGTGTCTGACTAGCCTGTTGTTAGATAAATAGTAATAAGGTATAGTCAGATTATAACCATTGGGTTCAAGTATGTGAGAGGCTTCGAGCCAGACCCCCTGAACTTATAGAAGGATCTAACACTCTGCCAATTCATTTCTTTCTGAACCAGTATGTGTGTGGCATGAAGTCAAACCCCCTGAACTTATAGAAGGGTCTGCCTCTTTGTCAAAGATTACTTCTTCAGAATAAAGCAGGAAGAGACTGAGTCACCTGAACTTACAGAACAGCTCGGTCCTCTCGTTCAGAAACAAAAGAAATTCGGGAAACCCAAAGAAAACAGGGCAACTCAAGGCACAAAAACTTATTGAGCGCCCTGAGTCCCTGGAAACCATCCACAATCAACCCTCGCAAGTCAGAGCAGTCAGGTCACCTAAACTTATAGAGCGTCCTGACCTTCCATGCAATTCACAGCACCGGATCTCCCCAAACTTATGGGGACTTCCCAGTCTCCATAGCAATCAGACCCCCTAAACTTATAGAAGGGTCTGACGCTTCACTCAATCCAAAATAAACAGAGCCCTGGGTCTCCCCAAACTTATGGGGACCTCCCAGCCTTAATGACCCAGTCAAACTTCAGGCAAACTGCCTTTCCATCTTGCCCTTCCCCAGATGCAATCCCTTTTTACAATCTGCTTTCAGTCAGACAACAAAGTTAAAACTGACATTAAGCATACATTCCTTTATTAATGTGGTTTATCCTGAAAGTCAAACAAAAAGTCAAAATAGAGCTTCATGCCATATACTCAGTCAAAACATAGTCTGGAGTACAAATACTGGGTTATAACTAGGTTTATAGAGGGATTCAGGGAATTACCACTCAGTTCCCTGCCTCCAGGACTCCTCCTGAGTCCCGACAGAGCTCCCGCAATCGGTGGGGCGAACCTCCCACAGAGGCCTTGGCGCGGATTACAGGTTGCAATCCCGCCTGCCGCCTTCCTCTCCGAACCAACAGAGTAGACTTAGAGTAAGAAGGATAGGCAGAGGGAATTTAAGTCACTCAAATACAAGAAGGGTACTCCCAGACTCGCGCGAGAGGGCCTTGATATCTTAACGCGCCTGAGGGCCCCGCAATGGTGGCCGAATGACGCAGCAGCTTGGTCAACGTTGATGTCAAACTGCGGAAGCTAGCCCTCTGACGAATCCTTCGATTCACAGCAATAAACCCCCCTTCTCAAATAGCAACACCACCTCTCTAGTCCAAGCTCCCACTACGTAGCCTAGGACAACTGTGTCCCATAGAGTATGCCCCCCCTTTGGCTGGCTACATCACAACTCGGAGATTTTTCCGCCACGAAGATAGTGGCTGCCTTCCCAGCCCGTCAACAACAAGCTTTGCAGTCCCTACGGCTTCGCCTCTTGTTCCTACGTCCAACTAGGCGGCTGAGCGTACCAGCGGCCAAGAAACCTGTAACCTCTGAAGCTTCATCCCCTCGTCACGTTCCCTTACTAACGATGTAGCCAAACGAGCGTACCCCCACTAACAGGTAAGCCAGCGAGCTCGGTGCTTGCGGCCAAGAAACCTGCAACCTCTGAAGCTTCATCCCCTCGTCACGTTCCCTTACTAACGATGTAGCCAAACGAGCGTACCCCCACTAACAGGTAAGCCAGCGAGCTCGGTGCTTGCCCCCCCCCTGCTCGTTGATACCTATGGCCCTATGGGAGGGGCGGCACTCGGCTGACAGGTGAGTCTTCAACCTCGCTTGGCTCGCCCAGCGCTCCGACCCTCAGGTAAACGCCCGTTTTCCCTTCATCCCCCCCCGCTCAGCCCGCCGCCCTCTTCGTCCATGCAGAGGGGTAGCAGCAGGTTACTTCCGTCGGTAGTTCGGGCAGCATCGGAACGCCTCGGCCGCTAATTCGAGGGAAAATACGTTGGACGGAGTCGGCCCTCTACAGCTCTCTCCGACCCCGCGTACCTCCCTGCCAGGTGAGCGTCTACCTTTCGAGACCCGCCCCGTATTGCCACCACCGACCGACCGTCCGGGTTAGGCCGAATCTGTTGCTAAAAGGCAGCAGGTAAGTTCACGCTCCGTGCGAGCGGACCGGTTCCTTGGCGCAGCCCATGTTGATCATAACACAAAATCCACAACTGCTCTTCTTGATCTGAATTCACCATCGTAATCGCCCCGCCAGAAGCCCCGGTGTCACCTCTCCATTCGCTGGCTCCGCCAAGGAGCGAGCAAGCTATACGTTCGTGGCTCCCCTCACCCGTTTCCCACTGTGCATGCATCTGGCGCATTTTTGCGCCAGGATTCCTTCTTCTTTCCTCATCTCCTACTACATCCCACGCACTATCTTTCTCCTCCTTTTGATCGTACCATTCAGTTCGCCTTTCCTGAAAACCACGTTTTACCACCCTCTCTCACCCGGCTTGATCCTCCTCTCCCATCCTTTCTCTGTCCACCATAGCCCTCCGCGCGGTCAGTTCCCCAGTTACCTCCTCCTACAGTAAGCTGCACACTAATCTAAGTTCATATTCGGGGTCGCTGGCCCCGAAAACCCCTTATTTGAGACTTCGTCCGTTCGTTTTCGTCAAGAAACGAACGAGGTGGCCATTTCCTCCTCTTGTTCCCTCTCACTTCGGCCATAGCCCGACGCACCCCCTTTCTTCATTAACTCTTCTTCTACTAATCCTCGTTTAAATCTAACTGTACCACTATAGTCGCCCGTGGTAAAACCCCCAAACTCGCCCCCTCCCTCACCCAATTCCATCAAGGAACGGGCGGGCTACGATTCCCTGGCTGCGCTCGACTCGTCATCCCGCCATCTCGGTTTGGAATGTACCTGGCGCCGCCCACGTCCAGGTTCATTCGCTCGTTATTGCTACCCCGTTGGTCACGTCTCCTCCCTCGCTGTCTCAGCGCCCTTCTGCCCTCAAGGCTCCGTCTGCCTCTGCCTCGCCCCCCCGTAGAGCCTTTGCCCCCGCCAGTTTCAGCCCGCCGCTACCACCTCCGGCGGCGCCAGGCCAGTCTCTTCGCCATCTCCAGTCCCTCTCTGCATGTACCTGGCGGGTTGGCCTTCCCGATTCGCTCCCCACCCGATGCTCAGCTACCTGCTCCCACTACATGCAGAGAGGGACTGGAGATGGCGGAGAGACTGGCCGCCCGCTACCCGTCGCTCAATACCGCTGGGCTGCCTGCCGTTGCCCCTGGCTATCTCCGACCATCGCGTTCACCCGGCCTTCCCCACCTCTCCTTGTATCAAACGTACCGGTGCGAAATCGCGCCCGGGTTCATCCTCCTTGGCTCCCCTACTCTGCGCCGCGGCCCGTCGCTCGCTGCTGCTCCACGCAGCATCCCAGTCACCCCGCCCGACGCCCCTCTCTGTGGTGCTCCATGCTCCGCTGTCCTGCCGACTGGCCCAGTGTGATGGGCCCGATGCTACTAAGGCAGTGCCCGTCCGACATCCGGCGGTCGCTCCACAGCGGCTTTCCCTCCGCCGGCCTCTGCCACCTTGTTGCGCATGCACCCGGCGTCCAACCCCGTCCCAATTCACCTTTCCTTCTCCTGCCTATTCCAGCGCGGCCTCCCGACAGTACAGTTTGGGACGGCTTTACTGCGGACCGATTGGCACCACCCCCCTGCCGTCCGCTGTACTTAGTTTGACTACCGGCCCTTGCAGCTCCGCTATGCCACCCCCTTTTCCCCACAGCGCTTTTACCCTGCTTAGAGCCCGTTGCCCCTTCGGGCTCCCGACAGTCAGACCCCACTCATACGGCTGGCCGCGGACTGGGGGTGCGGCCTGCTCTAAGGCCTATCTTGGAGCATGGGCCTTGATGAATCAGCCCCGATACGGCTCTCGGTAGCAACAACAGATGCTCAGACGGGGACTCTGACGGCCGCAATGGGGAAGGGGCATCGTGCGGGCAGCCCTTACAGTCCGCGGCCCGCCCCAATGCAAGCCCTGACGTTTTTGCGCCCCAGTGGGCACGCACGCACTCAAGGCCCTCGTCTGTCGCGACGGCGACCCGTGCTCGACGACGGCCTCGATGATTGAGGTAGGAATAACAAAAACAAATAAGTGAATAAAAAAAAAAATCGAAAATAACCGCACGCATCCACTAGTCCACAACGCCGCACATACGTAGGCTGCGCATGGTTACCCCTCGCCGTCAATACCCCACGCCGCCACGCGTGCCTCTCACCCTGACAAGAACCTATGCTTTCGCTCACGCGCACGCTGTCAGGTGGGCGACACTGCACTTGCATGACTTGCAGAAAACACGCCAAATACCCTTGGGGTATTTGATACGACACCGTAGACTGGTAGTGACAGTCCTCGGCCAAAAGGCGAGGAAAACAACTCAAACTCCGCAGGATCTGACCCTTGTGGTCCCGCGCAGGTTTGCGTATGCGATGAGTGCTGCGAGCGGGCGTGGACTGGAGGGCACTGCTCGGGAGACTTCGCAAGCTGTTGTCACAGGCCAAACCCCTGTGACTTATACCGTCGCCGGGCAAGGCAGTGGTACCAGTCGGGCTGGCGAGGCAGTTCTTCAGCTTGGGTGAGTGTCACATCATCCGTTTGATCCCTGGTAGCAATCCTCTGTCGATTTAGGTAGCTGTTTTGTCTGTCGTATGTCTGAAAATCTTGTTGATGCTTGAAGTTGTTTCTCACCAGGTTTGTAGATGCTGTCGGTGAATGGTTGTGATAGGAGTTCTAGTTTCAACCGTTTAGTACCAGTACCATCTGACAAAGCGACGATTGGAGGAAAGCTGGGCTGTTGAAACTGATTCCAATGGGGTTTGTTATCTTAGGCATACTGAAAAAGAAGATTGAGAGAAGAAAAAAACAGAAAGAAGAATATTAGATTACTTCTTCCAAAAAAAAAAAAACTCTCCGAGGAGGGCGAAGAGTAGTGCAGCCATAGCCTTATTTCGATCTTCCGTACCGTACTCTCTTCTATTTATTTAGATCTTCCGTACCGTACGGAGAACCGGACCTCGGCCGAGGTTCCATTAGCAAAGAGGATCGGATCGAATGTCTGAACGTGAACGTGTTTCATGCAAAGATGCAGAAAAGCAGTTCAATCTCGAATTCCTGCACCTCTCGACAAACACGTCCAGATTCAGGCATTCGATCCGATCCTCTTTGCTAGTGGGACCACGCCCCTCATGACAAAGAGTTCCCAATTTTCCCGAAAAAAAAAATGTTTATTTGTATTTTCCTCGTCGACAAAAAAATTGTGGGAAAACCCCGCCAATGTGGCTGAATGGTACGCATATGTGACTCTTAAACCACCAGTACTTGGCCCAGCTATCGGCCGCGGGCCTTCCCGTATATGCGCCGCAGCCTTAGGTAGGTCGGCCAAGGGAAGGCCCGGTCGCTGCTGAATGGCCCGGCCCCGGTTCACTTGGAAAGACACCACAATGAAACAACAAAGAAAGAAAAAAAAAATTCACATACACAAAAATTAAAAAAAAAAGAAAACGAAATGTAAAAAACAGAGTTGCGCGCGCGCGCGCGCGCGCGCGCGAGAGAGAGAGAGAGAGAGAGAGAGAGAGAGAGAGAGAGAGAGAGAGGGGCGCCGTGCAGGCCGCTGCCCCTCTCTCTCTCTCTTCGAAAAACAAAAACGGGAAGGAATTTTTCCGCTTTCGCGGGTAGATCCATTCCCATATCGGAACAGACTATGGAACGAGCGCCAGAGAGAGAGAGAGAGAGAGAGAGAGAGAGAGAGAGAGAGAGAGAGAGAGAGAGAGAGAGAGAGAGAGA
>BFEA01000145.1:467092-477770 GCA_003427395.1 Chara braunii | reverse complement strand
AAAAAAAAAAAAACAACGTTTCCAAAAATTCCGAAAAAAAATAATATCTAATGCAGAAGAGTAAACTAAACAACATTTGCCTCAACAGTACATCCAGATTCCTTACCAAATTTGAAATAAAAATCAAATACGAAAAATAAAAAAGTAATAATAAAAAAAAAAGAAAATAAAACGAGAACGAAATTATTGCGTGGGCGAGCAAGTTTTTGACACCGCCATCTTTGGCGATTTTTCATTATAGCTTGGCTCCACAGAATGACTTCAAAATTACGAGACACGTAGCTAACATAACAGAGAACTCACAAACAAAAAAAAACAGAAAAAAGTTATAATTTTTACGTACTAGAATAATTTTTTGCGGGATCCGAACCCCTTCGAGTTCGGGCCCCGTACGGGGACCCGAACGCCCCAACATTCGGGGGTCAGCTTAGGGGCCTCCGTAGGTTCGGCCTGGCAACTATATATATATATATATATATATATATATATACAGGGTCACCAGCCCGTACGTACGGAGGTCCCCGGGCAGATCTCCGTACGTACGGGCGTTCGGGGTCCCGTACGGGGTCCGAACCCGACGGCGTTCGGCCCCCGCCAAACATTATTTCGGGGCCTAAAAATAATTACTGTTTTCTGAATTTTTGTTTGTGACTTCTTTATGACTTGAGGTAAATGCCTGCAAATTTTCAAGTCATTTGGCTAAGCCAAATAAGAATTAAAAATCGCCAAAGATGGCAGTTTCAAAACGTGCTCGCCCACGTATTTTTTCACTTCTTACTTTTTGTTTTCGCTTTAGTTCGGGGTCTAAACAATTTTATTATTTTTTGAAACTTTTTTAGTGGATTTTGTATTATGTGAAGTACACATCTGTAAACTTTCAGGTCATTTAGCTATGTCAAAAAAAAAAAAAAAAAAATGCCAAAAATGGCGGTGTCGAAAACATGCTCGCGCACTCACTAATTTTTTTATTTTTATTTTTTATTTTTTTATTAGTATTTATTTTCAGTATTTTATTTTTATTTCAAATTTGGTAAGGAATTCGGATGTACTGCTCAGGCAAATCTTGTTTATTTTATTTTTCTCCATAACATATCTTTTTTTCAGATTTGTTTGATGACTTTGGTTTGTTTGTTTTTTTTGTTTTTTTGGGTGCGTGTTCGGCCCGAACGGCCAAGCGCATCCCCAAGGGGTCCCATACGTTCGAGCCTTCGGGTTCGGGCATTCGGCCCGTCCTGAACGCCGGTTACCCTATATATATATATATATATATATCGTCACAAACAGAACTGCTCGGTAAAACCGTAGGCAGAGAGAGAGAAGAGGACAATAAACGAGGGGCTGTGACAGAAATATATATATATATATATATTGGTATTGCGATGAACCCAGATCATGAACACGATTGTCAGGGCGGCCCCGCAGTGTGGAGGAAGAAATCGAGCGGCACACATGTGATATCAGGTGCGATTGTGTACATGACGTGAACAGCGTTGGTTCTTGAATATATATATATATATATATATATATATATATATATATATATAGTGAATGTGCTGGGACGTAGGTCGTGATCCGTGATACTGTCCTTTCACGTGTGCAGGTGCGTCTGGCCTTCCGCATCCATAGACCTGGGGCATCAACATGGACAGCCAACAACCTCCTGCAGCTTTGCCGCCGTCGCCGAAATCCCCGTTGCTTCCTACTCCTCTCTCTTCATCTCCATCCGCCTCAAACGCTCTCTCTTCTTTGCAAGGCTCTCCGGTGTACCATAATATTTCACGAGGTCGAGGGAGAGGGCTTTTGGATCCACGCAGACGTACTCGAACCGATTGTATATTGGAGAGACCTGCAACCAGGCAGCGTTTGCGTGACAGAATGGCGGTTTTGTCGTTCCCTCCTCTGCTGAATTCGACAACTGTCACACGAACTCTTCTATTGAGTCACATGCGCGCAACCATTGCCGCAATCCCGACTCTCCCCACTTTCGTTGGTGATCCCTCAACGTCTCCTTTTGCGCAATCCGCTGTGGTTTCTTCTCGTCCTCTTTTTTCTTCGCCCATTGGCTCTCTCGCAGCGATGTTGCCGACGGCTTGGTCTGCAAGTCAGACCATGTGCGGTGTCCAACACAGTCGTTCAGACGCCGCGCATCCATTTGCTTTGCCGCGGTCGTTCTCGTCTTCAGGCCACGACCACACCGGCGCGGTTCTCGTTGCGGGTGTCTTTGCGTCGGATCCCGTTCATGGAACAGAAGAGACGCATTCGCCGATCGAAGCAGTGCAGCCGACATCATGCCGTCTAATGATAGCGAGGTTGGGATGAGTTTCTCGCCTCGGTCGCCCCGTACGAGGTCCACTACACCTCGTGAAGGCAAGCCTCGCTGGGTGCGATGCAGACTCGATCAGCAAAATCGCTGGGTGCGATGCAGACTCGATCAATGTGAACGGAACTCCAAAGATAAGAGAAAATCATTGTTCGTACGAGGACGTGTTCGATCAACTCCTTGAGTGGAGTTCCGTTCACATTGATGAACTGATGTCAAAGCACGGCCCCGACGAGCAATTGTCTGGCTATGGGGGTTCATGCGAACAAGGATCGGATGTGACGGCGACACCGAAGTCGCGAGGTGGCAGACCTCGCAGTGACGTTTTGAAATGGCGCGACGGTAAGCCAAGATATTCAGATAATGGTCTGATGTTTAAAAGGTTGACCGTGAGGGACCAAATGTCCATGTGGGATACTAAGGCCAGACATAACGTCATTTTCATTGAGCCGGTGAAAAACTTCTACAGATTCTCGGGATGTTCGAGCAAACGTGTACTCGGCACGGGAAAGACGTGGAGTTGACGATCAAGAAGATCCATTATCCATGTCACATTTGCAAGTTGCAATTCGAGTGAGGGAAAGGGTGCACTTGGCACTGGAGTTCCTCGAAGGTTGTTTCACCGGGCGGGGGTTATCGTTATCGGTCGGAGCGTGTGGATCAGGAATGAAGCCGACGTAACCATCGTTATGCGGGTTAGGCCACCTCATACGCATCGCCTCCTCGAATTTCGCCGGCAGTCTCTGACGGCGAGTGTAACCGCAGAGGTTTGCGAACTCCCTTTACCCTGCGAATCTGTTAGCCGCCACTTCCAGTCGATCGTTTCCCACGAGGATATGTAAAAACTGGTCATTGCGGTCCTCCTCACCGACAATCTGTACCACGGTTTCAAACAAAAACGCAGGATGCAGCCAATGTTGCTCGTATTTGATCCCCGTTCATTTGCGGGGGAGGAGGTCGTGGGCGACGTGCCGCGACGACTGCTGGCCCAAGCCCGGCTCCCCCTCGACCGCGCACAACTCTGCGTCTTGGTCGACGGTCTTACACCATATCCCCATCATCTTCGTTGTTGGGTGCTTGAGGTTGTGCCTGCTCCATTACAGTGTCGCGTCGTGAGTATCTGCAACAGATGCGGTGGAAGTTAGTGTCGGTGCGCGGAACTTGGGAAAGAAATATCCAAAAAAAATCTTCTTCATTCCAGACAGAGTATGGCGGACAAACGATAAGCCTCCACACACCGTTTTGCACAACGACTTTGACATTATAACTCGAACATGGTCAAGGTTGTTATTTCCAACCACCACGCTTTCACTAGATCCACGAGTCCAAGTTCGAGGGTCCGGGACAACGACCGAACTGTTTTTGCTTCTTCGACTTTTGATAATTTTGTCCTTCACAGCCAACAGAGTTATGATCCTCGTCAGGACCCGAACCCCGACACGACACGGAAACATACGACCCGGAGTTGTCCCGGGATATACTGACTGAGTCGGGCGTCTGGGTAGTGCTTTCTGATAGGGAGGCCGCAGCTTGTGGCAAAGAGAAACCGAGTTGGACTTCAGTGCCGCCATGAATGTCGCAGCAAGGAACAAGGAATGGAGTCAAAGGGCTAGGGGAATCGACACGAGGCTTGCCCTCATCGCTCAACAGACGTTGCTCACGGATTGTGCAAAGAGCCTCCCGATTATCCAATTTTTTTTTTTTTCCCGCAAGGACGACACAATTGTTTGCACCCGGGAATACGATGTCGAAAGCACAGCACGTGCATTGTTCAGGTCGCTTGTCACCGTCTATATGTTTATTTATCTTGTCGAGGTCATATTTGCCTTCATTGCCTTCTGGATGTGACTGATCGAGGCCGTCCGTTATGCATGGTGGCAGACGGCGCATACGGTCACGAAGCAAAACCTTTTTTTTTTCATCATGAGGATTCATGACACGGCCACAGAATGAGCGACGTGATATCTAGAAACACAAACAAGAAACAAGAGTCGTGAACACATCACACATTATGGGTCGAGGATGACATCACGCACCGTTCATGCACTGTATATATATATATATATATATATATATATATATATATATATATATATATATCAGCATGAATGTGTACATATACCAAAATAAATGGATATTGTTTTTCTGATAAATCTTCGAAATGCCATGTAGCTATATTAGATCCATAGAAGCAAACAGCGAACGTAGCTATACATAAAAAAATGACTATATATATGAGTGATAGTCTACTTTGATTTTGGTTAAGGTAGATTATCATTTACTGTGTAATCAGTGAGGGGTTTCTGCAGACTGTTGAGGGTTCAGCCTCCTGATGAGTCGGTGAAACTCCGACGAAACATTTGTCACAGCCCCTCGTTTGTTGTCCTCTTCTCTCTCTCTCTGCCTACGGTTTACCGAGCAGTTCTGTTTGTGACGATATATACATATAATATATATATAATATATATATATATATAATATATATATAACATATAATATATATATATATATAATATATATAAGATATATATATATCGTCACAAACAGACATAAATATCGAAAGTCGAAGATTAATATTCTATGTCTATTTGTACATAACTATTATATGTAATAGAATATTATGTAATACAATATTTATACTGAAATAGACATACAATATAAATCTTCAACTCTCGATAAATATATTTGTATATATGACTCGTTTGTTGTCCTGTACTTTCCCCGTGCCTACGTTTTACCGTGCAGTTCTGTTTGTGACGATATATATATACATATATATAGGGTTACCGGCGTTCGGGAAGGGCCGAGCGCCCAAACCCGAACACCCGAATGCACGGGACCACTTCGGCAGGCGTTCGGCCGTTCAAGCCGAACGAAGACCAAAAAAAAAAAAAAAAAAAAAAAAAAATCATCAAAAAAATCTAAAAAAACGATATGTTATGAAAAAAAATAAATTAAGCAAGATTTGTCTGAGCATTACATCCGAATTCTTTACCAAATTTGAAATAAAAGTAAAATACGGAAAAGAAATACTAATAATAAAAATAAATAAAAATAAAAAGATAATTAAATTTAGTGAGTGAAGGAGCATGTTTTCGACAGCGCCATCTTTGGTGATTTTTTTAATTTTTTTTTATATAGCTAAATGCCATGAAAATTTACAGATGTGTACTGCACATAATACAAAACCCACTAAAAAAATTTCAAAAAATAATAAAATTGTTTAGACCCCGAACTAAAGTGAAAACAAAAAGCAAAAAGTGAAAAAATATGTGGACGAGCACGTTTTGACACCGCCATCTTTGGCGATTTTTAATTCTCATTTGGCTTAGCCAAATGACTTAAAAATGTACAGGCAAGTACCTCACGTCATTGAGAACTCACAAAAAACATTCAGAAAAAACTAATTATTTTTAGGCCCCGAAATAATTTTTGGCGGGGGCCGAACGCCGTCGGGTTCGGACCCCGTACGGGACCCCGAACGCTCGTACATACGGAGGTCTGCCCGGGGACCTCCGTACGTACGGGCTGGTGACCCTGTATATATATATATTATTGTACATCTTTGAAATCTCTATAACCCTATATTTTTAGCTTGTTTTTCTGTTTTTCGTTTTAGCCCTAAAAATATCTTTGTGTAAGGAAGAAAACAAAAACTCATTTTTTTTTTTTTTTAATGTTTTTTTTTTTAAAATAATATAGTAAAAGCTCAAAAAATAAAAATAAAAATATGAGGTTGTAGAGCTAAAAAATATCTACAACCTAATTTTTTTTATTTTTTTATTTTTTGATTATTTTTAGCCCGAAAAAAAAATCATCTTGGGTCCCGTTGTAACTCGTCTAACGAACTTTTCAACGGGATTCAATGCGGATTCAACGAGCGTTGAATCTTTCAACGCGGAACCCACGTTGAATCGATTTTTTGACACACAGGGAAGGAGGACTAGTGCGACCGTTGTTTCCTAGTTAAAACGAACGTGACAAACTGCTTGGTCGATAGTTAAACGACTGTGAAAAAAGATGAAGAAGGGATGACGTCCCTGTTGGTGTTTTTTTTTCTTCTGATTCCTTAGGAGTTTGCGGATGTGTAAGGTGTATCGGGGCGGGATAATAGGGATAAATTAATTTGGGTTGTATTATCTTCGGAATTGCCTGCAACATTTATAATAATTTATTTGTCATTGTTTCGTATCTTCATTATTTTTTTTTCTTTTCTTCGCTCAAGTCTTCTGCGAGATCTTCCAATACATGAGTGTCGCTTGCAAGGATTGTTGACTCAAGTTATGTGATTGTTCCACCTCCATTGATGGAGTCGTAGTCTTATCTGCATGGAAACAAACAAAATGAGAAAGAAGAGTTAGTGTCAAAGCGAAACCTCTTTATACAATAATATTCATTGTCCTTCTTGAATTGTTAGGCAAGCATAACCGAATGTCTGAAGCATGTCCCGTACAAGAGAGTGCAATATAAAGTTGGTCATCTGAAAAAAAAAGGTTTGTGCAAGGAAATCCCTGCACGATGAGTGTTCTGACCCTGTGGTTTGTTTATCGTCATCACAAATTTAAAGCAACACGAATTGAAAATTTGTTTGCGTTTCTAATACAATCTTGTTTTTACTTGTGCTTCACTCTTCATTACTATCCGGGGTATTGTCATTTCCTGTCCAATGACTAAATGGACAACCTTAAGGAGGTCATTCTCAACAACCTCCCCAATAACCAATCTGTTTTCCTTGAAAAGATCGATCCCAAAATTTATGAGCAACAGGATTGGTATCTCTTTTTCAACTTCAAATTTTGCAGTGGTAACCCCGATTCATCAATAGAATTGAGGAAGTCCATGGGAACCTCAAGCTTATCATTTTCCTTCTGAAATTGTGGACTGGAGAAGTGTTATAAAGTTTTTTTTAGTGAAGAGGTTGACATCTTACATTCGTCTACATGCATTTAGATTTTTTATAGAGGATGATAACCCTATATTCAAGTGCAAGGAGTATTTTACTGATCCTGAGTGATCTTCGTCAGTTTACTCTTTTAATAGAGTTGTGAATAAGAGATATGCAGGACCACAACGGTTATTTCAGCCACTGCCTTTCTCGCTTGATTGACATGATAATGATTTTATTTCACGTATTGAAGGAGTGAAAACATTCATTGATAAGTTAAAGAACAAGCAACACGAGTGGATGAGAATAAAGAATGAGATAAACGTTTCGAAGGAAAGTGTGCTTTCATACTGAAATCGTTTTTTAGAAACAATTGAAGTTCGGTACGGGCTTGAATCTCGAAGGTTATCACTCAAAACCGACTTTTGGTTGTCAATGAAAGTAATTATGAAGGAAAATTTAGAGGACATTGATATTGCTTTCCTCATGAAAAATGACAAGAACAAAGAGTCACTTTTTATAAAACTTGCTAACGAGCGTCCCAAACCATAATTGAATTCTGTCACAAACGTCGAAAGTAGTCAATTTTTGCATAGCACCACGAACGTGTTCGCGCATGTTCGCGCGAACGTGTTCGCACATTCGTGCGAACAACTAGCAAACATGTTCGGGTGAACATAATTTTTTTTTCATAAAAAAAAATATACATATATGATATATATATAACTTTTTTTTTTCGGTTTTGTACTTTTAACTCATGATTGGTGACGATTTTGAACACGACTCCAAGACAAAAGTTGCTTGTATTACTTTTTTACATACCATATATTGTTTCCAGATTTTTGTGAGAACGTTTTTTTTAAAATATTTTTTACGTTCGCGTTTGGAGGGTTTTGGGCGCTTGTTCGCGTTCACCTCCGAACGCGAACACAATGCTACGTAGGTCAATTTATTCTCTTACATCCTTCACAAGATGATATTCAAGAAGGTGTTCTTGTCTGGATGTGGAGAGTTGTTATTGTTGTAGTCAACGACGTTAGATCACCGACTTTCACCCACGTTCTCATTTTATTTTGGGTGTCATAAGTTCACAACGTGTTGTGAAATGTCCAGATGTGCAATATACAATTACGTGGAAAAAAACATAGAAAAAAGACAAAACGTCACATAAACAATGACAGTATGCAGATTGTATTTTGTGGAGTTGAACATAAAAAATATTGTGCTTGGGAAATAAACTGCACATTCCAAAATTAGCGAGAGAAAAAGTCATGACATGCCTTGCTCTTCCCGATGATGAAGAATGTTAGCATAAGGCATGTCATCACAACTTGTTTATGTTAGTACGACTTTCGTATATAGTTGTGAATTTCATCGTTTGTAGCGTTTATTTAAAATTTTCTTACAGCGTTAGTATCAAGTTTGTTTCATTCAAGTATTGTTTGAATCAGGGCTGGTCCGGGAACCGGCCGGTTGACTCACCCCGGTCCACCTGGATCCGGATCAGTGGGGGGGGGGGGCAAAGGGTCGGAACACAACTTCGCCATGCCCCCAGAATACCGTTCCAAACCCCATCCGAAAATTTCTTCCTGAGATATGCATTGACGAAAATCGTCAGTCGTAGACCTGTCTCTTATACACATCTAGATGTGTTATATATATATATATATATATATACACGATAACAGATTGTCACAGCCCCGTCGTTTATTGTCCTCTTCTCCCTCTGTCCTTATAAGCCGAACAACGAAACAAGGAGCAAAAAAAAAAAAAAATGCGAATACTAAAAAATTTCAAACCACATTCACATTTGCGACCCATCGAAACTTTATAATCTTGTTCACGTAATGCTGACGAAACAGGACATATATCGTTTGCATTACATGTGTGTAGCAGGAAATATAAACATTTTCAAAAAAAAAACAAAAAAAAAAAGAAGTTTGAAAAAGATTGCAAGAACGAATGAAATGTATCCCCATGTCCGTTGACAAATCCAAGTTCAAACGACCAGTTCCCTCTTTGCAAGCTACGTGGCAGCTATGGTTGCCTTATCAGCCATCGCGAAACTAGCAGGCACGGTGTGGACAGCCAACCAAACCCACCATCACAACATCGCCATATCGTTACTTCCTACACGAACGACGAGAAGACAAAAAAACCCCTTACAATTTCTGAACAAAAAAATGTTGCAACATCAAACGACCACTGCCCTGTTTACAAGCCACGTCGCAGCAATGGCTGCCTTATCCGCCGTCACGAATGTACCGGCCACGGTGCGCACGGCCAACGAAGCCACCATCACCACCATCGCCCTTTCGTCACTTCAAACACGAACGACAGGAAAAAAAGCAAAAAAAAAATAAAGTTTGAGGATTTCGAACAACTATTCATTCAACACGATTTTCGAAAAAATAAATTTCTTTACAAAATGAACAATTATAATCCCAATCACCATGAAACTAAACCGCCTAAAAAATTGCACCTCCGACGCCACCATCCTCTCCTTCCTCATCTCCTCCATCTTCACCCCCTCCCCCTTCCTCATCGTCGTCATCTGCACCCCCTCCCCCCTCCTCATCGCCACCATCTTCACCCCATCCCCCTTTGTCACCGCCGCCATCGTCACCCCCTTCCCCTTCCTCATCGCTGGTGGGAGGCGACAGCAGGTGACCGTTTGGCGGAGGGGGGAATGTCCATGCAGGGAAATGCGAGTACGTGGCGGCTATGGCCGCCCAACCGATCGGACCGCGCGTTGGATCTCCCCCCCAACCACCATTTAGCTCGTGTAGACCTTGTGGAAGGTCCCCCCATCCCTCCCCGTTATGCACGGCTGTATCCGCCGTTGATTGCCCAAACACGGCAGAGGCTGCAAATGGAGAGGATGGGGAAGCGGGCGGACGTACGGGATTCATGACGGGTACGGGGTTCGCACCAATCCCCCCCCCGCCATGTGCACCTGACGAAGACAACGACGACAATGGCGCCGTCGTACGTGGGGACGCCACGCCGCTTTCATCGGCCATCTCTCTCTCTCTCTCTCTCTCTCCCACCTCTCCCCTGTTTTTTTTAGAAGGAGAAGAAGAAGAAGAAGAAGAAGATGATGAAGAAGAAGAAGAAGAAGAAGAGGCGAAAGCAGAATAAAAAGACGAAGGAGAAGAAGACGAACAAGAAAGAAGAAGAAGGAGACCTACAACGAAGAAGAAGCGCAAGAAGAAGAAGAAAGACGACGAAGCGGAAGAAGAACAAGAGAGACGAGCAAGAGAAGAAAGAAGACGAAGAAGACGAAGAAGAAAGAAGAATGAAAACACCAAGAAGCAAGAAGAAGAAGAAGACGAAGAATGAAGAAAAAGGAGACCGAAAACGAAGAAGAAGAAGAAGACAACCAAGAACGACAAAGAACTCTCTCTCTCTCTCTCTCTCTCTCTCTCTCTCTCTCTCTCTCTCTCTCTCTCTCTCTCTCTCTCTCTCTCTCT
>BFEA01000145.1:431807-445658 GCA_003427395.1 Chara braunii | reverse complement strand
ATTTTGTCGTATTTTTTTTCATACGTCAATTATTTGTGATAGGAACAAGGGGTAAGGGGAAATGGGTAAGGGGTAAGGGGTAAGGGGGTAAGGGGTAAGGGGTAGGGTGTAGGGGGTAAGGGGTAAGTGGTACTGGGTAGGGGGGTAAGGGGTAGGGGGTAGAGGGTGACGGGTAAGGGGTACGGGATAGGGGGGTCAGGGGTAAAGGCGAGGGGCGTAAGAGGTAAGAGATAAAATGTCCTTTCATAAGATGTCCTTCTTGCACGACCAGTTACATTTCTCGTGAACCACATAAGTAATCCTCGTTACAGTTACAAACTTTTCTTCTCTTATAGCACATCTATTTCTGATCACTACATGATCATTTCATGTGTTTGAACGTCTTATTCTAAATAGAATAAATGCGTCTACTTCACAACAACTACGTCGAAAGTTATCTGGCATCGTAGTTTCTTTGTATCATCTGATGCGAACGTGAATGGTGGAAGAAACCCTATCGCCAATAGTGATGCATATGTCAGCATAAACACACCACACTCGTTGAAGTCGCGCTCCTTTGGAGTGTCTTCCACTACCCATATATGGTTGAAGTTTTTGTGTCAATTTATTGACCTTGTTCGGCCGATCTCATGTACAAAAATCTTGCGAACCCCCCTGTCACCTTACTTGCGAGTTGAACATCCAGTGCCATCGAATTATAGTACTCAATTTTCATACGCCTAAGATCTGCCACTACGAGTGTCCAATGTTAGTTGTGCGCGAGGTGGAAAGGTGCAATAATCAAGTCCATGTTGCTAATCACGACCTCCGTGAACCACCTGAGAACCTTCTCGTACTCGAACTTCATATCGCTATCGAATAGTCTCGTGAAAAAAAACGAGTTTAGAACTTCTACTTTACGAACGCGCCCCTTTTATTTTCTAACCACATTCTCGTTCTTCGAGTCACAATTATAGTGCTTCACACGAAATTCATTGTCCACTCGGACAAGGTTAAGATAAAAATTAACTATCTGCTCGTTCAACCACTTTTTTTCAATCATTAGCAAGCTAAAATCGTTGACTGTCATTGTTAATTCTTCTTTTGTGTCTTCGTTATGACGTCTGTATTCCCAATTTGCACTCGCAATCGCGTGAGGGCCTCCAACTCTTGATCCGTCAAGTTCGTTGTTGCCAAGTGGACGGTCCATCCTTTTTTGTACCTCCAGTTATCCTCCATTGTCATTTGTGATGCACATGACAACGCGCCATGTCCTTATGTGAGTTATTGTTTCACACCTTATATTTCTAGTCATATTTATTGAATTCAATTTATTGCAGTAATGTGAAATAAGGCTTACCTTAAACAAGCGGGGTGCTTATAAGAACTAGGAATTTACGTAGTGGAAACCAATACACTGCATTATTTTCTTTCGTACACTTTCATCACTTTCACGAACCGCGTCAATAGTGTTTTATGACATACCACGCTAATATTTATGATTTACCACAATAATAATCATACTCTCATTAAAATCAGAGAGAGAGGGAGAAAAAGAGAGAGAGAGAGAGATTGTTATGTATCATGATTGTCACTTCCTTTCAAATTCAGTGCGGAATTAATTATTTTATCACGCGTCTCCCTCCGAATATTTATCCGAGTTCGGTACACACACACACACACACACACACACACACACACACACACACACACACACACACACACACACACACACACATATATACACACACACACACACACACACACACACCTATGTACACACACACACACACACACACACACACCGACGAACACGCATATCACCCTCTGCATATATCTACACATTGATATGATGTTTTTTCGTTTTTTCTCTCATCGACTATCTGGTAGGGAGACTTTCGTCATTCACTCTCTTCTGTTCATCGCCATTATCCCTTGTATCCTCATCGTCATTGTGCCCCTCTACATATACGTCTTGCCCTTCATCGCTTAATGAAATACAATTAATCACAGTCTGTGATGTGGTTGATCCCCCAAGCTTCCTCTTCCCCTCATTCTCCGCGTCAATCAACACTTTCATCATCTCATCGGAATTTTCTTGCGCCTCAGTTGCACGTTCTGCATGCCCACCTTGTTGCGTTCCATCTACGACCGCCATGTTCGCGGAAGGAGTGAGACCTCCATCTGCGATTCACTCTGGTTTTCCGCCTGAGTTATTGGCCCGTACGATCCAACGTTTGATTTATCTTCGTTGACATTCTGTGTTCCCTTGTCCACCCCGATCATCTTGACAGCAGTTTGGCTCATTGCTTCCCCAACACTGGCAGCAAACTGCGTCGTCGACTGCTCCCCAAGTTGTGAGCATCCCAACCGGATTGTCTTGATACCTTGCCACGAAGGAGGAAGTTCGATCTTCCAATCGATGGTCTTGTATGACTGGCTTGACGACAAGTCATAGAATTTGTGTTTATATTCCAGTCGATTGTCTGAGTGCAGAGAATCGAACAGCGGTCAAGCATTCTCCTCAATAGTCACGTTGTCCATCCCTTCGTTTTCGCACTTGACACGAAAGACGATTTCGCTCCTCGCCACTTTCATCCATGGTTCTTTTGCCAGCCTGGGTATGATTTTCCATCCCGATGATAGATGCAGCGCCATCATCCACTCCCCCTTGAAGACGCACGACCCGAACAAGTCCGTATGCCACAAAATGTGATGTCACCACTTTTTAGATGTCGTTTCTGACACCTTGTCATAAATTAAGTACGGTTGTGCACTGTTCTGCACAATGTGATCGGGGATATCATCACCAGGGATGAGCTTCGAGGATGGATCTGGAACAGCGAAGTCATCTTCGTCAGCGTCTCCCAGATGGAGGCCTTCCTCGCAACCCGCGATACTTGCCATGAATCAATATATTCTGAAGTGTCAAGAGGGGCGTCGGCGAATCTGTTTGCATCTGGTCAATGGGACTCGCCCTGTCCGTCACATCACGCGCAGGACTGCTCGCACCTCCCGGGTTCGTGTGACCTCGTTTTGGATTCTCGTTCTGCACGCTGCATGCAGACACACTTTGCATTCCCTCTCGCGAACGTTTCACTCGCTCTTCGATATCGAGGTCTTAGGTTTCAGTCTCCTCGTCGCTCTCGATCGGACACCATGCATCTGTTGTCTTGGCGAGGTTACTGTGGTTATCGTATGTCAGCATTGTGCGATTTTTCGTGAACTTCAGTTGTTCGCATCGCGCCACTAGCATCGCAAACGCACCCACCTGCGCTTTGTGGTAACCACCATATGCTTCCTGTGCCATCGCTTTGCGAACTATGTAGTCATGCTCGAATGGCGACTTGGGTTGGCCTTGCAACAAATAGTCCCACATCTTGTTTCTCTTCTTGCCCAGCTTGTGGTACATATCTCTGTCCGGACGATGCGCAGTCTTCTGCCTCTCAACCGTGCAATCGTTTTTCGTGTCCTTCCCAAGAATGTCGATTGCCTTTGTCAAGTACGAGATGTCTTTGGACGACGCGTCACATGCAAAAACATGATAGCCTGCGCGTAGAAGTTCCCACACAAGTCCAGCATGCGGCTTTCCAATAAGTATCACCCCATGATCCTCGTGCAGAAACGAACTACATAACTTCCGCAACCGTGTGGGATGTCGTTCGGACTCGTTCCCACCGTCCATATTCCTCTCGTTCATTTCCTTCGTCACCGTCGTGCTTTGTTGTGCATCTCTTGAACTTGTCTTCCTCAACGTTGAGCTCCACTAGCTCCGTCTCCGACTTTGGGACCCTCGTGACCTTCTTGAGGTCGCCGCCCTCGGCACGCAGGACGATCGCCATCATGTCCTTGTAATCGACTTGCCAGTTTCCGTACTTGCTGACAGTCATCCCGACCCCGAGATAACGCTTCCAAGTTCCAGGTATCACCTCTACGTCGTCCCAATTGTAAAGTTGTCGCATGACGATCTTTTGTTGTTTTTGTGGGGCAAAAACGATCAATATTCAATTATTGCCGCACAATTTCGACATCATTATGTGCAGAGCATCGAAATCGGTCGGTGACCATGCAAGGCACTCCTTCGGGTTTGCGAGATCGAGGATGGCGGCTTTGCAATTCAAGTTCGTGGCTGCAGTCACAATTTCGTCGGTCGCGGGCAGCAACTTCTTTGGGTGCATGTTGACCGGCAGCAATGTCGCCCGTCGCCCTTTCTTCTCCTAGCACAGATGAAGCGAAGCGTTTTTCAACCGTCGCAACTCGGCTGTCGGCAAGTCCACTTTCCCTATCGAGGAATGGCGCGTCCCTGTACAACGCCGCCGTGGCCTTTAGACCAGCTCCTTTCAGGTCTTTTTGTTCTTGCTCTCCGCCGAGTCTTTTTGGAACCCTCCGGACATATTCCAAAGGGATCCTATCCCTTTCCTCATCTCATTCGYCTGCCTTTATGCCARACCTTTGCTYCATTTTATCATAGTCGAAGCWGARYCCCTCCTTCCACTCATTCGCCTCTCTGTTCTCCRRTTTGAAGACRATGTAGTTGAACAGACGCGTCATGTATCTCTCGCGCATTATGATGTCGAGGAGGTTAGTCATGTTCATCTTCCTAGGAGGAACCAGTCTAGTTGTGCCGATGACTTTCTTATTGATCATCAAACGCAAAGCGATTTCCTTCTCTTATGCCGTCATATCCCCAAAACATTTGAAGTTTGATGAAACAAGATCTTTGAAGGACACCGTTGCGTTTGGTTTCCCGTCTTTAGCAAGAATGCAGTGGAACACCTCCTTCTTCCCRTRCACCTCTTCAACRAATTGGCCCGGCATGCGCCCCTCCTGCCTCCCCAACAAGTCCTTTGGGCACTTGTTGTCRTGTAGCGGCAACTCCCCCGCTTCGAACTTYTAAAAAAAGTCCTTCACCAATGGCCATATCCGGTCCCTACATGTGGCGACATTCATGTATCCCCTCATCCTGTTCRTCYRGTCATGTTGSCWCTTCGGAGCCAAAGACTCAGTCCACAAGGATTTKTCACMTRACCRCCTCATGCAAACTCTCATRAACTTCCTCCACTCTTCYTGGTGCRTCAAACCGGTGGGATCCTTTTTGGACACRTTCCCCACAGGTCCGATCCGGTTCTTCGAATCCTAAAAAATTCTGATGTCTTGGCAGACTTGGTGGAACGACGGCAACATAGCACGGTTACCTCTCGTGTTGTCGTATGTTGAAACATACACATACCCATTCGTACGGTCGTCGTCGAAATAAATGATCCGTACACGGTCATAATTTCAAAAGTTGAACACGTCCACTGCATCGGAACTCCTCGCCACTGCTTTTTTCATGGCTTCGGCAATATGCTGGCCGGCAACCGGGTAATAAAAGTACTCGTCTGCCCTATCGGGATCGAAGTCCTTTGGAAGGACTCGTGTCCTTTGCCTGTCCGGATCGTCCTTCCATGGCGTAATCGGAGTCGGCACCAACTCCGGCGGTTTCCACGGAGCAGGATCATCCTCGGCCCTTGGCCCAGTCGACGACTTGATAGCCGCATCTAGGGCTGCAAGGATGGCCATGTTCAGCGATCGCTGATTGAAGGTGATATCTCCCTCCGAAATTGGAAGAATGTGCACGACGTCAATTACCACCCTCGGCGGGTCTCTTCTCTTTTTGCCCTCCTCATCGTACTCGAGGAAGCAGCATTGCGTCATGTTGATTGCACTGGGTTTTTCGTCTCCTGTTCGACGTCGTCAGGGAGGGAGAGCAAGCGATGGGCCACCCCTTCAGCGTCGTCGATAGAGTCGTCTGATTTTTGGCGCCTTGATGGCCGCATGAGATTCTTGGGTTGCGACGTTTTGCAAATCCGAGCACTTGATTTGTGCTTCACATCGGGTTCACCAAGTGTCCTTTGAGATGCATCCAAGGCGACCCGAGCTTCGTCCACAGCCTGTGTGTTCTATGAACGGAGAATGGGCGAAATTCAACGTCGTTGAACGCGTTCAACGGGCCTGAGGACCCCCGTTAAATCGCGTTTAACACGTAAACGGGGGTGTTCTGTTGAATTTTGAAAAACGGAACCGGCGTGTTGGGCCTCGGACACTTGGCCCTACGCGCCCAAACATTAAGAACAAGAAAAAGAAAAAGAAAACAATGACCCTTACTAACAGGGTGGGGTGGCCAAACATGCTCCTCCCTCCCGAAATTCAAACTGCAAGAGGGAAAAAAGTAAGGGTCACCCCATACCCTAAGACTGTGAGCACATGTGTGTGCATGTGGGTGCATGTCCTTTTTTTTTTTTTTTTTTTTACAAATGCTGCAATCTAGTCTTCTTGTCTCATTTCCGAAGGGTCCCTACAGATTAGCAAGGACCCTTCGTGGAGCAGAGACTTGGAGACTGCCTTTGTGGCCCGAGAATATATAGTCTGGATTCAAATTCAGGTATGTGGCAGTCTGTGCAGCTTGGTTATGGGTCACTAGTTCTCTGTTTTCTCGTTTTTTTTTGTTTCTCTTCTTTCTTTTGTTTTCTTTTGTTTTTTCATTTTTCTTTTGTTTTTTTCTCGTTTTTCTTTTTTTAGGAATATGTGCAGTGGCCCTAAGGGCCCCTACTCACCACATGCAAATAAGAGAAAACATATGGCGGTGTATTATTCCACGTTCTAGCAGAAGATCCATTCCTTTTTTTTTTTTTTTTTTTGAAAGCCCAGGGTGTTGTAGAGGCCAAGGATCAGCCCCGTGGTGATTGCTGGTACCAACAGTCAATGGTTGTCCTGTTAGGATAGGCCAGCTACCCTACCCATCCCCACGTTAATACTCCTAGCACACCCCCTGTCCCTACTATCCTACCTTAGTGTGACCAGCACTCAGGACCATCACCCTACCAGTATTGAGGGCAACTTCGACCAGACAGGAGTGACAAGCACCAAGAGCACGGTCCCATTAGCAGACGGATTGGAATGTGGCCGATCCAGTGTGACACTGAGTGGCAGCGGCCTCATAGGTTTATTACGAGTTTCAGGGCTGAGAAAATAGGAGAAAGGCAAAAAAAAAAACAAAAAAACAGAGACCTTGATGTATGGGACTTCGGACGCCAGGAAGGAGATCCCATTACCGATGTATGTGGATTAGTGTTTAAGGTGTGTGACTGTCAGGCATCGTGGATTTGMCAGGAAATCGGCGGTAGCCTGCTTTTGTGAACTAAGCCTGGAAAAATTATGTTTTCTTTTGCTCTCCCATTGGAATGTTTTCCTTTCGTTTTTGTTTTTGGGGTCCTGTGGTTGTCCCAAACGTGCGTGAAATCACAACCATTTTTTTTTTCTTCGTGAAATCACACACGTTTCACTCACGGGGAAAGCAAAGACGAATAACTTCATGGCTGGAAATTGATTGTGGTTTGGGAGGTGTTTGGGAGGGTTCGATACCCTCACCTACAACAAATGTTGTATGGAGTTACTTTTGCCCTCCTTCGCCAAAGAGAATTTCTGAGCCKAACAGCGAGCACTGCGGCCCATTTCAAGGAGGCCTCAAACTATTGTCAATGAACATAGTTCGTGTACCCAGTCACATGCAGTCGTCTTGACTGCCACAGCCATGGTCAGTGAATCATACCCTGACATCTGACACCCCGCCTGGAGCAGACACCATCTGTGAAACGAGCACTTTTCTTTTCCTTTTTCGCAGTTTTTTCTTCATTTATTTGGTCATGAAATGTATTTTTGTGTTTATTTTCCCTATTTCACGTTGCCACTCACCTGTCCCCCACCCGTCCCACACCTGTCACACTAATCCACATACATGGCTAGTGGGATCTCCCTCCAGGCTCATGCAATCTTCTACAGACCCAAATCAGGGAGTCTATCCCTACCTAAGCAATGCAGGCCAGAAAAAAATTCGTTTATGGTTTTGATTTTTTTTTTAAATACACGAAGTTAAAAAAAAAAAAAAAAAAATATATATATATATTGTACATCCTCAAAGGATGTACAACTCTATAATTTTTATTTTATTTTTCTGTTTTTGTTTCAGCCCTTAAAAAATCTCTGTGAAACCTAAAAATAAAAGACTCGTATCATTTCTTGTTTTTGTTTTTTTCATTGTGCTTATGTTTTTGATTTCTTAGAAATATATTCAAAGCTCAAAAAATAATATTAAAAATATGGGGTTGTAGACCTAAAAAAGATCTACGACCCCATTTTTTTTTTTTCCGATTATGTTTAGCCTGGGAAAAAAATCATTGCGGACCCCGTTTTTCCCCGTCTAACGCACGTTCAAACGGGGATTGAACGCGAATTCAACGCGGAACCTGCGTTGAATCCAAAATCGGACACATAGTCCACAGCTTTCCTTCGAGCCTGCTTCTTAGGCKCAGCTGGCGTCGGCGACTTTTCCGCTGTGCGTTTTCCCCCCCTCTTGGAAGTCAGCCCCGCTGAAACATCGGCATCTCCTCCTTTGTCTTCCAATTCCCCGTCTTCCATTTTCGAACCACCTTGACCGCCATATTCCACCCCACCACTGGCTGCAACTCTGTCCCACTCCATTTGCTCCGTTGTTCCATTGCAATGGGTTGCCCCACCTCCAACGTTTTCTCGCTGCTCGCCACTACCACACTMGCCTTCATCTTTGTCATATTCTCCATCGCCCCTCAACTGAGCTTCGCCACCTCCACCAGCTTCCCGCCCCACATTCACATCGCAAGAGCCTTCGCCCCGGATGTGCCCAGGCGTCGCCAAGAAACACGAATCCAATTTATGAACCCGTTCGTCTTCCTCCGTTTCTTCACCTGACTCCTCGTCTAGTTTATGTTGCGGGGTGTCCCGCGAGCGCGAGCTGGCAGCAGCACGAGAACTTTCTGGAAGATCCGAAGGACGTCTGGCGAGCTCCATCGTCTTCAGGGTCGTCGTCGATGACTCACCCCCGGAACGCCTTGAGTAAGTAATGAGTTTCTGTTTTCCGCCAATAGGTTGTTGGGTTGTCGACACAGCCTGCCGCCGATCGCTAGAGCACGTCGATATGCGTGCGAGACTTTCGACAGGAGTGTCGAATAGCACAAGAGGCATCGTGAGCTGGTGACTAGCGCCGACCGTCGGGAATTGACCACTTTTCCTATACTCGTTGGTCTTGCTGAGAAATTCAACGGGTAAGAGCATTCTAAACTCATTCCCATCTCCCTTGGCGCTGAAGGCTTTTATAGCGAATGCCTTCTGACCATACCCCTTGAACAGAGCAAGATCGAGGCTGACCTTGTGGTCAGTCTTGACCCAGTCGGTACCCTACTCATCGTACACTTAAGTGAGGAAGAACTTCCTTAAGTCTCGCTCGTCAACCTTGCCCTTCTCCGTCGTGGCTTTGTCAATTTCAGACCAGACGATGCCACCACAACAGTACCAGGTCGCCCCTTCGTCCTCCGTCAAAAACACAGCAGCACCGCACTCGGGCTCGCCGGTCACTCCGACCCAGTCGAGAGCCCACAGCTTGTCGCGATACAGTTTCGATCTATTGTTGTTCCTCTTATCCGCATCAGTCAGACCCTTACGACCTCTTCATGTAGGAGATATCCATAAGAAAAAGGACGAGGGATGCATTAATGTCACCTATCTCTATCTCACACAGCGCAAGACGGGACATAACAATCAATAGAAGCAATCGCAGGGCACATGCCGACAACGCTCATTCCACGGGGGGTGGCGGGGGGGGAGTTTGGTAATCAGAAGTCAAACAAAAACGGATGTTCAACGGCGCCAACTACCAACGCGGGGGGGGGGGGGGGGGGGGGAGGTATATCACGCGGAGGAACACCCGGGTGGGGGGGGGGGGGGGGGGGGGGGGGGGGGGGGGGGGCAACAAAAAAAAAAAAAAAACGAAAACGGCCGCGGGCCCGGCGCGGGGCGTGGGGGGGGGGGGGGGGGGGGGGGGGGGGGGCAACGTTTTCTCACGTTGGACACCCCGCGTTTGTCGATGCCGGTAGTCATGGGTCCAGCGTCTTACAAACGCCGAACCCCCTGCGTTTCGAAAACGTTGAACCCCGTGCGCACCGGCCGAGCCACTGGCGGGAGTCCAACATTTGTAGAACGCTGGACCCCCGCCTTGTACAAGCCGGTATGCGGGGGTCCAGCGTTTGTGAAACGCTGGACCCCCGCCTACTGGCGTCGCTATTGGCGGGTGTCCGGCGTTTGACAAACGCTGGACCCCAACCCTCGACCCGGCCGGCAGGCAGGGGTCCAGCGTTTGACACACGATGGACCCCAGCCCTCGACCCAGCCGATAGGCAAACGCTGGAACCCCGCCCACCGCCCGTTTGACACCCCGCGTCTGTCGCTGCCGGCAGTCATGGGTCCAGCGTCGGCCGGTGGGCGGGGGTCCAGCGTTTGTCAAACGCTGGACCCCCGCCAGAAACACGACCGGTAGATGACGGACAAGATGACGGACGACACGTACCACACAAGATGACGGACGACACGTGTCGCACAAGATGACCGACATGTGTCGATGTGGAACACTTGTTCCGACGCATGAACTGGGTTCCCCGCGTTTGTCATTGCCGGCAGTCATGGGTCCAGCGGTTGGCAAACGCTGGACCCCCACCCACCAACAGCAACAAAGGCCGTGGTGTCCAGCAATCGGGAAACGACAGAACCCTGACTGCCGAGAGGAACGAATGACGCGGGGTCCGGCGTTTTACAAACGGCGGACGCCCATATACCGGTTTCTACAAGGCGGGGGTCCAGCGTTTTACAAATGTTGAACCCCCCGCACACCGGCCGAGCTATTGGCGGGGGTCCAGCGTTTGCAAGATGCTGGACCCCCCGCCTTGCACAAGTCGGTATGCCGGGCTCCAACATTTGTCAAGCGCTGGACCCCCGCCTGTCGGCGGTGCTATTGGCGGGGGTCCAGCGTTTTACAAACGCTGGACCCCAGCCCTCGACCCAGCGGGCAGGCGGTGGTCCAGCGTTTGAGAAACGCTGGACCCCCGCCAAAAGCACAGCTGGTGGGCGGGGGTCCGGCGTTCCGCAAACGCTGGAACCCAGCCTACCGACCGTGCTTTTGGAGGGGGTCAAGCGTCTGTCAAACGCTGGACCCCTGCCCATCGGCCGGGTCTCGGGCGAGGGTCCAGCGTTTGTCAAACGCCGGACCCCCGCCCACCGGCCGTGGTTTTGGCGGGGGTCCAACGTTTGTCAAACGCCGGGCCCCCGCCCACCGGCCGTGGTTTTGGCGGGGGTCCAACGTTTGTCAAACGCTGGACCACTGCCTGCCCGTCGGGTCGAGGGCTGGGGTCCAGCGTTTGTAAGCCGCCGGACCCCCGCCAAAAAGCACGACTAAGAGGCGGGGCTCCAACGTTTGTCAAACGCTGGACCCCCGCCAATAGCACGGTCGGCAGTCGAGGGTCCGGCGTCTGTCAAACGCTGGACCCCCGCCTGTTGCCCAGTGCCTGCCGGTGGTCCAACATTTGTAAAATGTTGGACCCCGCCCGTTACCCGGCCGGCGGGCGGGGGTTGAACCCATGTCATATTGCTTGAGAAGTGGAGGTTCGAACAGATAATCGTTTCGATATGTGAAGGGGTGGGGGTTGCATCCCCTCCACGACTATGATATCGCATCATGCGTAGCATTACAACCAATAGGGCGTCACCTTTTCGATCGATTTTTCCAAAAAAAAAAGAAAACAGATCAATGTGAGGGGTGGGAGTTCGATCCCCTCCGCGAGTATGATATCGCCTCCTATGTGGCATTGCAACCAATAAGACATCACCTTTTTGATCGATTTTTTCAAAAAAAAATAAAAAATAGATAACCTTTCAATATGTGAGGGGTAGGGGTTCGATCCCCACCGCAAGTATGATCTTGCCTGGCGGCCGGTGGCATTACAACCAATAGCACATAACCTTTTCGATCGTTTTTTCCAAAAAAAAAAAAAAAGATGAATATGAGTGTGGCGGTTCGATCCCCTCCGCGACTATGATCTGGCCTCCAACGTGGGATTACAAGCAATAGGACATCACCTTTTTAATCGATTCTTCCAAAAAAAAAAAAAAAAACATAAATGTGAGGGGTGGGGGTTGGATCCCCTCCGCGATTATGATATCGCATTCTACATGGCATTACAACCAATAGGGCATCACCTTTTCGATCGATTTTTCCAAAAAAAAAAAAACAGATCAATGTGAGGGGTGGGGGTTCGATCCCCTCCGCGATTATGATCGCGCCTCCTACATGGCATTACAACCAATAGGACATCACCTTTTCAATCGATTTAAAAAAAAAAAAAAATACAGATAAATGTGAGGGGTGCGGGTTCGACACCCTCCGCGAGTATGATCTCGTCTGGCGGCCGGTGGCATTACAACCAATAGGACATCAGCTTTTCGATCTATTTTTCCAAAAAAGAAAAGAAGATGAATGTGAGTGGTGGGGGTTCGATCCCCTCCGCGACTATGATCCCGCCTCCTACATGGCATTACAACCAATAGGACATCACCTTTTCAATCGATTTTTCCAAAAAAAAAACACAACACATAAATGTGAGGGGTGGGGGTTGGATCCCCTCCGCGACTATGATGTCGCATCCTACGTGGCATTACAACCAATAGGGCATCACCTTTTCGATCGATTTTTCCAAAAAAAAAAAAAACAGATCAATGTGAGGGGTGGGGGTTCGATCCCCTCCGCCGACTATGATGTCGCATCCTAAATGGCATTACAACTAATAGGGCATCACCTTTTCGATCGATTTTTCCAAAAAAGAAAAAACAGATCAATGTGAGGGGTAAGGGTTTGACACCCTCCGCAAGTATGATCTCACCTGGCGGCCGGTGGCATTACAACCAATAGGACGTCACCTTTTCGATCGATTTTTCCAAAAGAAAAAAAAAGATGAATGTGAGTAGTGGGGGTTCGATCCCCTTCGCGACTATGATCTTGCCTCCTACGTGGCATTACAACCAATAGGACATCAACTTTTGAATCGATTTTTCCAAAAAAAAAAAAAACCAGATAAATGTGAGGGGTGGGGGTTCGATCCCCTCCTCGACTATGATGTCGCATCCTACGTGGCATGACAACCAATAGGGCATCACCTTTTCGATCGGTTTTCCAAAAAAAAAAAACACATAAATGTGAGGGGTGGGTGTTGGATCCCCTCCGCGACTATGATGTCGCATCCTACGTGGCATTACAACCAATAGGGCATCACCTTTTTGATCGATTTTTCCAAAAAAAAAAAAACAGATAAATGTGAGGGGTGGGAGTTAGATCCCCTCCTCGACTATGATGTCGCATCCTACGTGGCATACCAACCAATAGGGCATCATCTTTTCGATTAATTTTTTCAAAAAAAAAAAAATAGATAACTGTGAGGGGTGGGGGTTGGATCCACTCCGCGACTATGATGTCGCATCCTACGTGGCATTACAACCAATAGGGTATCACCTTTTCGATTGATTTTCCCAAAAAAAAAAAAAAAACATCAATGTGAGAGGTGGGGGTTCGACACCCTCCGCGAGTATGATCTCGCCTGGCGGCCGGTGGCATTACAACCAATAGGACATCACCTTTTCGATAAATTTTTCAAAAAATAAAAAAAAGATGAATGTGAGTGGTGGGGGCACATGCGCTTCGCGAGTATGATCTTGCCCCCTACGTGCCATTACAACCAATAGGACATCACCTTTTCAATCGATTTTTTCAACAAAAAAAAAACAACAGATAAATGTGAGGGATGGGGGTTGGATCCCCTTCGCGACTATGATGTCGCATCCTACGTGGCATTACAACCAATTGTTTTTTCAAAAAAAAAAAAAAAAAAGATAAATCTTTCGATATGTGAGGGGTGGGGGTCCGATCCCCACCCTCTCTCTCTCTCTCTCTCTCTCTCTCTCTCTCTCTCTCTCTCTCTC
>BFEA01000145.1:324601-347993 GCA_003427395.1 Chara braunii | reverse complement strand
GAGCAGTAGAACAAGCTCATAAGAGCACACGCCAGTTGTACATATAGCCAGCGCGCACATAGCTACTCAGGTAAGTTACACTCTCTCGCTGCCATCGCTGTCCTTAGGCAGCGGCGTCGCCAGCCTGGCAATAAACTGTCAGCGCACGTTCAGTCGAGCAAGGGCCTCGTTAGACCCTCCTTGAAAAATCCTCAGGAATTAGGACGAAGTCCTTGGAAAATTTCAAGGAATTCGGCGGCGTCGTTACACCGCGTCATAAACGAAAGGGTCCCAAGGAAAAACCTTGGAGGTATCCCGCGGCCAATTTCATACGCATATACGAGGCCGCGGGGGAGGATGTCCGTCGTCGTCGAGGGATGTCCGTCCGTCGTCAGGCGTGGTCCACTGGCGGCGCAAGGAGGCCTGCGATGTTGCGCTGCGAAAAGAAGCGCGAAGGTTCCTTTTCGAAATTTGAATTTCAAACTGACATGACATACGCACCGGCGCGCCGTGGCGTTACCACCCCTGGAGCTACCAGTGCGAAACGTGTGCGTGGACGATTTGCGGCGCCCATCGCTGTTGGCGACTCGTTCATCCGATCGTCAGCCGGCGCGGCGCGAAAGGTGACGACGTTGGAGCGCGTGAAGTGGTGCGTGTCCCACTTTCCTCTTCCTGATGACCATGACGATCCAATGGCTCGCCATAGTTTCGCGCGCCCGTGATTCGTGTACGAGGAGCTGTCGTCGACCACTCCAACGTCCGCTGGGACAGTGTGCGACGAGGGTCCAGTTGTTGTGTGTGTTCAACAAGGCGCCGTCGGAGCATCGTGATGGAACACGTGTCGCAGGAGGTTCGTGGCAAGACCTAGAGCAGGGTGGAGAGAAATGCGGTGGTTGCAGCAGTGTCGGCGGTGGCCATGCGATGTCGCATCGAGAGAACGACGGCGCGGTTGAGGACGAGAGTGTCTATTCGCAGGCAGCGTGAGCTCCTCCAGCACGTGATGGCAGCGCCAGACTGCATGTCCATGTCCGAATCCATTATCCAGTTGTGCGCCGCCATGTCATCTGGGGTGATACCGCGGTCGACTCCAAGGTGGTGGATGAGGAAAAGGACGGGTGGCACGTGGGAGGATCTGTGGAAGATGGACGACGCCTCAGACGAGTACTACAAGGAAAAGTTGAGGATGTCCCCCACGGTGTTCATGGAGATCGTGGAGGCACTGTCCCCTCTTCTGCAGCGGCGGGTGACATTCTACAGGGTTCCTTTGCAGCCGGATCACATCATCGCATATGCGTTGTACCGATGGGCGAGCGGGGAGACGTACGAGAGCAGCACGTCGGCATTCGGAATAGGGCGCGCATCCGGGTTGATCGCAGTGGAGGACGTTACGAGGGCTCTCCTGAGGGTGTACAGTGACAAGATCGTTTGGCCTACCGGGATGCGTCGTACGCTCGTTCTGCGTGCCTTCGAGGCGAAGGGCTTTCCCAACTGCTATGGCTGCATAAACTGCACGCACGTTTACGTCGACAAACCGGCGAACGCTCCTTCGGAAAACTACTTCGACCGGAAGCATCGTTTCTCCGTTGTAGCGCAGGTGGTGGTGGACCTGGATTTGCGCATCACGGACGTTCTCGTCGGTTACCCAGGGAGCTGCCATGACATTCGGGTGCTTCAGCTCTCCAGTCTGTGGGCGCGTTGTCGCACTTTTTCCAATCGGGCCACTGCGGGTGACCAGAAAGCTAACAGGCTGTCACGCAGGATTTTGTATGTGATTGCAATAAATAAAATAAATTAAATAAAGCAAATCCCTTCTTGTTGTGTGCGTCCGGCTTCGAGCGAGACCCTTCAATTACGGTCTTCGCCGGTCCCCGATCTTAGGAATCATTTATTTTGATTCGGAACAGCAGAGAATCATGCAAATAAGATTCATAAAATTATGGAGCGCTCAACATGCATCAATTATGTCAATCTGATTTTGAGAACTGCGACAATGTCATCCAAGAAATCGGTCATCAAGCAAGAACAATGCACAAGGTAATACCGAATGACTCGAACAATGATAGGATCAAACGAATTAGGGAAGAATGAAAACTCATAATAATCTTAGAAAGTACACATAAACAAGCGTGGCCAGCATCCTTCAAGAGTCCTCACTAATCCCTCTGGTTTGTCTCTTTTAATCTTTTTTTTCACTGTTCATCTCTGGTGCTGTGACCCACGCCCACGTACAATCTGAGATTGAGGCCTCGTGACAAAAGGCCACCTGAAGCCAACAAGCTCTGAGTATGACCATCCGAGGTACATGACACGGAAGTTAACCATGGAGCAAAACTCCTCCCACACTGTAGGCAATCCGTCCACTGAAAAGACTCCTCGTCCGAAGTAGGGATACTCGGTAGGCTCAGTCAGTGCCTCAATGTCGATCACTGCTGGAAATATATACCTCCTTGCCAAGCCGATCATATCAAGCCAACTCGTGCCATCTGTGAGGAGGGAAGGAACAGGAGGCCTGGGATAATCAGTATAAAGCTTTGGCCCAAACCTGCGGATCAGCGTAGTGTCACTCTCATCGAGTTCCCTCTCTCTCTGCTCGAGGTACTTCGTGGCGGGAATCCACACGGCGTTAAAATACTCATGAGCCTCTTTACCCTTCTTCAGATAGGGCATCAGGTCATGGATAGTGTCATCAACGAAACTGGTCTGGACAACGAAGATTGACAGATCTCCCTGTCTAAAACCAAAGGCACTGGCATACTGATAGCGGAATGCCTCTTTGCATGAAATCTGATTGAGATTGGTCAGCACTGACTCGCTGACTCGAAAGGATTCCACTGTACTCATGGAAAAATGACTTCTGCTGCCTTGATGACTGTCCTTTCGGGATGTTGTCTTCTGATAAGAGTACTGTTGTCCCTGATTATTGTTCGACTGCTGTTTCTGATTGATGTTTGACTGTTGTTTCTGATTGTTGTTCGACTGTTGTTTCTGATTGTCGTTCCCCTTATGACTGATCTGATTGCTGATTCGCTTACTGAACTGATTGTTGATCCGATAGCCGACTAAACGACTGTCTGAGCACTGGCTGATTGACCGTTGATCGGTTGCTAATCAATTGCTGACTGAGAAAACTGGATGTCGCTCATAATCACTAACCGAGCATTGGTTGAGTGTCAATCAAAAGTCGGTTAACCACTGATTAACTTCCTTTTTTAGTCGAGGCAAGGGAGAATTTGAGAGGTCTGCTGACGGTTTCTGTTTTGCTAACTGGCTGATAAATAATTGCCCGCTGACTAATAAGTGATTGATTTGCCGGTCAATTAACCTGACTGGTAGATGACAGATGTTGATTAATTAAACTGACTGGTTGATGATGGATTTGCCGGTTAACTAACCTGACTGATAGACTGTCTAGAGAACCAGATGGGAGTCACTTAACCGCTGGTTGGATATTTTGTCTGAAAATTAGATGTATGCCGCTCGGTCACAACCATAGCACTGGGTTCACTGGAGACAGAGTTAAATTCTGATCTCTGCCAACAAAGCAAAGCGTTGTGCATTAATAATCGTGCTCAGTATTGTCCACTGTTAACGGTGCTGAGTACCAAGAACCATGTATCACTTACTGATTAGATTTGCTGGCAAGATCCTTTAAAAGGGGAGAAGGAAAGAATGCACGTTGCTTGGCGATCCTGATAATACCGAAGCTAGTACTTGGCTAGCCTTGCTGTACAGTCGAGATAGTCTGCGATAGCTCACTCGAGAGTGGTCAATACACGCAGGCAGGTTTGTTCTCAGGAGACTCTAATTACTAAAACAAAGTTATTGACGAACGACTTCCTTTCACTTTGCCTGCTCAATAAACTCAATGTGTGAGATTGTGCTATGCAGCTCCCCGTCAGACCCACAGAAATAAATAGTATACTCAACGATACCTTGTCCTTTCACCAAATCCCGTGCATGCTCTCTCATCATCTCGATTTGGGATGGTGTATCTCTGATAGCGCTCTCTTCTCAGCCTTCCATTTTGTCCCGATGTAGCGTAAGTGTAATTCTCACCGTGCTTTTCCCGATCTTTTTACTAGATCTCATCGCACTGGTCGTGACTGACCTGTGCTCGCTCCTGGTATGTCTGTTTCCCTTTTGAAATGGGTAATGATGACCAACTTAGTACAAAGTCCCGTGGACACCAAAATCATCAGCAGATTGTTCATAACTGTCTGACCAACATGGAGGTTGACGAGCGGTGACCAAAGACTGTTAATAATAGTTCAAGTGTCTGATAACTTTCTCGCAGTCCGAACATTAACTGTTGGGCAGAGGCTGCAGAGTGCTGAACTAGGGTCAAGTTTACTAACGATTACCCTTCTCTGCATACTTCTCTTGATGTTATTCTGACTATTGGAAAATCCCGCATCTCTCATGTTTTCACTGTTTTAACCCTTAAAAAAAATAGGCCTAAGAGGAGTAAGGCGAGTATAAATAGTTAAAGACATTAGCAGATCTTGAGTGGGTACGTTTTCTAATGGAGACTCACCCCTCACTACCCATCTTCCTTTGTACCGCTCTCGGTGGACGTGCCGAGCGATCCTCAGATGTTGGCCTAGCTACAGTATCGTCATAGCCCAATCTATAGTTGAACACCGCCTGAAAACTTCAGAACCCAAGGTATAGGCCCTAAGCCTAGGCGGTCCAAGAGCCACCTATATAGGGAGTATAGGTGGAACTTGTAATGTCTATTCGGACGTCTGTCTCTTCTTACCGCTGCCGCCGATTCTGATTCGAGAACGTAGCCGAAGTCGTATAAAGCGTAGTTATCGTCAGCTAAGGACACGCTCTGACCTTTATCTTAATAGAATAGAAGTTTGCATAGCAAGTCAAGGAAAGACCTGACAGCCCCTCTGAGAAACAAAAAGCTCCTACAAATTTTTAGTAGTGCCGAGGGTTTGTCTCTAATTAATAAAGTAAGTTGGCAAAATGCGCCTCATCTTTGAGATGAGAGGCAATAGTCTTTATCTCCCCATCAATGAACCAATAATCTTCTCACTCACGTACCCTCATTTGCCATTCCGTTCAATACAGGTTCGCAAAGAGGGTCGATAAAAACATGACTCTTCATGTGTGGCGTGATTTGCAGCATGAGGGAGAGGCTGTGGTAGAGTAGATAGCTTTCGAAACTAAATGTCACTTATAGGTATCTCTCATGACCTTTTCACCGTTTATTGAACATTCTGGGTGCATCAGGGCAGATGCTCCACTAGTCACCATCTAGCAGAATCTTGGCCATTTTGTATGCCACCCTTCTCAGGATAGCTCCTTTCTTTCCCATCAATCATTTATAAGGTTCATAAGAGGTAGCACAACAAGGCATCAGCAAGATTGGTTGCGGTGAGCTGCAAACAACAGAGCAACTAGAGCTGTGACGAAATGCCCTTTTGTCGGAGCACTATCCAACAGGATAAATAGTGTTCCATTTTTCCGCCCCCTCAGACGAGCCTCCAGATGATTGACAGCTCGTATGAAGAGCAATTGCTTGCAGTCAAGACAGAAGGAGAAAATTTTAAACTTGTTAATAATGAAGGAAAAATAAAAAGAGAAATAAAAGAAAGGAAGCCAAGAAAAGGCGGGGAGAGGTAGCAAGGATCAATGGAGATGCAGAGAATAAAGTAAAACCGGTCAGGAGCCTCATCTGTAATTAAACGCTTCTCCCAATCAAATGCAATTGTCATCGATCGATCCAACTCAGATGTTCTGAATAATATCAACAAAGATTTTCAGGCTCTGCGTTAGTGGACTCCTTTGTTCCTATAAGAACAGACGGCACTCAGCCTGGCAGGGAATCAAGCCACCCTCGGTCTTAACACCCAAGATACCAGTACAACCTTGACCTGATCGCTCACCCCTGAAACCAGCATGATAATGACCAAGTCGCGTTCAGTTAAAAGCTCGAAGGGAGCAACATGTTTCACAAGAGAGATAGGCCCGTGGTGGCTTTCAGCTTGGGTACAGTGAGCCCCTTGCAAGTATCTGTTCATAGCTGGCTCAAAGGAGAGCTTCGACTTGAAAGGTGAGGAGCTTCTTTTGACAATCTTGACAAAGATACGAAAACATGATATAGATGTGACCTCCAGTGGAGTCAATGGCCAGTACAACATTGGGCAAACAGCTCATCCGATAAGCAAGCTAACTGCCCTCTCCCTTTTCTGACAGCTCACGGCAATACAAGCATGCATTGACACACGTCGCGATAATCAGCCCACAAGAACCCGAGTAGTATACAGAAGCACGAACACTGCGAGTCAACCGTGCCTCAATTTAATATCCCACTCGGGTGTTCCTGGCGACAAGTCTCGCTTCTGGATAGCTACTTTCTTTCATTCCCAGCCAAAGAGCATCTCTCTGCAAGCATCTTTCGACATGGAATACACCTTAGTGGTTGACGTCAACTTTCAAAGGGCTATTGATGCTATTACCTGCCCACGGACCCAACTCGGCTTTTCTCCGATTACACTCTGGGCAGCTAGCGACTGCAACCCGCACTACGACTACGGGCAGCCGATCTATGCCCAAGATGACGGAGGAGCTGTGATTAACGCATGGCGAGCAGATCCCGTTGCAACCTTGACTATGCCCCGCACAGGCACACCCTCCTGATGGCTACCATTCATGCTATTCAAACAGGCTCTCTCTCTCTTGTCCTTTCATGTCACCGCAGCAGGAGCAGGACGTCGTGCGAGCGTGTGCACTGCGGTTGATGTCACTCGCGCTCTACAGGCTCATTCCGTATTTGCTCACACTCGTCTCTCGCCTCGTTGACCTCTTTCTCTCTCTACTTCCCCGACTGACACGTCCCTCCCCTCTCGGTTTCGCGAGAGACTAAGAAAAAGAAAAACAACCCGAGGTTGTGCAGATTTGCACAAAAGAAAGAGAGGTCGACTTCAGGCGCGCTCCGCAAGTTCGTCCCGTTCCCGCTCACACTCACTCTTTTTGTTGACCGCCTTCTCGCTCTGCTAGGCTCCACCACCTGTCACGTGAGTGTCTCTCGTCTCTTCGCAACCGCTTCGTTTTTCAGAAAGGCACATGTTGACCTCTGGACGCTGCTCTCTCACACACGTCCTTTCCCCCTGTTCTGTCTCTCTCCTGTCCCGCGGCCCCTCGGCATCGACTGTCGCGGGCTGGCCTCAGGTCCCTCCTCCACCAGTTTTGTGGCCCGGTGATACCACTGAATCTCACCTGGTCTGTTTCAGGACCTGAGGTTCGTTTCTCGATCTCTTGCCTCACTCATCTCACTTCCGCCTCATGAGTCCCTGTCCTGGTGGACCTACTCCAGGTCCGCCGTATCCATCGAAGTTTCTGTCTCTTGATAAATCACCGTTATCCGTAGTCTCGCCGTCACACCGTCCCTCCTATAGTGTCTCTTCGCTCGATCTCTCGCCTCGGTAATCGCGTCTTGCAGCTTTCCATCGGTCCGCATCTCCACCTCCTTTGCTCCCTCCACGTTGATCTTCAATAGCACCTCTTCTCCACCGTCGTAGTTGAGTATAACGGTGATCTAGGGCCCTTCCCCGGACACGGGTTTCCAACGGGCCTGGTGATACCAATACCCAGGCCTATAGCCATGCAGCGCCATGGCTAGACCGTACCCAATGGCCTCAACGCAGTGCAAGGTCAATAACACAGTGACACTCGCCAGAAAGCACACCACCCAGGGCAATGCCTCCTCCTTCCCTCAATAGCCAGGGCCAGTGCTCAGTTTGCAAGCCCTGCACGCAGAGACGCCAGTCAGGCTAAACTTGAATACCGTCGAGAATCAGCAACTCAGCGTATTACCGCTACCCACACTCGCGGAGCGGCAATGCCCTCTTCACCCATTTTTTTTAGAAACCCAAGATCAGCCCCTATCTTATAGAACTCAGAGGGGACATGAATCCCCGTGTCCTAGCGGGAAACAAACAAAATTTTCAGAATCGCTTCCCTTTTCCCTTTCCTTTAATTTTTGTAATTATAAAAAAATAAATAGAAATAATAAAGAAAACAGAGCCAGTACCCCAATGGTCGTAGGCCCTGTCACCACAGGCTAGACAGTCGAGCTTAGTACGTTGGTCCCATAACGGGATACCATCTGGCAAACCCTCTGCTCTAAAAGGGGAACACCAGATTACATCTACCGGGTGCCCGTGTCCGATGGCAAGGAGGGGACTTATAACCCTCCACGAGAGGGGGGTGATAAGCCTCCTACCAATGTGGCCGCGGGTCGCCCCTCTTTTGGGGTTCTACCACGCGACGCCTGAACAAACCTCCCAACCATCGGTGCAAGAGCGACAGGCCTGATCAGCGTGGACCACAGACTACGACCGCTTTCAAGATTCGAACCGTTTGATTTCCCACGAAGCGACGAAAAGGGGGAAAAAGAATCAAAAGAAAAACTTCGCATTCGTAACAAAAAGAAAAATCCTAAATAATAATAATAATTATAATAGGAAGTGGGAAGCCACCGCCAGATTACTCCAGACTAAACTGACGACTCTGATCCACATGCTGATCAGACGTTCCGTCCTCTTTTGTTCTATTCACATTTTCTTATTTCTTCTTTTACCTTTTTAACGTGGCTACTGGGGACCAGTGCACAGCTAAAATATCCGCACAAGTACCTATCACGTCTGCACCTTCCCCGGTTCTGCACCTGCCCCGGTTCACGACCCTGAACCAGGCAGCCCCTTAACTCGAGCAAGTCAACCTATCCGACAGTGACTTCGACTAGAGAACTCAGACCGCCGGCCAGCCCCAAATTAAAACAGGAACTCAAGGCCTCCCATAAGCTTGTCTGTTTTTTTTTTTTCCTTCTATTTTTCTTTTCCCATATTTTCCTCTTTCCTTATTCCCTTTTCTTTGGTCCTTTTAAAACAGCGATATTTATCGCGCGCACCTAACCCATAACCTAGCTAGAAGGTGTTCGGCGCGCAGTAGAAAAACAGTGCCGACTTGTCTACTTCCGCGTCCCAGGGCGAACCCGACGGCTACCACGGCCATAGGCCGGTTGTGCTCTGCTGTACAGCAGAGCGCCGAGCCTGCGTGGACCAATGGAAGTCATGTGGCGCACCCCTTTTGTCGAGGGCACAGCCACCAGGACTGGTCTGAGCCGAAGCACTGCCTGGGCACTAACGCGAGGGACTGTACCAAGCAGGGACTTGGTACACAGAGGAGGGTCGGGACCCCGCGCCCTCCGACATAATACCAAACCCCCACCCAGCGTCCCCGCTGGGTTAAGACGAGTTGCTTCAGCGAGTATAAAGCAACAGCGTCCGCCAACACTTTCATTCATTCTTGTTGTGACCTACGTCAAGGCTTTTACGGCGGCTTTGCACCAATTCGTCTCTTCATGTTTCCTTAACGCTCACTCTCTCCCTCGGTGCTCACTTCGTCTCCTAGTGCTCATTTCTTCTCTTAGTGCTGAATTTTCTTTCCTAACTTCAGCTCTCTCTTTTTTTTTACTCATCTCTCTCAGCGCTAAGCTTCACGTAGCATGCTGTAGTCCTCCTTAGCTAGCGCGGTTATTTTTAGTATTCCTCTACTTTCGTTTTTTCCAGATCCATCTCTTCATCATAATCTTTGCCCTCACAGCTTTCTCAGTCGTAGCCTCCGGTGCTAGATCCACCTCGCGTGCATCATGCCTGAGGCACGCCGCGGTCAGGGAAGAGGAAGGGGAGGAAGAGCGGGGAAGGCTAAAGACGAACCGCCGGCTCGGACGAGGCGTGATTACAGTTCTGAGGAGGAGGATGAGCCACAAGGCTATGGCCATCCAAGATCATACCACCGTTATCCATTAGCTGGGTGGTATGAAAGGACTTCATCCCCTGACAGGATGGAATTCCTTCGTAAGAGATTTGACGCGCGCTACGGCACGCCAAACGCTTCTTCCCCTCCTTATATCCCCAGAGCTCCTTCCACTCCAGCCTTTAGCAAGGCCATAGTGTCGGCTCCTCCACCTCCTGCCCCATGCATAGCTTCTCCGCCCTCTCACCCCAATAATTGCGTTCTCTTTAGCATCTTTTTCCTTCTCTTCCTTTTCCAAATTGAACTCATGTCCATCTTCTATGTCTTGTATAAACATGACTTATTTTCATCTCTCTGAATCTGTTTTCTGCCCGTAAAAATTTCGGTCTCTTCTACAACGTCCCAGGCCTGAGAGTTTGGCTTCCTTAAGGCCAGGGATGCAGGTTCCTCGTGAACCAGGCCGCTTGTCGGCCACCAAATAAAATTTTAAGAAGGATTTTGTCTGCGTGTTTGACTTGCTCAACTGTTGGTTTTTCGTATGAAGGTTACCTTAGCTCTTGATCAGGCATCTATGCCAGGGATGACCCCAGTAACGAGGGTACTCACTCTGTCTGTCATGCTGGAAATAGGGCATACCAAACCCTTTTTTTTTTGTTCTCTGGTTTGAGTGAGACGTCTTCTCAGCTTCTCGCACACCTGATGGGGATACCAAACCCTTGTTTTCTTTCTCTGGTCTGAGTGAGGCGTCTTCTTAACTTCTTAGATAAAAGGAAGGGGATACCAAACCCTTTTCATTTTCTCTGGTCTGGGAACTTCAAATAAATATTTATATACCTGCAAAATCAGCACGTCCCACAGACAACAATCGTGCCCCAGCAAACAGACCCTCTGATAACCAGCAGTCAGACATTAACAAATTAAAATAAAACCTATAAATAAAATAATAAATAACAATTAACAATTAATACACAACAGTCCTTCACACCCAGGATTTATTGATTGCCTTAGTTTCGGCCCACCACTGGCCAGGAATACCGGACGTCCCGTCAGTCTGATATACCTCATTCGGCCCGCCTCAGGCTAGGACTAGCCAGACCATTTGTCTTGACAGCCCCTTTGACCTGCCTCCAGGTCAGGACCAGCATACTCACTACTCGAGTATGACAGCCCTTTGGCGCCCTCGCCAGGACGTCCAAACTTAACAGATTTGGTCACCCTATGACAGCAGACGTCCCGTCAGTCAAACTGTTCCGAACCCGGATTTAACCACTGCGGTCAGGGACCGACTCACCTACAAGTTTTTGGCCAAGGGCGCTGACTACCCCGCCCAAATTTTCGAGTGTAGAACCCGGTCTAACTACAACTCAAGGCTCTAGCTAACCTTACTGGATTGCATCCTCTTACTGCGGTAGGGTTCCAGCTGACCCCTTCCAACCTCACGGGCCAGGCCCCCGGAGCCTTAGCCTCAGTCAGACTACGGAATTCGACACTCGCGTCGGGGACCTGCTGACCCCACCAGATTGCAACCTACTGCGGTAAGACTCTGGCTGACCCCGACAATTAACAACATCTGAAGTTAGTGAAGATAATAGCGAGCACAGACAGTCAGACAAGCATACAATTCCCCGCAAGCAGACTGCCCATGCCCCCAGAACAGGACAAACATTTCTCAAGAGACGCTCCGTCATTCTCAAGAGACACTTCAACAGCAACATGATAACCATCACCAAACCCTTACAGGAGACCTCCCTTCAGTCTCAAGAAGGATGCGTAGTGCTGGCCCCAGAGAGGTCCCTTCCCTCATCTGGGAATTTTCTTTTTTTTTCCAAGAGACATCCCGTCATTCTCAAGGAAGTACTGAAATGTTGATCTCAGAGAGGTCCCTTCCCTCATTCGAGCGAAGACAGGTCCTTAGCCAAAGGCACGAAGTCCTTCTACTGACCACTCTCAGTCAAGTAAAGTGAACTTCTTTGTACCTACCTTCATCTGAATCTCTTGAATGAACATTTTACTCAGAGACTCGAAGTCCTTCGGCTGATAACTCTTAGTCAGACATAACTGAACTTCCTCATGCCCACCGTGTTCTTCTCTTTATTTTAGGATAGTACTGATCATATTTTTTGATGTGCCACAGCCATGAGCTCCTCAAATCTTTGACACTGTGTCAATACTTAAGAAACTGATTTTACAGTTATTTCCCCACTCTCAGGGACTTCACACTCATGGAACGACTGTAGCGCTGCATCAAAAGACCTGACTTAGTCGTTTTGCTGAAATACTGAATAAAAAGACTTGCTGAAAACTGAGATATTGAAGCTGAGATGTTGAAACTAAAATCTGGAATTAAATTACCGAAACTGAAATGATGAAACCGAAGCTCTGAAATTGAAATGCTGAATCTGGAATGTTGAATTGACTATGCATGAATGATCCGATTTCACTGAAACTGAGTCTTGTCGTCTCATCGTCTCACTGTACTCTTTCTCTTAGTCCTCTATTACTGTTTTCTTACTTGGATGGCTGACTTCTCTTTCATCTCTTTGAAGTCACTGTAGGGATCAAGTCAGGATCTCTGAAAATAAACTTACGAAGTCTTGACCCTGACACCATGTCGTAGACTCTGGATCCATCCATCTTTGAAATCTTATAAACTTTACCCTCTGCTTCCCCTGTGATTCTGTAGGGACCAAGCCATCTGGGCTCCAATCTTTTAGTCCATTGCGTCTCAAGGGAAATGTCAATTAGAAGGACAACATCTCCAATCTTTAGTTTCTCTTTTCTTATATATTTTTTCTTGTTCCATCTTTCTTGATCTGATAGCTGCTGGATGTCATCCTTTCTGCAGCATCCATCATTGCCTGATCAACTTCTGATATTTGCTTCATCCGGATCTGAAGAAGCTTTGAAATAGAATAGTTTCTATCACTTTCTTGACTTGACCATGTCTTGACAATACTTTCAATTGGCAATGAGTAAATGACGCATATCCAGTAGTTCTCTTGACTGTAATGTTATCAGCATATACAGCAGCTCTTAATACCTTTGGCCAATTGTTGAGATTTCCTTCACACCACTCAGCCAATGAATCCTTCAGGGTTCTGTGACCTTTTTCAACAGGTGCATTCGCTTGAGGACGGTAAGTAGTCACATACGGAATCCTGATACCCAATCTGAGTGTAACTCTTCTGACAACCTCGTTTCTGAACCGTGATCCTCTGTCTGAGACAAATTCTCTGATAAAAGGATACCTGAGATAGACTTCCTCTATCCAATCAGCCACTTGTCTGGCCATCTTCCTTTTCAGAGTTTTTGCCTCAACGTATCCAGAGAAATTATCTCTCATGTTTAGTATGTATCTCATCTCACCCTTGCCTGGAGGCATAGTGATGAGATCCAGATGAAATCTGCTACCTGGATCTACTAGGATTGTAGGGAATAGGGGCTCAATCATTCTTGTGGTACACCTCTTCTGACATAACACACATGATTTACAGTATCTGAAAATCATGTCTCTCATGTCAGGCCGGAAGTAGAGTTTGACAGTCTTGGAGTAGATTGCCTCAGCAGCCCTGTGGTCACCAGCAACCCCCTCATGCAGGGCAACAATTATCTCTAACTGCCTCTCTTTACCACAGACCACTCTTAGTGGAGGTAGGTCTCCCTTACCATCCACAAAGAGATGTCCTCTCTTTAGTCTGAATTTCTTCCTTAAATTCTTACAATAATATTATTTTAGTTGCTCCCTTTCCATCTTCTTGTCAATCTCTTTATAATTTTTATCATATTCTTCAAAGAAGAAAAATATTTCTTATTTCTTCTTTTCACTCTCCTCTTCTTCCTTTGAACCTGAACTTTCCCCAATTACATGAGCAGCCACTGCTGCAGCATTAACTTTAGCATACCAATGATTTGGTTCATCTTCCTCTTGTTTCCCAAAAACTGATTCGTAAATATACGCACTAGGGATCTCTCCCCAGTTGTCTCTTTCTTCTGGCCATGGACTCCACTTGTAGGAGCATGGCACTTCATAGTTCTCATCATCTTTTTCATTTAGAAAGTTATCAACATAGGCAGATTCTTCAATCGTTTCATTCACATCTTCTTCTTCTTCTTCTCGCCACTCAATCCGGCTTAGGCCATCCGCTCTGTTTTTCTCAGTGGGAATTTTTTCCAGTTTAAAATCATATGTCCAGATGAAGGCGATCCATCTGCTAACTGTTGGATCTACCTGTTGGTGCTTTTTAATGACACCAATCACAGCAGATGCATCAGTCCTCAGGATGAATCTCCTTCCTAAAACGTAGTGCCTAAAACACCTGAGGCTATGGATGACAGTAACTCTTTCCTGAATTGGGTATAGCCGTTTCTGTAGAATTGAGGGTTCTGCTCTCAAATCTCAGAGGTCTTTCTCTCTCATTTTCATCTTTTTGAATAAGCATTCCACCCAGAGGAACTGGTCCTCCATCCGCCTCAATGATGAAAGGTCTTGTCTCCTCATCATCATAATGAGGTACTCTCAGCACTACACCACCATCTCTTAGTTTTTCTTGCAATGTTTCTGCTGCGGCTTGTCTTTTATCATTCCATGCTAAATTAGCACCTTGCCTTACCATTTTCCTCAGAGGCTCTACAAGGGCAGCAAAATTAGAAATAAAAATCCTCCAGAATCCACAGACTCCCAAAAAGCTCATGACGTCTGTCACTCTTTTGAGAGGTAGAGGCCAGTTCAAAATCTTGTCTATCTTCTTGGGATCTGGACTCCTACCCTTGGAGAAGCATCTGAAGCCCAAGATTATCATTTCTGGTTGGAAGAGAAGGGACTTTGATCCACTGGCAGTCATATTATACTTATGAAGTCTCTCCAGGAGCATCTTTACTCCTTCAGCATGTTCCCAGACAAACTTTCTGACTACCCCTGCGACCAAAGTCTCATCTCTTACCAAGGGTCCTTTTACAGGATTATCATCAATGTATGGACTGATTATTTTAGGAGAAATATCGTGTATGACTTTGATCATATCCCTTTGAACCACCGTCACACCGTTAGTCCAACCCTGAGGTACCACGCACATCTGAACAAGCCCCTTTCGCGTGTGCATGGCAGTCATTGACCGGCTAGTAGGACCAATAGGAAACTGATCATAGCCAGAATACAGGTCAACTAGAGAATAAATACATCGATCAACAAAGGATTCAGCGAGGAGATCAGCATTAGGAAGACTACCTGCATCGCGTACCGTCACAGAATTGAGTTTCTGAAAATTTTGTATCCATCTTAGTCCGCCCCCTGGTTTCCAGAAACAAAACCAGTGGTTAGCATACGGTCCATCAGCAGGTTCAGCAACATTAGATGCAATATTTTTGTCAAGATACTTCACAACTTCTTCCTCTTCCTTCAAGGCATACTTGGTTGGTCTATCATTCCATGGAACATGATCAACTGTCCAGATGTTGGCCATCTTGATCATGTCCACGTTCAACCGCCCTCTCTCTTCATCATTAAAGGAGAAAGCACCAGAGAATTTTTGACACATTTTGAAGATATATTCCTTCTCTTTAGGCTAGATAAACTAGTCTGAACATATCTTCATTGTGTCAAATCTCTCTTTGGTGACCCTATTATCCCAACTTTGCTGATTCTCTCAATGCCCTTATAATCTTCCTCTCTTTTTCCAATGCTTCATGCTAGTGATTACCCGACCGGGAAGATGTCGGGGAGCGAATGAAGGGAGGAAGACCGACCAAGGGGAGATAACCGCCGCACTGATGATAGGCGGTCCAATACAAGGCGGAAGGAACGACTTCAATCTGCAAGACCGGCTTCAATCGCAAGGAATGGTCCACTACAAAGCGGTCCAATACAAGTCTTGCAGAGAATGCTCAAGTCTTGCAGAGAGCAAGACCGACTTCAATCTGCAAGACTGACAAGGTCTAAGGCGATGGTGAAGAACCCCGGATCAGTGAAGAGAGTTCCTCCGGTGAAGACGCCGTTGTCAAAACGAGTGAAGAAGACCCGCACACGAGGAAATGTACTCCGATGAAGTCGTCAGCGGCGCTTACACCTGCCACTAAAGGCACGTTGCATCGCCTCAGGTTTCGGAACGTAGTCATGGAAGAACTCAAAGACTGCGATGCAACTGAGTTGCAACGCCTGTGTAAGGAAGAAGGCGTGCTATATGATGGGAAGGTGGGAGCGATCTTCGCGATCGCGGATAGCCGAACTAGGCAGAAGTATGGACTAGATAATGTCGAGATGAAGGAGATCATCGATGTGGGCGATAGTGAGACCAGGCAGGTGCAAGAAGACGAACAGAAGAACTGATGTGAAAATTGTGTAGGTTGTTCACCGACCTACAGAGTGAGTCGACTGGGTTGATGGGCTTATTGAGGAGGTTCTACGACTTATTATTCTCCGTCTCTCTTTGGAAGGTGAGATTCGATGGATGCAAAAATATGTCCCGGCATGGGAGCGATTGTATGAGAAACATGGTATTGGGTTCTTACGAYTTATGAATGTCGTGTATGTAGGTATCTCACCCTACTGCAAGTCTTTCTTTGTCGGTAAGACGAATAGATGTGTTACRATCAGATGGCGTGAGCACTGTTGAGTCTGTAAATGCAGAGTTCCCTCACATTTTCACTATTGGATGCTCTCGTTTCGGATAGGCAACTATTTGTTGCTACCCATCGATCATATTGAGGGCGATGATTTGGTTAAGCTTGAAAGTCTGTATATTAGGCAGTGGTCACCTTTCTAGAACACAACTGAGGCTCGAAATTTTGGGATGAAGAAGAAGGCTAAGCTCGGGAGGAGGGAACGCGCAAAGGTGAAGCACGTATGAGGTAGCAGAACTGATTGTAGTGTGGTGAGATTTAGGCGATCAAGCTGCGAGCCGTGGCGCCTGGATTTTTATCAACTACTGAACGATGCGCTTTCCGATGGGTGTGCCAATAACAGTATTACCATTCACTACGGTAGTATATGGCAGGGTGGATGGAAGAGGATTGGGCGAGCCTTTGGCGATACAAAGATTCGATGTGAAGGAAAGGAGGTGGCCTTGAAACACGCTAAATAGATGTTGTAGAGAGGAGGAGTGGTCACAATCGTGTACTGGTGTAAGTGGAAGCCGAAGTGTCGCTACCTGAAGTCAGTTTTGATGGGTATCCTTCAAAACCCTGGAAAAATACAGGACGTGTTTGGATGGAACCTCAAATCATTACTCCGATTATATAATGCCATCAAAGATTTTAGTMKSAAGTCGACTAGGAAGTATYTACGCCGGTTAGTCTCCAGAATTTTTCTCGATCGATTTGATTTTAGTATGAGTGCTGACCCTGTGTTTCGTCTCAAGTTTGATGATAGAATCAGATTATCAGAGGTTAGGAAGGTRGTCAACGATGCACTAATGAGCGGGGACCTACCCCGATGCTTTCTGAATAAAAGACGGAAGAAGGTTCAGATTGTCTGGGTTAAAAATGCTGCTGTCTCGGATATCATGCATAATCAGCGAGTATTCGCATCTCGCGATGTGCTAGTCTGCAGCTGTGCAGATTTGTYGTTCCCAAGATCGGGAGGGTCCGTTTCCAACTCTGAGTCAGTGAAGTCGAAGGGTTTCACCCCCTGTTACATAACGCTAAGAATGTCCCTCGCGTTATGAGGGAGGATCAAATTGGATTGCTTCATGAAGAATTGATGAGAGGCTTCGGTACACGGAGGAACTGGAAAGGGGATCTGCCACATATACCACGTGAGGAACTGTGCATGTGCATTAGTGGTAGTACGACCGATAATGGTCAACTGTCTTCCGCACACGTCACATAATTGAAATCGAAGCTTCAAGGGCTGGTGCTGACCCCACTCGATCGCAATCCAGGCGAGAYGCTTGTGCTATGCCCGTACCTGTACTTTGAGGCCATGATGACTACTTTCGTTAGGAACTCTGGCTATAGGATCATCAATACTCCGGCTGCGGAGGTGTTACGGGAGATCAGGGAGGATGYGACGTCASGGAATCTGGTGAAGTTTGCTCGATRGGATAAGTCTGGCTGCTTCGRCTCTGCTTATGTAATACCGAAGTAGAAGGTTGTTGACAGATACAGACCTATCTGTCCAGACTGTCCCACCTTCAGTGAACCCATGGTGCGGACARGAATAGTTGTTTGAAAGGATTTGAATCATTTATTGAAGACTTTACCCAAGGGATGAAATTTCAACTTGACATCGGTTTCGCGGCTCGCCGGAAGGCTGAAGGATGTCAACCAGAAGATTTTAAAGCAAGACGCGGGTGACGAGGTATATACTGCCTCATTTGATATTAAAGAGATGTTTAGCAGACTCCCACATACTGAGATTTTGTTAGCAGTGGATTGGCTGCAGCCTGCTGGATTTCCATAGGTCGAAGGGGCGACAGTGGGTCAGAGTGAATACTCGAGGGAAGGGGGCATCGTTTGGTAAAACCACTCATGCTGACCATTGGCGATCTTTGGACTTCACGAAAATGAGGGATTTCATCCTGCTTGAGTTGCACCATACATATACCTTTGCAACGAGTGTTCTGCTCCTGCAAGTTGTCGRCATTCCCATGGGTAAAACTACAAGCCCACCTTTGGCTTGTATCCTATGTGCATACTCCGAGTACCGTTTCATGAGGAGCATCGGAGTAGACTCATGCTTGGTTCATGGTACCAGGCTCGTCGMTGATGTGATGATCATACTTGCTGTCAAGGAACCAAGAAGGAYTCGTATTCTGGACGTTTTCCAGAAATGTTATCCGRCAGCGCTTACCCTGAAGCGCACTGATGACGGTTCATGCAGTTTTGAGTTTTTGGGCTGTCAAGTACGGACAAGACGGAGCTGCCCGTACCTAAGCTGTGTGCATACGTCTAAGAATGAGGACATCGTTTAGACCAGCGAGCCACGAAGAATCCAATGCGGGCAATCGTATCTTTTGTGGGGCTGCAAGAAGAAGAAGAGTGCAGTGATTTGCAGTCGGCTGCATCGTATTGACCAGAATACGACTGCTCGTTATGAGATTCGGTGACGTGCCTGGACTCTGAAGAAGGAACTGTCGAGGAGCGACTTCCCCGAGAGTTTTTTTATGAGAGTGCTGAAAAGTTTTGCGTTTAGGCGTGATGATATTTGGCAGCTCACCGTAAAACTATTGTCGAAATAAAACACTCATTGGAGCATGCTCCTGGCTCATTTGCATTTGTTGTATTTTTGTTGGTAGGAACTTCCTACCAGGAAGGACCGCCTTGTGCGGTTTGATATGTAGGAAGATGGTATAGTGAGAGTAGCTCAGATAGGGTTGGTTGAGTCACTTGAGTGATTGGCAGATGAGTAATGTCACATTATTGGACAGGGATAGCGTATTCGAACAGGGGTAGCCTATTCGGACAGAGTGATATAGATGTGAGCATTACATTGATCTAGCGTATTATTTTTTGTTTTCGTTTGGTTGTTTTGTTTTTTCACTTACCGCATGAAGTAGGACTGTTTCTGTTTTCTTTTTTTGTTTTCGTTTGGTTCTCGTTTGGTTGTTGTTTTTTCCCTTGCCGCATGAAGTAGGACCCAACCCGCCAACAACCGGACCTGGCCCCCCCCGGCGTTTTGCTTTACCGGTTCAGGTACCTGTCGTAGTTTTTTACCTTCGGGCTAGGATTGTTAGTATATAGGCAATCATTGCAATGTCTTCAATCTCTTTGATGGGACTAACGTTCTAAGATGCCCTTGAGGGCGGAGCGGACGGGAGTGGGTGCGGGAAAGAATGGTTAGTACGGGCAGTAGGTGGATAAACTCCTGAAGACGACGGTGTGGCTGCCGTCGAAACGCGTCGAGGACGCCGTTTCTCTTATATTAATTCTTTCAACGAGATATTTGCAATTGTTTTTTCTTGCACTTTAGGCGTTTATGCCTTGTACTTGCTCGGGTTTGTACATGAAGCGTGATTTTCCATACCTACCATACCTGCGGGCCTGCAACATCGCACAGGTGGGCCGTGCCACCGTGGTGACGGCAAGCGGCGACAATGGTGGCCATCGCTTCGGTAAACTATCGCACAGGTGGGCTGTGGTGACGGCGCGCAGCAGCGATGGTGGCCATCTCTTCGGTAAATCAGGCGCTTTGCACACGCGCAAGTGACCGAAGGCGCTTGTCCACGCCATGTCACAGGTTGATGTGGCGGTTGGACTGACTCCCGTTTTTCTTCTTCTGGGGGTTTCACGTCTCACTCCATTGCCGCTGTGTTTTTGCACATGGCATATGGCCTGAGGGGCGTTGGCTATGTCGATGCCTGTCACAGTGGAGTATAGTGGAGTTAGCCCTTGGTAAACTAAAGTGCGAGTGTAGTGGCGACTGCAATCATGAGGAGGTAGATGTGTAGCATAATCAAGGCGTTGCTCGTCATTAGCAACGGAGTGTTGATCACCACCACCACCATCATCAACAGGCGGCAGTTCGACACCATCATCACAGTAATGGTTCGTCATCATCATTAGGGTGCTGCTCGTCATCATCATCATCATACGTGACGCCCACGGCCTAGGCTGCGGGCAATTCAGCCGCCGCGGCCAATGAGGCCCTGTCCGCTGCCTGTTTTTTTAATATTATTTTTATACCCCTAAAAATATATAAAATATATATATATATAGGGTTGTAGGGCCTGCAAAACCCTACAATCCTATATTTTTTATTTTGGAATCCGACCTCGTTTAAGATTTTGAAAAAATGAAAAACGAAAATTGATTTAAACAAATTATTTAAAAAAAAAATAAAAAGAAAAGCAGGATTTTTTCTTGTCATTTTTTTTCATGAGGGACATGGTCGCTGAGTTGTCCTGTATTTTTTTAGAAATGTTTTTCGGGTCTACATTGGTGATGTGGCTAACGCCACATGTTTCGATACTTGACGGGGCATCGTCCACGTTGTCTACATGAGGTGACTTGCTGAAAGGAAGGAGGAAGGTTGGGATCTGTGGTTGAGGGAGAACGGGTACTCACCTGAGATTGAAGCCGATACTGGAATCTGCAATGTCCTCACGGTCTTCATGAGATTAAGTGCCACGTGGCACTTCCATGTCTCATGATGTTTGATCAGGATTATACTTATTATCATTGTTGTTGTGAAGAGGGGAGAAGCCCGAAGAAGGAGAGGGTTCAATAGGGATTATTGTGTGGATCTTCATCTTCTCCTTTGTCTCTTCTCCCTCCACTCTCTTCTATTGATGATAATGAGTTACTGTTTGATATATTCTTCACGAGTTTGAGAGTTTGCTGCAGATACTGACTCCACATGTATTTGACGACTTCTGAGTATCTATCAGACTGGGTTCATTACAACATCATCATTATCTCCATCGTAAGTTTCAAAAATTTTAGATTCTTCCATTCATATTTTAAGAATCCGATTTCCTAAATTCCTTGTTTTTTTCTTTTCCTCCACTATTAATTTCTGATTCCCCTTTGGGCACACTGATGAATTTATTTTTGCGCGGTTGGGGTGTTGGTGTTTTAAGGAGGAGAGCTCTACTGTGCAGGGGCTTCACAAGGTGGGGGGTGAAATGCCCTGGAAGGAGTGAGGGCAGATCTTTGGGGGATGCCCTATTCTGGGGCTGGGAGAAATGTATGGGTTGGCATCAAATCCGAGCGGGGGCAGATAGGGGTGAGGGGTTGGCTGAGGCATACTTTGGGTGGAACTGGATGCCTTAGCGGAAGTTGGGGGAGGAAGTAGGTATGTCCCAAGTTGGGGCCAATAAGGAGAGCGTGTGATCAAGGCAGTCCTTTTCGGTGGAGGCAGCCGAGGGACAGGGGGAGATGGAGGGGAGGGGGGGAAATAATTCATAGAAACGTCCTGAATTTTGATTCTCCTCTTAAGCATAAACGGATCATCTCTGGTGGGGTGGTGGGTTGGTTGTGAGGGGGAGAGCTCTGCTCTGCAAAGGCTTCACAAGGAAGGAGGTGATTGCCCTGAATGGAGATGGGGCAGATTTTGGGGGATGCTCTATTCTGGGGTTGGGGGAGATGTATGGGTCGGCATCATATCCCAGCGGTGGCAAACAAGAGCAAGGGGTCGGCAGAAGCATACTTTGGGTGGGAACTGGATGCCTTTGTGGGAGTAAGGGGGGAAAAAACGGGTTTGTCCCAAGTTGGGGCCGATGAGGAGTGCCCATCATCAGGAGCGGTCCTTTTTGGTGGAGGCAGCGGTGGGACAGGGGGAGAGGGGGATAGGGGGGAATTTCTATATTCCTTGTTTGTATTTGGTTGGGATTTTTCTTGATTCTTTCTGGAGTTTTCAAAATAAACACCCTTGTTATTCTGAATATTTTGAAGAATCTCTCGGGACTCTGAGGGTTTGCTCGTGGTTTGTACGAAGATGCTATGGAATTTGACTGTTATATTCAGGATCTGTGGCTGTTCAATGCCAGAACGACGCTGGCCGGAGCCGGGGTGATGCCCTGTAACTTGCCAAAGGTTAGGGCATGAGGCCTTGTAGAGAAATCTGGGGATGCTATGCGGGGGCATCCTAAGGGACAACTGGGGGTTGCTGACACAAAACGACACTGGCCAGAGCTGGAGTGAGTCGCGTTGCTGCATAACCTAGCAGATAGGGCCCATCATAAGGGGCGTGAGGCCTGGACGATTTTGTCAAAGAATAAATCAATTTTAGTGAGTTTTGTTATGATCTGTTGGAAATCCCTTAGATACGCGAGTGTTCTGAAAATTGTGGTGGATTTCAGGAGGTGTTTAGTGATCATAGAAAAAAGATTGTAACCTTCTCATCATCCAAAAAATATTTTAGGAAATTAGGACTCTAGGGGCTCCTAGCAACTCATCTTAGGCGGTTTCGATGCTGTTAGACTCAGTGATTTGTGGCTGTTCGATGCCAGAACGACGCTGGCCGGTGCTGAGTGTTGCCCTGTAACCTGCTGATGCAGGAGCGTAAGGCCTGGTAGAGAGATCTGGGGATGCTTTGGGGTGGGAATCCTAAGGGACAACCAAAGATCGCTACTGGGACGACGCTGGTCGGGGCTGGGCCGAGTCGTGTTGCCCTGTAACCCAGCAGGGTGGGGGCGTGAGGCCTGGAAGAGCTCAGCAAGGAGTAAGACTGCGTTGGAAAGTTTTAGAAGGGTTTGTTAGGAATCCTGAGGGTTATAAGCATTCCTCTGTGGCAGCCTATGCATGAGTAGTTCTTTAATAGGTCACTAGCTTAGCGCCCGCGGTGCGGGCGGTGCGGGCAATGCCCGCACGTAAAAGAGCAGAGAGGCTGGTCAATCATAAACATTGTGTCAAGATCTTGACTCACCATCCACGAAACCCGCACCGGGCCGCTAAGAAGTGCGCATGAATGTTTTAATTTTTATATATACTAAGAAATATATGTATTTTTTTTTATAATTCAAGTAGCGGGCTCCCCCCCCCACTTCGGGCTTGGTTCCACATCATGCTGCAGCACACGTAAAACCCAAAATGTAGCAGTTAAGAAGTGCGCATGAACAATTTTTTTTTTTCCTAAACAATAGTCGAGAATATTATTTTTTTTTTTTACAGCAGGGTAGGCGGGGAGCTTCTCGTTGCACTTGGATCCATATCTTGCTTCACCACCCACCAAACCCGTACCAAGCCGCTAAGAAGTGTGCATGAATGT
>BFEA01000145.1:189467-230516 GCA_003427395.1 Chara braunii | reverse complement strand
AAGAAAGATCACAGAATTCTGCAAAAACTGGGTTGGGGGGGAAAGAGAGGGATGGATAGCAAAGGTGATATGGAGCGGGGATCAGGGAGAAGGGACGAGGGATCTGGATGGGATGAGAGACTATAGGCTAGTTTTCAAAGACTGGACCTGTATAGAGCCCACGTTCCCATTACGCCCTCCAACGGATTTCCCAAGCCCATTACCCCCAAATGCCCTGGCCCTGGCGGAGTTGTGGTCTTGATTCTCATATCCCTCTCAATTGCCCTCTTACCCTCCCCTCGAAGAACCCCTCCTCAGTGCCCCCTGGGGAGGACCTCGGAAAAAAATAAAAATAAAAAAAATTGGCAGCTGCAGGCAGTCAGCAGGCGGGAGATGGAGTAAGCAGTCGGTCGGGAGATGGAGTGAGCAGCCGGGACAGTATCACAATAGGAACAGCCATCATTGGGAGTCAGCAGGCGGGCTAGGGAGCAAACAGTTGCTGACAGTATCAATCCTTAAAATTCCGATATGGCGCCCTCCCCTTTGTGGGTGAAGAGATACAAAGGCAACATCTGCTTTCTGCTTAGTTAATCCCCAGATCAGGCGAAGCTTTACAAGAAAAATCAGGAAGTGGTACGGGTCTGCTCAGTGTATCAAGGGGTTGGGGTTTACTCAGGTCTGGTACTCAGGTTTTACTCAGTTTTCAAGGAGGATGAGAAGAACTAGTGCTTTAGCAAATGGACATCCGGCGCCTGGTAGTGGGGCGAAGACGCTCTCTCCCTTCCCTTAGCAACCTACACAGTCAATCCTCTGGTTGCGAGAGTAATCAATGCTGGCAGGGTGCACAACTATCTCCTCTGATTCGGCCTATTCTCATCTTATATTCAATCTGCAATGGGACGCTGGACCCGTTTTCCAGCACGTGATGCTCCCAAAAAAAAAAAAAAAAAAAAAAAAAAAAAAAAAATCAGCTTTCTGTTGTAAATGATTTAGCTTTTCATGTATGTGGTTCCACTGAACTCTTATTTCAGTTTCTATGAAGTGTTTAACTATCTCTCCTGCTTCCCCTTTTCCCATCCTGGCCCCTTCCGAATCAAACAAACATCTCCTTGTCCATCCATCTTATGTGTGTGTGTGACACTATATTTCCAATTCAACTTGGTTTTGGCATTTGGCATCTCTTATTTTCTTATGTGTGTGTGACACTGTATTTGTAGCTTTGTGTGCATGCGTGTTTGAGTGTTTTCCGTCATGTTCAAGTAGTTGGACGAATTGCTCATGCCTGCGTTGGTGAATTCCTAGGGAGTGATAGTACAACAACAGAAAAATTTCCCAGAATTAAATAATCATTCTCATTCTAGAGTAAAATTACATTCTAAATTTTAAATTTTCATTCCATCTTAAAAAATGTCATTCCAATTTTAAAAAATTTCGTTTTACTTGAAAAATTTCCTTCCAAGAATGGGGTATCCCTTCTTATTTGAACTGCAACAGAAAAATTTTCTAAAATTGAATAATCATTCGATAGTAAAATTACATTCTAAATTCTAAATTTTCATTCCATTTTGAAAAATGTCATTCCAATTTTAAAATTTTATGTCTTACTTGAAAACTTTCATTCCAAGAATGGGGTATCCCTTCTTATTTGAACTACATGCGAGAGATGGAGTGGAAGTCTGGATGAGTTCATGAAATATTTTAATTGGACTGTCATTCTATGTAAGGATTTTCAGTCATAAACGGGTTAGTCCAATCTAAATTAGAAGGTATTTGTTATAGTAGAATGAAAGTTTAATTAAGACATTTCATAAACTCATCCACACTTTCATTCCATTCTGAACAAATAGATGTAGTTGGAAGGGAAAGCTCATATTTAGACGGGAACTTATCAAATAAAACTGGAAATTTTAAAAATGGTCGAACATTGAAATGATAATTTATAAATATAAAGGTTTTTTTTTAATGGAATGCTTTTTTAACTTTCATTTCTCTTGGGAATTTTTTTGTTATGTATGCTAGAGATGGAATGAAGTCTGGATAAGTTCATAAAATCTTTTAATTGGACTGCCTTTCTTAGTAAGGATTTTCAGTCATAAATATGTTAATCCAATCTAAATTAGAAGATATTTGTTGTAGTTGAATGAAAGTCTAATTAAAATATTTCATAAACTCGTCCAGACTTTCGTTTATCTTGAACAAATAGATGTAGTTGGAAGGGAAAACTCATATTTAGATGGGAACTTATCATATTAAATTGAAAATTTTAGAATTTGACGAACATTGGAATGATAATTTATAAATATGAAAGATTTTTTTTTATTGATTGTTTTTTCAACTGTCATTTATCGTCGAAATTTTTCTGTTGAAGCCTCAGTTGCCCATGTATGAACTTAAAAGCCGATTGGTTTGGGAAGAAGTTTAGTTTAGGCTTTATCTGATCGTCACCCTTTTTTTGTGGGGTGGGGTGGGGTGGGGTGGGGTGGGGTGGGTGGGGGGGTAAGTACTTTGATGTCACTTTTGAGTTTCGAATGCGCCAAACAATAGGCAAGTGGGTTTATGTCACAACAGAGTTTCAAATGGGCAAAAAGGGCACACATGGGCAAAAAGGGCACACATGGGCAAAAAGGGCACACATGGGCAAAAAGAACAGCCGCGGAACTCGAAAGGGAAATGACAGTACGGTGGCCGTGGTGTCAGGTCGTGTATCATAACGACAGGGGTCGGCTGTGGTGTAGGACATGAACGGGAAAACAAAAAAAAGGCCCGATAGATTTCGACTGTCAGTGGAAAGACAGCCCGGCGCGACTACCTACGCATGAGAACGGGGGAGGAAGATTCACCGCGTTAAGCACGGACGGACCAGCGGTCTTGCTGCACTACTTTCCACTCTCTGGGAAATCGGATAGTACGTGGTTACGAAACACCCGCGGACGCGTCCGTGGGGTCGAGCTCGGAGGTCGGCCGTATACACAGCCGCGTCCGCGGCTAACCTCGTCCGCGACGCGGACGTGAATTTACCGCATTTTTCCTGAATTAAATAATGGGGAAAAAAAATATCCTACCCCTTAAGCGCGGTGGGCCCGCGGAGGGGAGATCTTGTTTCGCTGCGCACTGAAATCGACCCGAAGTTTTGATTCGGGCCGGCGGATGAAGGCGATCGAGGAAGGGGCTATGGGCAGAGTGGCGAGCGTACCTAATTAATCACAACGCGCTGTCGCGCGCGGCGATCCCGCACCCCGCTAGGAGCGCTGAACCTCACGATCGTGTCACGCAGGATGTATTCCTGAAAAAGAACCGGTCACCACTCCAACCGTGCGCGCGTGCTGTACCTCTCACGACACCCCACGACAGGTGAGGAAGCCACGAGGTACAACTTACCTTTACCCGAGAGGCTGTCACCACCCTCAGGTAGGCGTATCCCTGTTGAGCTACCGGCCCACATGCGAAGGCTTTTACAGGTCTTTGTGGAGGTAGGTCAGCCGAGGGCGTTCTTGATCGCTGTAGCATAAAATGGGGTACGCGCGGTAAGACGCCTAGAACTGACCCGTTAGATATTCAGGTCGAATTTTTAAAAGGCAGTCTATTTTCGCTACTGCGTAATGTATTATTTTCTCGACTAATATCAATCAAACTATCTTTCTACAGCATCCTATCTTTCTTAACAGGTTAGGACTTAATTGAACATCAGAATAATATAGAAGTTAAACTGGACACATGAGAAACATGGAAGTATTACCGCCAAGAACCGTTCCCACCTTCACAAGTGTCGTGTGTCCAAGACTCTTCAACAGACCAGGTGTAGTACAATCCAAACTCACGCACAAAATCAGACCTGCACAGAATAATGCAAAGACAGTTCACATGCCATGCACTAACGGAGTCAACCATCAACCATTGACCTTGTCCCTCACTTCTCAAACCATGTATGACAGCCCTATCTTTCCTAAAACGTAAGCCCAACCCCCTCACATTTCTACAAAGGACCCTTGAGAGTGACCAGGACCATTTAGGCAATGACCACAGGTGACAGTTTTATTGACCACAGGGTTTGGCTTTAGAGGCGGGTATCAAGTCAAATAGGAAAAAGTTGAATCGGTAACAACCGACCACTTATCGAGAGATAACAGAAATTTGGGTCCTTTTTGTAGAACCTCTTCCTTGAAATGCAGTAGATAAACAGAGACCTGCACACAGACAGGTTAACAAAGATTCAACACCCCCACTCGATTTCCCACGTATTGATATCTAAGGGTTGAACCCTTAGACATGAGTAGTGAGCTCTCGGATCGACATCCCCGGGCTAATCCCCAGTCTGACTCTCACAACCCTACCCTAAGCCGTCTATAACTATGTTCTTTCTCTCAAGGAGTCTCATGCCTGTATCCTAAGTTATCTTTAGGGAAACTCATGTTTACCCTACTCTCAGTCCTTCCATTCTCTCTCTTGGAGATAAGCGCACCGTTTTGACGCTTGTGTAGACAAGAAATAACTTATTCATAGATGTGGTTTTCCATCCGAAAGCCATGGACAACTACGGACTACGCGGAGGTTTTTAAGTTTCTTTCTCTTGCGGTCCTAACATTTTTCTCTTTGTTTTTTCCCAGGTCCTTGAGACCTTGCTCTTAATAAATAACTTTGTTATTTCCTCTCTCTTTCATTTGTCCTGACACACTCAGGTAGTAGATCAATTCAGACATGAATCTTCTGCTACTTGGTCAATACCAAGCAATCTGTTAGTCAAACAGACAGGTGAATAAGTCGCACATGAGTATTTGATCCCCCTTTAGTTTCACTCAATGTATACATAAAATCTGCTCAGAGTAACAGGATAGCTCACACATGAGCACCCTTCCTACAACAAATATTTGAGGCTCCTACAGAAGCACCCTACTACTTGCATTAGGTATCCCTCTGAAAGATCTAGATGTCAGCCTCCTCCCAGGAGTTAATAACGGTCTGCGTGAATAATAGGTGACTCGCACAAGAGTTCCCTACTATCACGTGACAACGTCCTCTTCATGAGAGCATTATGATAATCTAGACAAGGGTATCATGTCGCCCCTTTTGAAGCTGACCGTCATGAGACCAGGTTAGTTTTGGACAGAAGACGAGTGTTTAGGGTATTCCTACAGGAGTACCCTCTTAGCAAGTTAGTACAGAATCAAGTAGGTAATAGACAGACCCCGACAGAGGCCCCTCTACTACCTTCCTTGGGTAATAAGGAGTCCATCTTTTAAACAAGTAATAGGACGACTCCTACAGAAGCCTCCCTATTACCAGTTTGACGGTCGGACTATCAGAGGGTAAGTAAGCTAGTAGAGGAAAAATAAATATGTGATTTTTTACTCTCTACAGATGGTTAGTCATCCTAAGACTCCAGCGTATGAATAGGATGACCCTCCCTGGAGCTTCCCTTTATTATTTTCTAAGTGTCTGACCCCTCTTCCTGTCACGACGACAGTCGATCCGGTAGAGAGTATTAAGATTAGTTCATAAGTTAACGTCAGGTACCCCTTCTCATCACGACGACAGTGGATCTGGTAGATAGTACCTATTTTATCTCATAAGTATTTGTTAGTACTATTTTCCCATCACGACGACAGTCGATCCGATAGAGAGCACCTAATCTAGTTCATAAGTTGTTGTCAGATACCCGTTCCCGTTACGACGACAGCCGTTACGGTTTAGAGTACTCAATTTAGTTCATAAGTTATTGTTAGTACTCCTTTCCCATCACAACGACAGTCGATCCGGCAGAGAGTACTTAATCTAGATCATAAATTAGCGTCAGGTACCTCTGCCCGTCATGACGACAGTCGATCCGGTAGAGAGTACTTAGAGTAGCTCATAAGTATTTGTTTGTACCCTCGTCCCATCACGATGACAGTCGATCCGGTAAAGAGTACTAATATTAGTTTTATAGGTATATTGTTTGTACTCTCGTCCCTTGACGACGACAGTCGATCCGGTAGAGAGTACTTAGATTAGTTTATAGGTGTTTGTTTGTACCCTCGTCCCATCATGATGACAACCGATCTGGTAGAGAGTACTTAGATTAGTTAATAAGTATCCGTTTGTACCCTCGTCCCATCACGACGACAGCCGTTCCGGTAGAGAGTACTACGACTAGTTCGTAAGTAGTTGTTTGTGCCCTCGTCCCATCACGACGACAGTCGTTCTAGTAGAGAGTACCTAGATCAGTTAATAAGTATTCGTTTGTACCCTTGTCCCATCACGACAACAACCGTTCTAGTAGAGAGTACCTAGACTAACTCATAAGTATTTGTCAGTACCCTCTTTCCGTCACGACGACAGTCATCGCGGTAGAGAGTTCCTATTTAATTTCATAAGTTATTTGTTAGATACATCTGCCCTTCACGACGACAGTCGATCTCGCAGATAGCAAGGTAACTTACACATGAGTACCTAAGTGTCAACCCTCAGTCACGTCAGCGCATACATAAGTAGTGTGACGGCCCACACATGAGCCTCCACCGCCCTAGGTTCCTTCTTGATTACTTTAGGTTCCTTTCCTTTCACCAGGCATAATTTTCACTTCAATCCTACATTCACTTCCCCTTTTGTTGACCTTAGTCCTGAAAAAACGTAAACGGTATATCACAAAGTCATGCAAGCAGTCCAATAGAAGGGCGTAGCCTATAAGGGTATAAGGGAAAGGGTTTCGTGATGCGTACCTCATAGTTCCCTGCCTCCAGAGTTCCTCCTGAACTCCGGCAGAGCTCCCGCAATCGCCCTGTATTCGGCCACGTACGATCCATGCCATTGATTCTCTGGCTCTTTTTAAAGTCAGCAAAAACCAAGGTTGCCTCGGCTGATGTACATCAGTAGATACTTTTAGTCGAGAATTCAAGTGCCTCAAGGATAAGGATAGAGGAGCAAGGCAATATGAAAGTGTCTCTCTCCTCTCCGATACCTCACATCTTTGCACACTTGATCCCCCTCCGGTCATATGTCATTAAATATTGGTTGAACAAAATAATAAAATGATAACACTAATAATAATAATAATAATAATAATAATAATAATAATAATAATAATAATAATAATAATAATAATAATAATAATAATAATCATAATAATAATAAGGATAACATCAGCCATAATACTTATAAGATCAAATTCAATTATAATGACACTTTTATAATTAATAGTAGTTCCAACCTACCACTCGGCTTACATTCAAGCAAGGACTGAGGGGGGGGGAGAATGTGTACTACCGCAGTCACCACCCCCCCTTCTTGCGGTCGTCCGCAAAGTGTTCAATGTTGCTTACCTGATATGACATCCAGTGATGGTCCGACATCCATACTAGCCTATGTTTCAATGCTCAACCGGGGTCACTTTCCTGCCGAGGGCCAAAGTACATGATGACAACACTTATACGGGTTGTAACTTGTCTAGGTATATCTCCTCTCCCTCTCTCTCTCCTCCTTCACCCCCATCCCGGTTGTGCATCCCCTACTCAAGGGCCCCGTACTCTCCTCGCTCTCCGACCCCTGCTTTACATATGAAGTATGTAAATAGCAAATAAATAATAATAATTATAATAATAATAATAATCATAACAAAAATTAATAATAATGATAATAATAATAATAATAATAATAATAATAATTAATAATAACAATATATCTAGTCGATGCCTAAGACCATCCTACAATAGACAATGGATCAACGAAAGTTGGAGGTTCTTTGTCGGTGTCCCACTTAACAAAATCTTCCACCTTTTTAACTGATACGATTCAGAGAACTTTACATAGCACCTTCAACGACAGTTGCTGAGACACGGTGACCCAGACACTTCGCTGGACCATTCACTTGGTAGGAGCGACGGCGGCGTGCATAAATGACAGAGACATAATCAGTAGGAGCTGATTACTCTTTCTGCAAAAAGTAGGGGCGGGGACGATATATAGTAAACCAAACTGTGAAATCACATAGACATCCAAGTAGCTGCATACAATCAGAGAGCACAAATGCATTGAGATTCCACCTAATGAAAGCAATCTAATGGGATGGTCAATCAATGCTTCAGTTCCAAGGCCATACCAACGCCCCATTAATGTTGTTCCTCCCTGGCCAGTGTCCAAAGCATCCAGCCCACTCTACTCGCCTACTAACCTTGCTTGAACTCACGGAGCAGGTTCACTTTGCCTTTGAGGGCCAATGTTTATGTTGTCGATGCCAAATGCCAATCTTCCTCATGCACAAGGTATGCATGTCTGCTTCCCCTCATCATCCCCTGTCAACCACTCTCCGCCCTTTCTCCCGAAGACTCTTTCCATCGCCTTCAACTTGCCCCGCATCCTGTAGTCTACGCTAGTGCAGACACCCGCATTCTAGCGCAGCAGCGTTGTCCTGCTGTGCCAGCACCGGTCAGAATGCCACTCCCTGTCCGTTTGTCTGGTCCGTGACTGTCTGTCTGCCATTGCCTGCGTCAGTCTGTCTGTGCTTTGTATGTTTATTGTTGTTTTGTCGTTGCTCGTTTGTTCGTCCTTCTGTGTGTCTTTTCAACCTGCGTGTCTGACTGCTTCCTCTCTCTACATGTCATTCTGGCCTTCCCGTGTGTCTGCTCTCTGTCCGCGTCTGTCGCCGTCTGAATGTTTGTTTTTCTGTGTCCGAGTGTCTGTTCTGTCAATCTGTCAAATGCGCTTGTCTGTATCTGTCTCTCCCTTCTCCCTTCTCCTCTCTCTTTCTCTCTATTCAGTGTGTGTGTGTCGCTGTCTGTCTGCCCGCTTGTCTGCCTGTCTGTTATTGTTTGTCTGGTTGTTTGTGCCTGTCTCTTGTTTATGTCTTGTCTGTCTGTCAATCATAGTCCATTCGTCTGTCTGTCCCTACGTTCTGGTTTGAATGCTTGTCTGTCATCAACTGTCTGTCTGCTCGTGCATGTCTGTTTGACTTTCTGTTTTTGCATGCCCGTGCCTGTTTATCACCCCCCCTTTTTCCTCTTACCAGGGATGCGGCATGGTCCAGTCATTCCCAGTCCGGTCCAGCAGGTGCCATTAGAGACTATGTGCACTGCGGGCTGATGAAAAAGTGGCAGACATAACGAGTTACACTTCTTAATCCTCACCTGATCTCCACTCTAACTCCTTTTTCCTGTCCTCAGATTCTTCAAACCTTTAGGATCTCAAAATGAGACGATTCTTTGAACAGTGGGGTCTCGTATTCGCACACGTGAGTACCTCGAAGTTCCCACATACTGGGTCGCACAATATTACGTACATAGTTTCATCATGTTTATTCATGATAAGAGTTTCTGATCTCGACAAAAAAGATCTCCCCAGTAGTATGGGAAGATCCAAACTTGGCATGATGTAGAAGCAAGAAGGGACCTTAATCCGCCCCATTTCTACAATGACGTTCGAGGCAACACTCGTATAACCTGACTTCCCACTGGCCTCATTGAGGCACCCGAAGTCGCTCTTATCAACTTCTAATCCCAGTCTCTCAGCCGTCTCGGAATTCATAATATTCATTTCTGCTCCGGTGTGTGACATCCAGGGACACCCCCTTCCTCTAATGTTAACTTGAAGAGAACCAGTCCCAACGGATTTCCAATCTATTTTGCTCCTTGCAATGGTCCAATTTGCCTCTTTGGGAATCAAATCTCCCAACTTTACTGTCGACTCTTTTCCGTGTAAGTTTTGCTTTAACTAGTTCTCTGAGCTACGGGGCTGTTGCCAAAATCTCCTTCAGATTCAACAGCTCGTTATGTCCGTCAAGAAGTTTGTTTACTAAATTTTCCAAGTCTACTCCCTCTTCAATAGAGCTTTGATATTTTCACTTTTTCTTCGCCTTTTCTCCGACCTTCTATTTCCGTTTCTCACCTCCTTGCTTTCACTTCTTGGCTCTCTGCTCAGCTCTCTTATCTTCTTCTTCTCTCAGTTGTTCATCCTGATCTTCCTCTCCCTCGCCTATATCAATAGAGGGCTCACCATAACGAGGTGGTGGAGCCTGCTCCTGTTCCTTAGCTGTATTGCCTCCTTTAGTCTGGCGTGCAGTATACGGTACAAAACTCCTAAGGGTCTGGTAAACTGCTTCAGGTCCTGCAACCAAGCTAGCCCTTAACGCCCTCGGATTAGGTTCTCGGAGTCTCTCTTCCCCACCTCCTTGATTCATGGTAAACACGTGCGGGGTTCTTAGTTCCATCACCTTGACTTCTTCACATAACCCCATCATTCTGATGTTCAGCCTTCCTATCTTACCTATTAGGTCTTTCATTCTCTCCATGATGTCTTTTACTGAATTCCTAACTGCCTCTTCTTCTTCCTTTGGTTCAAGCTCAATCAAAGGGACATCCTCTTCTTCCCGGTCAATCTTCAGCTCTTTTCTCAGCTTTTCCCCTAACTCGGTCACATCTTTTACTTTAATAACGGGATTTTCTTTTTCTTGCCAGATTCGAAACATAGCGGGGGCACTGGGTCCTAACCCTGCAACCCTTAATGCCTCCTTCCTTGTGCCTTCAGCGATATTTGGGTCAATGAGAGTACCTCACTTATCGTACACATCCCCATCTATGCTTGACGTAATTATTCCATCATGCGCGTCCATCTTTCTAACATGGCATCTCTTCACGGTATGACCCTTGATCTGACAGTGAGTACAGGTACATTCACTATAATCTACCCAACCTCGTTTGTATCCCTGACCATTCCACTGCCCATCACTCCTACCAAATCCTCGGCCATAGTTTTGGTTATAGCCTTGACCATATCCCTGACCGTTGTCGAGCGCATCGGTCCAGCACCGCACGAGGCGGCGCGGGACCCTCTCGGGCGCGTCACGCAGGAGTTGGATCAACCTCGACATAACACGCCCATGGAGTTTCCTTAGGCCGCTCCGGCCAAGTGCACCAGCCATACCTCTCGCGAGCCCCTACGACAGGATAGGGCCTACATGAGGCACGACTTACCTCCACCTTACGGGAGTTGTCACCTCCCATCGGTGGGCGTATCCCCGCCGAGCTACCAGTCCACAATACGAAGGCTAATCAGTTGCGATCGCAGAGGTGGACCAGCCGAGGGCGTTTCTCGTTCGCTGTAGCATAGGGGGTACGCGCGGTAATACGCCTATCGGTCCCGTACGCGAGCCGACATCTTGGGGGGTGGAAGTCCCAAGCGTGGCTCGCGGCGGTCGATTAGGACGCATCCCACACACCACGCACACACCACTCTATAAACACAAAAATAAAACACGCGTACAAACGTACACGCACATACAACGCGACACAACACGAACAACGCGACAACGCTCCTAGCCCCTTGGTAGCCGTCCCATAACTCTCTGATGCGAAAATCGGATAGGCGTCACGCGTAAGACTTAGTATAAAGTCGTGCGGACGCAGGGCTAACTCATATCGATTCGCGATGCAAGCGTACGCAAGCAGTTGCGATGATGGCGTACTATGTAGTACCCGTACTCACGCGGTCCTCGTTAATCTCGAGGGCCGTATTCGACACTCAAGTGTCGGCTGACACGCGCCTTGAGGGTTAATCTCTCGACGCTGGACAACCCCCATGAGCGGTTGAAGACCACACACCCTCTTCTGCACCCTTGTGCAGAGCGGGTGGTACACAGGTCCAAGGCCTGTGGTGGTAGTCGTCTCTCGCGGCCCTAGGGGTGAGTCCTCCCCGGGCTTGGGCGAAAGTCAAGGGGTTTAACTTTGACGGCTGCCACGGACTACAACGTCCAACCATATAAATCTCTAAAAAGCAGACAAAACGCACACGAACCCAAGAGGGGGGGGAATAGTGCAAGGGTCCCCTGGCTTGCAGAAGGACTCATGGCCATCGAGCACTCTGCCCCTCTATGGGTAATGTCGGCGTCCTGCAATAATCCCAAGCGTCGCGCCCACGCACGAACCCGACGATCCCATAACTTCTAGATGCTGGGGTGGCGGAACGCCACACGCAGGACCCTAATATAAAGTTGCGCGGCCATAGACCAATCATATGCCAACCACCAATGCCAATTGTATGTGGCAATTGTGGGTCCGGCCTCGCGATATTAAATGGTTGAAGGAACACATCGCGAGGGGTTACCCCTCACAATATTGAACGGCTGAAGGACACACCGTTCGGCCCTCGCGACATTTCTGCCCTTCAGGTGGAGTGTCCCGCCGACCAAAGTAAATAGACCCTGTGCGAGGGGAGACCCCTCCCCTACAAGGCCTAGGGCTTGGGATGTCCTGGACAAGGACCTTGAATCCCGACCCAGGGCCAACGTCCGACTAAGAAAGCCCTAAGATGCAAATAGGCAGAAGGGAGGGTCTTCCCTGTCTCTCAATCCTAACTTTTACGCGGGGGATAACATGGCCTCTCATGCCTCTCAAACACTCATCGTACATACACCCACGCATACATACAAAAGGGGGATAAAGTTGTGACGGTCACTTCTAATAGGCACAGTGGGACTCCTCACAACTATGTATACATATATGGAGTCGCAGGCAGTCCAAATCCCAAAATCCGAATCATAGGACATACCTGCAATCACACCAAGAATCAAACGACAAAGCACGCACTACACGGAGTCAACCCCAACCATTCTCTATGTCCATACCCCTTTCGCTTTAGCCATGCAAGTCCCAACTGTCGATCCAACCAACCTCAATTAAATACTTAGTACCTTTGTTAAATGGCCATTCAATAAAAGTCCGGGTGAAACCCTTAACAAACAGTAAAACCACCAGGGTTAAAGCCTTTTAGGTTGAGTATGGAGAGTGAGTTGAAGTTGAGTCGAAGACCGACGAATCGGCAACCGACTTGTAATCCGCGATAACAGGAGATGACCCTTAAGGGATCAGGCTGAATCTAGCCTTGATCTTGAATCAGACACCCCAAAGGACCTGTAACACAAGATAGGTCAAATGCCCAAGCCAAACCATCAGCCTACGGGGGATAAACCTCCATAGCACATTCTCACTCAAAGCTTTCCATCAACTAAGTTCAAGCCTACCTCTATGCCAGTGCCTAAGCAAAGGTAGACTAAATCTCCCCTATTCAGGGTGGATTGCCAGAATCACCGCCTATTAAAATATAATTTAACTCCTCTAATTCAAGAAAATTTCGGCAGCGCTTCCCGCAGGAAAAGTGTATTTTCAGAATTTATACAAGCTCGAATATCAAAAGCAGTAGTCTATAACTTTGAAAAGTTAGACTCTGTCTAACTCCCTGGACCAGTAGAAATTTGGGCAGCATCCCCTTTCGAATTGGGGATTTCCCAGATTTATACTAAGCCAAATTTGAACTCAGCTTCCAACCTTGAGCTCAACTTAGACAAAGTTTAAAGAACTCCTTAGTTTTGCAGAAATTTCGGCAGCACTACCCTAAAAAAATGTTCTCCTAAAATTTATACAAAGCCAAGTTTAGAACCTGAGACTAACTCTGACATCCCAAAACTCAATTTTGTCTAACTCCCTGAATTAGCAAAAATTTGGGCAGCACTCCCTTTAGAAAAGGAGGCTTTCCAGATTTTTACTAAGTAAGTTATGACGAAAAGACAAGTTGAACTTTGACAAGTCAAAATTTATCTAACTCCTTGAATCTGTAGAAATTTCGGAAGTGCTTCCCGTAGAGAAAGTAGCTTACCAGAATTTATACAGGTGCCTCAGAAAATGCACAAATCGATCTAAGTAAAATAAAGTCAGCTAAAAAAATACAAGAATTAACCTAACTCCTATCGCTCTAGCACGTGGCGAGTCTCTAAAGCAACTACCTGTCAACCTAAAACCCAGACCAAGTAGTAATCTTACTTAGTGACATGCAGGCCAAACCACAAAGGTAAATACTCTCACCATCCCCAAGCCAATCTGAGCAAACAATAGCTCATGATCTTCCAGTGAGTTATCCCCTCATACCCAACTTACATAAGGCATCAGTCAGGGCACCTGAACTTACAGAGTGCGCCCAACTTAGCTAGGCCCAAAGTCATAATACCTAAACTTATAGAGCGTTCTGACTTGGCCAGGTATACACAAACAGAGGGCACAACTACTTCTCTTTTCTTTGGGCGTATGACTAGACCACTCCAGTCGCTCTGAACTGTTTAAATAGCCAATTTATATATACCTCTCTGAACTTTGTCTTCAAAGGGGGCATAAGGCTGAGCCGCTCAACTTAGAACATTGCTCAGCCTGCCCAAGCTTACCTTCAACTATATCTCTTAGTTTACACTCTCTTCAGTTGTGATAATCTATAGTCAGGCTACCTAAACTTAAAGAGCGGCCTGACTAGCCTGTTCTTAATAGCATAGTAATATAATATAACTAGGTTATAACCATTGGGTTCCAACATTCGCGAGGCATTGGGTCGGACTACCTAAACTTATAGAGCGGTCTGATCCTCAGCCTGATTCGTTTCTCTCTGATCCAATCTGTGCGAGGGCAGTGAGATAGGCTTCCTAAACTTATAGAGCGGCCTGTCCCCTGCCAGGATTATTCCCTGAGAATCAAAACAGGGGAAAGGTTGAACCACCTAAACTTATAGAGCGGTTCAGACCTCCTCCTTCAGAACCAAGGAAACTGTGAGAACCCCAAATAGAACAAGGCAACCCAAGGTACCTAAACTTATAGAGCGCCTTGAGTTTCTGAAAATCACTCACAGTCGAACCCCCACAAGTCAGAGCAGCCAGGACACCTAAACTTATAGAGCGTCCTGACCCTCCATGCAATTTACAGCACAAGGTCTCCCCAAACTTAGGAGGACATCCCAGCCTCCAGAGCTTCCGGCTACCTAAACTTATAGAGCGGCATGAGGCTCCATGCACTCCAAAAATAAACAAAGCGCTGGGCTTCCCCAAACTTAAGGGGACCTCCCAGCCTTAGTGACCCAGTCAATCCGCACACAATACTGTCTTCCTCCCAACCTTCCCCCAGATGCCACCCATTTCATTCGCAATCTGCTTTCAGGCAATTAACAAACTGAAACTGAGATTTGCCCACGCATTCTTTTACTTCAATCTGACTTATGTCCTCAGAACCAAGTATAGGATCCACACAATACACTCAGTCAGACATAGAGAGATGTACAGGTAGGGTTTATAGCTGGGTTTATAGAGGGAGTCGAGGGTTTACCATTTAGTTCCCTGCCTCCATGACTCCGCCTGAGTCCCGGCAGAGCTCCCTCAATCGGTGGGGTGACCTCCCACAAAGGCCTTGGCGCGGATTACGGGCCACACGCCCGCCTGCCACCTTCCTCTCAGAACCAAAGACCAGACTTTAGAGGGAGAAGGATAGAAGGAGCAAGTTTGAGACTCTCGAGATCTAGGGAAGTGCACTCAGACTCTCGCGAGAGGACCCTGTTACCTTGTCTCGCCTCAGGGCCCCGCAATGGCAGCCAATTTGTAACAGCTTGGTCAACCTGACGTCCAACTGCTGAAACTAACCCTCCGATGCTCTCTCTCAACTCGCAGCACTAATCCCCTTCGCAACCCCTAGTCACTCTCCCACACACCACACCCTCGCTACCCGTAGCTGAACTGTAGTCACCTGGCGCCAAGCGGCCGTACCCGAGTAGCGCAGCAGCCTAGAGCAAGCCCGACGATCTTGCCTGTCGCAACACGGTAACTGGCCAGACTCACGGAGCTTGGAGTAACCAGTGGCGGTTCTGCCGCAGCCGATAACCAACGCTGTAGCGGCTGGTAAGTGCAACTGCAACAGCTAGCAACTCCTCAACCTGCAGCAAGACATAACGATCCCAGCGGCTCAGTCGTCGCTGCAAGTACAAGGCCCGTAGTAACCAAACAGTCAGGCTGCTGCGACTTCCCACCTTTTTGGTCTACCTCTTGCCACCCCGCACGGCAAACCGAGGGCTTCCCGGTTAGCAGGTAACCTTCCAAGCTTGTGGCCCACCTGCAGTTGCCTTGCCTCAGTCGGAGGCCTTAGCCATATCAGAGCCACCACTCAGTCAGAAGGAGCGCAAGGGGCACTCGTCCTGCAGTGCCAGTCCTGCCCCTTCAGGCTAGTTCGATTAGCGGAGCACAGCGTACCACGCAGCCCATCGCATTCATCCGCCTAATCGGCTGTGCACGGTCCGCCCTTTCCTACCAACTGTTACCACGCCACCCTGGCCCGCTCCAGCCAACTCACTTACTCTYTTTTCCTACTGATTTTCCACTGAATCTAATCCTACTAATGGGCTCCCCCTACCTCCAACCATCGACTTCGCCTCTTTCCACACTCGATTCCGGCTAGGATCGGGTGCACTAGGCTTCTTCTACTGCCCCCCACCTGCCTCTCCGCCACCTCCAAGTTCGAATGCACCTGGCGCTGCCCGCGTCCAGGTTCACCCATTCCTTTCACTGTTTGCCCGTTGCATCGCCGCTGCGACACCTGCGCTGTGCCCGCTGTTACTTTCTCGCCCGCTGCCAGCTGCCTCCGCTCCTGCTCCGCATGTATCCTGTCGCAGAACCCCGACAAATTCACCCGTCTCCCCCGCTGGTTTTACTCCGTCACCTTCCCGCAACCCATAACACCGATCTGACCAAACTACTAACTCCTTCTAACTCTAACCCCACTGTCCGCCTCGCAATGGGGCAAACCCTCGTCCGACGCTCCCGAATGCACCTGGCGGCAATCCCTCCCAGGTTCCCTCCCCTCTCTTTCACCCACTTTCGACTTCGACGAAGAACAGCCAAGTCATCTCTCTTCCGCCCTGATATACCGCCATCGGCACCGGCTTCGCACATCCGGTCCTCGCTCTAGCCCGCAACTTTCCCTCTCTCTCCAAGGCTGGTTGCGCCAATGTACTCGCCTATCTTCCGAACATCCGGGTAGCACTTTCCCCCGCCTAAAACAGCCGCGGAGTGGTAGGGCTATGAACTCCGTCCTCCGCCATGGTCACTCCTTCCCCTCACCCCGTATGCACCTTACACCGCCCGTCGCCCAGGTTCGTCCGCCCACTCGTCCTTCACCTCGTCCCAGCTCCGACCGCGCCGGGCCACGATGGGTGTCCTACCCCGCCTACCAGCGCAATCGTTTCAGCAGCGGCCGACTTGGCAATGATGAGCTCTGCTCGTCGACTAAACACAGACGCGATCCAAAACGAGCTCCGCGCGCGGGGCCTTGCTGATTCTTCCCTGCATCGTTTGGATGTCCCGAAGGACCTGATCTTACGGAGTACGGCCGGGCAGTATTCGCCCGCACATCCCCCAGTGTCGCCCCGCCTTGACAAGGCTGTTGCACGGATCTGGCCTCTTCTCATGATCGGGTTCAGGAGGGCACTCCAGGTACATGCGGCCGACTCTGGCAGCTAATACCCCGGCCCCCTTTTCCCCGATTCGGGTGTTTCATCCTTACGCAGGAGGCATGCAAAACTTCTCTGTATTGTTCCAAACTTCGCGGGCGGCCATGAACAACTCAGCCAAGATTACGCTCCGGTGCACCCCGGGATCCGTCCGACACAAGGCCACCCTGTCCTAATGCGCAAACCCGGCCCGCTCCGTATCGTTCTTCTGCGCGGACCTAGCCTCTTCTCGAGGTGAGGTTCGGGCGGGGGACTTATGCTGTGGGATTTTGACCGACCAGCCAGCGGAGCCTGCCCCCCCCCTCGATACCCACGTGTCAAGGGGCTATCAAATCTTCTCAGTATCACCCCGATTTTTAACAGATGTCCCGAAGGACCCAGGCCACGGCACGCCCGTGGCTCCTCAGAGTCCGTTCGGGCGTAATGCCGCCCCGCTTTGATATACGAACCCGCCCTGTTTTTTGGGTTTTATGCGTGCCCGCTTCGCACAGGGGCCACGCTAATCTTCTCTGTAGGCCATCCCCCGACGACACCCCCATCTCACCGGCCCATCGCACGGATCTGGCCCCCTTTTCGAGGCCGGGTCCGTCCCTATTTTAACGGATTTCCCGAGGGACTCTGGCCACAGCTGTACCCCGCGACTTCTCCGAGCCCGAACTGCCCCTCCGCGCCMCCCCGCCTCGATGACGACTCTGCACAAATTGGACCCGCCTTTGAGGCTGGGTTCGGGTAGGTACGCCCCCCCCCCTTTTTTCCGTTTTCCGCCCGGGTTCATCCCCGGATCTCCCTCACAGCACGTGCCACTCCTTCGTGGCAACCCATGCGGATCTCTCCGATATCATCCCGCTTCGTCAACAATTCCACCCCGATCTTTTACTGATTGGGCCACCTCCTCAGGGCTTTGCCCCTCAGGTGCGGCTCTCCAGCCAGATTCGTACAAAACCCCACCAACCCCCTCTCCTAACTGAATAGACCCCGCGACCTCCCTCGTGTTTGGTCTCACCCCCTCGGCCCACTTCGCGCAGCTCGCGGGGGTACCGCTGTGACTCCGCGCCCACATACGGGCGTGAGAAGCAAACAAAAATTCGAAATAAAAGAAAAATAAAATAAATAAAATAAAAAAAGGAGATTATGCATCGATAACTATATAAACCCACAAAACGGGCCGTAGTCGGGTGGAAACCATAGCCCCCATACGAGCAAAAGGAGAGGGGGATGGTCCTACCGTCACATCAACCCGTCCAGCCTTGCCGCCGTGCTCCCCCGCTCCTTCATTGCCTGCTGGTGACCTCGATCCCTGCGTCTGCTACATACCAATCTGATGTTGTGACCAATAGGGTTGAGCCCAAGCCTGAGACCAGCAGTCACGGCTTCTCATACAAGGTGGTACCGCACGGCGCTCTAAGCTAGGATACCGCTCCGGCCACTCTTTCGGCCCACATTCGTACCCACGGCCCCTAAGCGTCCGCCCCGGCCTACCCACCTGTGCCCGAGCCAGCCCATACACCTATCGGTGCTCCAATCCTACCACCTGGTCGCGCGCGTCAACCAAAAACAAGAAAAGAAACGGACTTTTACCCCTAACCAGACCCGTAACATGGTCCGGGCCGGTCGACTAGACCAGTCGCCTACTTCAACCAGAAAAAATCACACGCGCGCCTCAAAATTGCGCGCCGACATACTCCCTACCGGGACAAGGCAGACCTTTGCCCGCGCACCGACGACCCTCACGTTTCCCGCACAGGCACTCAAAATCTAGGTTAACCGAGCCTTTCTGTCACTTGCAAAAACCAGGGCGGATACCCTTGTAAGGGTATTCGCGTCGACACCGTATCCTTGGTTATACCCCTGACCGACTTGGTTTAAGTTCATCTGATTATAGCTTCCTGACTGACGGCCTCCTTGATTGCCCCAGCCTCCTCCTTGTTCGCCATGTCCTTTTCCTCCAAACCCCCTACCACTTTGACCATTCCCACTTCCTGTTTGACCATTTCCTCTTCCTCCATTCCTACCTCTACTTTATCCTTGTCCGTGTCCTTGTCCTTGGAACTGGTTTTGGTTCTCATTACTATGGGTTTGTTGTGCTTGCTGCGGCAACTCTCCACCTGTTGCTCTACCTTGCGCTTGACCTGTTCCTTGTACTTGGGGCAGATTCGGATACAGGCTCATTTGGCCAAACCCTGGCCACTGATTCCCTGGGAAAAATCTGGCCATGCCCCCATAGGAGCCACAATCGACCATGAGGTGAGCTGGGCAGCGGGAGCCGGTGCTTTGGACGCCCCAGCTTGTTGAGAATTTTGCGCCTTACCAGTTCCTTGTTTTCCCGTTGGTTGATTCTTTGTGTTTTTCTGGGCCGCTTTAGCCTTTGTGATCTGTTCCGACTCTTCTTTCTCTTCTTCCTTATCCCCTTCATCTTCCTCTCCATATCTCCTCTTGTTCGTTGCTTGACCAACCGCCATTACCTTCCTTGGTGCCATTTGCTCCTTCATCTCCTTGAGCTAAGCCGCCATACTATTCAAGAGCCCTCCTAAGGCTAAATTCGTCCGCTGAATTGCGCTCACTTCCTTTCTTTTCTTTCTCTCAAGGCTAAATCCGCCCCCTGAATTGCGCTCACTTCCTTTCTTTTCTTTCTCTCCATTTTCACCTGGTGATGAAACACCTGGTCCAAGTCACCGGACGCCAAATTCCTTTTTATCGTCTCCCAAGACGTCGTTTTACCCGGTGCACCCCCTCGTGCCAGTTTTATCGCTTCATATCCTGATAATTTTCCCAAGAAAATAACACATTGCAATTCTTCAGAAAGCCCCGGGACTCTTTCTGCCATCTTCTCAAAGGCTGTTGCGAACGCCCCTATCGTAGTGAAGTCATTCTTATTCAAGCTGTATAGGTGATCGACTGTCAACAACCCATCCCCCAGCTTGTACTTTCACTGCATCCCCTTCTTGAATTCGATTCAACTCCCTTGGGCTTCCGCAACGATATTTTCGATTCCGGGCGACATTCCCACCACACGTACTCATATAGCAGAGGAAATTTCTCAGCCGATGTTAGCCGATTGAGAACCTGTTCTAGAAGTTCTAACCAGTGGGATATCCGCTCTCCTTGAAAAGAGAATATCTCTATTTTTGGTAGTTGTGACTTTTTAATGGCCCTACTTTCCAGTAACCGCACGATCTCTGCGGCCGTAATGGAATCTTGTCCTTCATTGGCGTCTCCCATCTCTCCACAGTCCCTAGTCAATCTGTCATACACATGCAGAGACGACGGATTTTTGAATTATTTCTCAGTTTTTCTTACTATTCTTTTTCGATTTGGTACTGAGTGCTTCACTCTTCCCGAGGTGCTACCAAAACCCTACTTAGCCCATGGCTCTAACTATCGTACATTTCCTCCCTTTTTACATTCATCTCCCCCTTTCCCTTGACATTAACTAGTATACACTAATTCTCTTAATGTTTCGAGTCCCAGTTACTAATGTCTAATGAGATGATTGTTTTGTCAAAAACGGTCCTGATTCTATTTTTTCTGCTTCGAGATTGCCTACCAATCTACCCTTCCAATTTCTTCTGCAGACAACCAATCCCCCGTGCAAGAATCATACCCCATATCGAACATTATAGGGATACCAAAGATGCATGTCCTGACCTTCATTTCGGCTTTAAGCTTCTTCCAATAAGTTTGCCTTGGTTCCATACGGTGGACACGAACATACGCATCTACCGTGGATAGGACCTCCTTAAAATTTTTGTCAACCAACGCTGGTCTCATCTCCAAGTACAGGCAATAAAGAACTTGGGGTGTAAAAAACTCGCATCTCCCCAGAGGCACGGCTACGGCGGTCAGGGCTGCTTGTTCTATATTAGCATGGCCGTGAAAGATTTCATCAATGACGAAGTCCGACAGGGTTGCCTTTACGTAGTGGGTGGGGTAGACAAAGTCCGACGCCCATCTTGCTTCTATCATTGGTATAATCGGTCGGAATTCCCCGCACCTTTTCTCTCTAATCTTGTCCTTGAGGATTGCTCCTGTAGTCAGGTGATACCTGGATAATGGTTGACTATGTCCTATTGCTAAGTTCACGCCATGCATTCTCCATAAGTCAGATGAGAGGTAAAGAGTTGCTCGAACTATTATACTCTCTCGGTCCGGGGTGTGTCAAACTTCTACTCATACAAATGCTTCTGGCCCAATCGGGGTTCCCTACCATGAGGTGATTTCCTCTTCTCTCATGCTTAGCCCCTAGGGCAACAACATCCTTAACCCCAGCCTGGTACGGATGGGCAACTTAATCCCAATTCCCTAAGTAGCATACGACATCTTGAGTGATTTCCTGGTGGCCTGTGAAGTGCAGAAGAAAACCAAAAAGGCACACAATACTCACGCATAAGTCCTACCTGGTCGTGTCATTCCCCTTTATATAAACATTATCCCCTATTCCTTAATCCTGTTTGAGTCATCTCCTTTGTCTTCTTGCCTCATCTTTTTCTCTTCTTCATCCCACTCATTTCTCCCTTCACCTTTTTGTAATTTTACAAGCAACATTCTTCCTTCCCCTTCTTTTTCTCCTTACAATTTATGCCTTTGCGCTTCACCCTATAATCTTTTAGAATATAAACCCTCTCTCTTCCTCTTCCATCTCTTCCATCGTCACCCAGTCCACAGACCAGAAGTTATAGACCAACCCAAACATGATGGGAATGTCATCCACACAGACCCCAGATCGTACTTCCTCTTTCAATTTCTCCCAGTACTCAAATCGCTCTTTCATGAAATAAACTCTAGCGTACGTGTTTACGATGGACAGTACGTTGCTAAAATCACTCCTGGTGAGTTCGGAGCTCATTTCCAGGTATAGGGCGTAATTCATGTGAGGGGTGGAGAAATTATACCCTCTATTAGGTACTCTCAGTGCTGCTTCAGCGGCCATCTCTACCCTCTCTTGATAAAAAAACACCTCTTCGATAATGAAATCCGGGAGCGTGGTTCTAACGTAACGGACCGGAAGAATAAAGTCTTTGGCCGCAAGCATTTTGATTTCCTTTATAACTTCTCTTGTGTCTACCCATGGACCTTCCCGGCTCCAAACTCAGAGCCTCACTTCTGCCATCCCTATGAGTAATAGCAGATAATCTTTCCCCCCTTGATCGAAGTTTGATTCATAATCATGCCAGAGACTCGCAGCCATATAAATGGTGACTCTCACAATACGTTATCCCTCCTTCATATTCCAACTCGTTTCTACCCACATAAATGCCTCACTTCCTAACGAGCAGCCCTACCATGACTCACTAAGCTCTGCTCTGCTTCTTCCTTTTGGCAGTGTCATTTCTAGCCCATCATCATTCCTAACTGGAGCTTCGACCCTGAAAACTTGCTTTGCGTAAGACATCTTGATTGCGTCCGGACAACCCCCCTTTATGACCTGTTTTCACAAATGGCAAGACAGGGGCGATCAAATTAACGCATTGTCTTAGTCATTGATTTTCAGAGCCCTCACTATGGAGTAATACGTCTTTCGCTACGATTAATAAGGAGTCATTTTACTGGATTTTCCTTCCTATATTCCTCAGGTACACACCTAGACTCATCAACCTAGTCTTAGCCTGGTCTTAGGTAAAGGGTCACAAAAGTCCAAATTTCACGCCCCCAGTCTAGATACCTTCTTTCTTACCCACTTAAGTGGATTCCCTTGATTACCATATCTATTCAGTAATGAGAGGAAATTATTTTTCAAGATAACCCCCTTATATATCATGTATGAGACTAAGCCACATATCTCAATCTGGCATAGGAAGAACAGTGTCATGGTAACACACAACCTATGGTTTGTTGGCACATTCTGGGATACCACAGGCAGATCAGGTACATATGGCGGCGGAGGTGGAAGACAAGGCTAAGGCGGTTGTGGAACCACTGCTAGTTGTTGTTGACGGCGTGCCAAGGAAGAGGATGGCAGGGGATGTAGAATAAGGTCGAGAGAAAGGTGGTTCAAATCGCGGAGGCAGAGCGCCATAATGCTGCTCGTATTTATAAGAGTAGTAAGCCATTTTTCCAGGAGATGGCGTGCGCTCGCGGAACCTCTTGATGCCGGCGTAAACGCGGCCCTTTTCATTTTTCCTCTTCCTCCCCTTCTTCCTCTCGCTCTTGTCTTTCCTTTGTCAGATCAATCGGCCTTTCCGTCGCTTTTCCATGTCGTCCACCTCTTCCCCTTCCAGCTCCAGGCCCACGAGGCATTGTTGAAAGCTCTACTTACGGGAGTACCCCAGGTGGTTAGTTACCTAGTGATAAAGTGATACCTTCTGCAAGATTTCGAAGGAACCTCTAAAATGATTGAGTAGTCTGGTTATCTGCCTAATAATCGTTGAGAATCAGAAGGTACGACCCTAACCAGAAGGAACTCGTTGAGACTTGTTAATTTTTATTACATAACCTGGCTCTTTCGTCATGAAATTCTCTGTATTCTCTCTCTTTAATAGTCAAAAGGAGCAGGTATCTTGTCAGTTGTCGAGATAAAAACTCTTTGCGATGCTATATCGGGTACGTTAACTTGTACTTGTCCCAGCTCAAGGTACTTTTCTCAGATACAAGGTTTGTGTCTTTAATTATTCAACATACTTATGCACTACTCTACCCCTTTCTACTTGTCGTTTTGCTAGGGCATCAATTAACCAAACCCAGGTCCGTTCACATAGAACCCCGACAGGCAACCGAAGGTCCCCGACAACGACGCCACCTGCCGCGCCCGGCAGTCCCGCACCCCGCTGGGAGCGCTGAACCTCACGGTCATGTCACGCAGGATGTATTCCTTCAAAAAAAACGGTCACCACTCCAACCATGTGTGCGTGCTATACTTCTCACGACACCCCACGACAGGTCGGGGAGCCGCGAGGTACAACTTACCTCTACCCGAGGGGTTGTCACGACCCTCAGGTAGGCGTATCCCTGCTGAGCTACTGCCCCACATGCGAAGGCGTTTACATGCCTTTGTAGAGGTAGGTAGGCCGAGGGCGTTTGCTTGATCGCTGTAGCATAAAATGGGGTACGCGCGGTAAGACGCATAGAACTGACCCGTTAGATATTCAGGTCGAACTTTTAAAAGGCAGTCTATTTCCGCTACTGCGTAATGTATTATTCTCGTGACTAATATCAATCAAACCATCTTTCTACCAAAGAGCGTCCTATCTTTCTTAATAGGTTAGGACTCAACTGAACATCAGAATCATATAGAAGTTAAACTGGACACGTGATGAACATGGAAGTATTACCACCGGGAACCCTTCCCACTTTCACAAGTGCCGTGTGTGCACGACTCTTCAACAGACCAGGTCCAGTACAATCCAAAGTCACGCACAAAATCAGACCAACACAGAATAATGCAAAGACAATTCACATGCCATGCACTAACGGAGTCAACCATCAACCATTGACGTTGTCCCTCACTTCCCAAACCATGTATGACAGCCCTATCTTTCCTGAGACGTAAGCCCAACCCCCTCACATTTCTACAAAGGGTCTTTGAGAGTGACCAGGACCATTTAGGCAATAACCAAAGGTGACAGTTTTACTGACCACAGGGTTTGACTTTAGAAGCGGGTATCAAGTCAAAAGGGGAAACGTTGAATCGGTAACAACCGACCACTTATCGAGAGATAACAGAAATTTGGGTCCTTTTTGTAGAACCTCTTCCTTGAAATGCAGTAGATAAACAGAGACCTGCACACAGACAGGTTAACAAAGATTCAACACCCCCACTCGATTTTTCACATATTGATATCTAAGGGTCGAGCCCTTAGACATGGGTAGTGAGCTCTACGATCGACATCCCCGGGCTAATCCCCAGTCTTACTCTAACAACCCTACCTTAAGCCATATGTCACTCTCTCCTTTCTCTCAAGGAGTCTCATGCCTGTATCCTAAGTCATCTTCAGGGAAATTCATGTTTACCCTACTCTCAGTCCTTTCATTCTTTCTCTTGGAGATAAGCGCACCGTTTTGACGTTTGTGTAGACAAGACATAACTTATTCATAGATGTGGCTTTCCATCCGAAAGCCATGGACAACTACGGACTACGCGGAGGTTTTTAAGTTTCTTTCTCTTGCGGTCCTAACATTTTTCTCTTTGTTTTTTTCCCAGGTCCTTGAGACCTTGCTCTTAATTAAGAACTTTGTTATTTCCTCTCTCTTCCATTTGTCCTGACACACTCAGGTAGTAGATCGATTTAGACATGAATCTTCTGCTACTTCGTCAATACTAAACAATCTGTTAGTCGAACAGACAGGTGAGTAAGTCGCACATGAGTATTTGATCTCCCTTTAGTTTCACTCAATGTATACATAAGATCTGCTTAGAGTAATAGGATAGCTCACACATGAGCACCCTTCCTACAACAAATAGTTGAGGCTCCTACAGAAATACCCTACTACTTGCTTTAGGTATCCCTCTGAAAGATCTAGATGTCAGTCTCCTCCCAGAGGTTAATAACGGTCTGCGTGAATAATAGGCGACTCGCACAAGAGCCCCCTACTATCACGTGACAACGTCCTCTTCATGAGAGCATTATGATAATCTAGACAAGGGTATCATATCGCTCCTTCTGAAGCTGACCGCCATGAGACCAGGTTAATTTTGGACAGAAGACGAGTGTTTAGGGTATTCCTACAGGAGTACCCTCTTAGCGAGTTAGTACAGAATCAAGTAGGTAATAGACAGACCCCGACAGAGGCTCCTCTACTACCTTCCTTGGGTAATGAGTAGTCCAACTCTTAAACAAGTAATAGGACGACTCCTACAGAAGCCTCCCGATTACCAGTTTGACAGTCGAACTATCAGAGGGTAAGTACTCTAGTATAGGAAGAGTAGATATGTGATTTCCTACTCTCTGCAGGTGGTTAGTCGGCCTTAGACTCAAGCGTATGAATAGGATCACCCTCCCTGGAGCCTCCCTTTATTATTTTCTAAGTGTCTGACCCCTTTTCCGTCACGATGACAGTGGATCCGGTAGAGAGTATTAAGATTAGTTCATAACTTAACGTCTGGTACCCCTTCCCATCACGACGACAGTCGATCTGGTAGATAGTACCTATTTTATCTCATAAGTATTTGTTAGTACTCTCTTCCCATCACGACGACAGTCGATCTGGCAGAGAGCACCTAATCTAGTTCATAATTGCTGTCAGATACCCCTTCCCGTTGCGACGACAACCGTTACGGTCTAGAGTACCCAATTTAGTTCATAAGTTATAATTAGTACACCTTTCCCATCACAACGACAGTCGATCCGGCAGAGAGTACTTAATCTACATCATAAGTTAGCGTCAGGTACCTCTGCCCGTCATGACGACAGTCAATCCGGTAGAGAGTACTTTTTTTTTTGAAAAAAACATCGGCTGCAATGCTGCCGTGAGGAGACGGTTTCAAAAACCTAATGGAGAGACATGACGTAACACAACTGAATACCTAAATCAAAAGGAGGAAGAGGATGAAGAAGAGGAGGAGGAGGCAAAGGAGAAAGAAAAGGAATTGGACGAGAAGAAAGAGATGGAGGAGGAAGAGCAGGAAGAGGAATAGAGTAACTCATAAGTATTTGTTTGTACCCTCGTCCCATCACGACGACAGTCGATCCCGTAGAGAGTACTAAGATTAGTTTTATAGGAATTTTGTTTGTACTCTCATCCCATCACGACGAAAGCCGATCCGGTAGAGAGTACTTAGATAAGTTCATAGGTGTTTGTTTGTATCCTCGTCTCATCATGGCGACAACCGATCAGGTAGAGAGTACTTAGATTAGTTAATAAGTGTTCGTTTGTACCGTCGTCCCATCACGACGACAGCCGTTCCGGTAGAGAGTACTAAGACTAGTTCGTAAGTAGTTGTTTGTGCCCTCGTCCCATCACGACGACAACCGTTCTGGTAGAGAGTACTTAAATTAGTTAATAAGTATTCGTTTGTATCTTCGTCTCATCACGACGACAGTCATTCCGGTAGAGAGTACCTAGACTAACTCATAAGTATTTGTTAGTACCGTCTTTCCGTCACGACGACAGTCCTCACGGTAGAGAGTTCCTAATTAATTTCATAAGTTATTTGTCGGACACATTTGCCCTTCACGACGACAGTCGATCTGGCAGATAGCAAGGTAACTCACACATGAGTACCTAAGTGTCAACCCTCAGTCACGTCAGCGCATACATAAGTAGTGTGACGGCCCACACATGAGCCTCCGCCGCCCTAGGTTCCTTCTTGATTACTTTAGGTTCCTTTCCTTTCACCCGGCATGATTCTCACTTCAATCCTACATTCACTTCCCCTTTTGTTGACCTTAGTCTTGAAGAAACGTAAACGGTATATCACAAAGTCATGAAGGCAGTCCAATAGAAGGGCGTAGCCTGTAAGGGTATATGGGAAAGGGTTTCGTGATGCGCACCTCATATTCCTCCTCAACTCCGGCAGAGCTCCCGCAATCGCACTGTATTCGGCTACTTACGATTCATGCCATTGATTATCTGACTCTTTTTAAAATCAGCAAAAACCAAGGTTGCCCTCGGCTGATGTACATCAGCAGATACTCTTAGTCGAGAATTCAAGTGCCTCAAGGATAAGGATAGAGGAGCAAGGCAATATGAAAGTGTCTCTCTCCTCTCCGATACCTCAAATCTTTGCACACCTGATCCCCCTTTGGTCATATGTCATTAAATATTGGTTGAACAAAATAATAAAATGATAACACTAATAATAATAATAATAATAATAATAATAATAATAATAATAACAATAATAATAATAATGATAATAATAATAATAATAATAATAATAATAGTAATGATAATAATAATAAGGATAACAATAGCTATAGTACTTATAAGATCAAATTCAATAATAATGACTAATAGTAGTTCCAACCTACCAGTGGGCTTACATTCAAGCAAGGATTGAGGGGGGGGGGATAATGTGTACTGCCGCGGTCACCGCCCCCCCTTCTTGCGGTTGTCCGCAAAGAGTTCAATGTCGCTTACCTGATATGACGTCCAGTGCAGGTCAGACATCCATACCAGCCTATGTTTCGATGCTAAACCGGGGTGACTTTCCTGCCGAGGGCCAGAGTACATGATAACAAAACTTATACGGGTTGTCACTTGTCTAGGTATATCTCCTCTCCCTCTCTCTCTCCTCCTTCACCCCCATCCTCGTTGTGCATCCCCTACTCAAGGGCCCTATTCTCTCCTCACTGTCCGACCCCTGCTTTACATATGAAGTCTGAAAATAACAAATAAATAATAATAATAATAATAATAACAAAAAATAATATTAATGATAATAATAATAATAATAATAATAATAATTAATAATAACAATATATCTAGCCGATACCTAAGACCATCCTGCAATAGACAATGGATCAACGAAAGTTGGAGGTTCTTTATCGGTGTCCCACTTAACAGAATCTTCCACCTTTTTAACTGATACGATTCAGCGAAGCACCTTCAACGACAGTTGCTGAGACACGGTGACCCAGACCCTTTGTTGGACCATTCACTTGGTAGGAGCGACGGCGGCGTGCATAAATGACAGAGACATAATCAGTAGGAGCTGATTACTCTTTCTGCAAAAAGTAGGGGCGGGGACGATAAATAGTAAACCAAACTGTGAAATCACATAGACATCCAAGTAGCCGCATACAATCAGAGAGCACAAATGCACTGAGATTCCACCTAATAAAAACAATCTAATTGAATGGTCAATCAATGCTTCAGTTCCAAGGCCATACCAACGCCGCATTAATGTTGTTCCTCCCTGCTCGGTGTCCAAAGCATCCAGCCCACTGTACTCGCCTACTAACCTTGCTTGAACTCACGGAGCAGGTTCACTTTGCCTTTGAGGGCCAATGTTCATGTTGTCAATGCCAAATGCCGATCTTCCTCATGCACTAGGTATTCATGTCTGCTTCCCTTCATCATCCCCTGTCAACCACTCTCCGCCCTTTCTCCCGAAGACTCTTTCCATCGCCTTCAACTTGCCCTGCATCCTGTAGTCTGCGCTAGTGCAGACACCCGCATTCTAGCGCAACAGCGTTGTCCTGCTGTGCCAGCACCGATCAGAATGCCACTCCCTGTCTGTTTGTCTGGTCCGTGACCGTCTGTCTGTCATTGCCTGCGTCAGTTTGTCTGTGCTTTGTATGCTTGTTGCTGTTTTGTCGTTGTTCGTTTGTTCGTCCTTCTGTGTGTCTGTTCAACCTGCTTGTCTGACTGCTTCCTCTCTCTACATGTCATTCTGGCCTCCCCGTGTGTCTGCTCTCTGTCCACGTCTGTCGCCGTCTGAATGTTTGTTTTTCTGTGTCCGAGTGTCTGTTCTGTAAGTCTGTCAAATGCGCTTGTCTGTATCTGTCTCTCCCTTCTCCCTTCTCCTCTCTCTTTCTCTCTATTCAGTGTGTGTGTATCGGTGTCTGTCTGCCCGCTTGTCTGTCTGTCTGTTATTATTTGTTTGTCTGGTTGTTTGGCCTATCTCTTGCTTATGTCTTGTCTGTCTGTCAGTCATAATCCATTCGTCTGTCTGTCCCTTCATTCTGGTTTGTATGCTTGTCTGTCATCAACTGTCTCTCTGTTCGTGCGTGTCTGTTTTTGCATGCTAGTGCCTGTTTATCACCGGGGATGCGGCATGGTCCAGTTATTCCCGGTCTGGTCCAGCAGTTGCCATTAGAGACTGTGTGCACTGCGGGCTGATGAAAAAGCGGCAGACATAACGAGTTACAAAAGTATACACCGATAGGTAGCACCCTGCCATTCATTCACTCTTGCCTGAGTCATGTGGAAACGTTGCCACAGCGTCCCGGGCAAGGTTGTCTGTAGTGACCTCGTTAACGAGGTGGGCGAGAGGGGGCTTCGTTGTAGTGATAGGGCAGCAGCGGCCATAGCTGCCATAACCGTAATGTTAGTGTGAGTGTGTGTGTATGGAATCTGCGTTTGCATATCTGTGTCTGTATTTGTTGGTTGCCTGTCCGACTGTGTCCGTTGGATCTTAGGTTCGACTGTGTCTGCCAGTTTGCCTATTCGTTCGTGTCTTATTGATTAGTGTGTCTCTATCCGTCTGTCCCCCTATCAGTGTCTGTTACATGCCCAGTCGGGCGATGTATATAGAAACCAAGGATCCACAATGTAATAGAAAGAACTGAATTGACAATGCAGCGCAAGTAGAATCTCAACAAACAATACATATTCCAACTCATACAAAACGGTGTTGAATAGTGCAGGGAGGACTTAGATACAAAGCCTGACCTGACCTGACTGACCCTATTCACTTAGTATCATATAGCGAAGCAGAATGCCATAATGCTATTGACTAGCCCAATCAATGTTTGAATGCAGACCAAACATACACAGTATCCATTACCAGGTGTGAAGGACCCTGGCTCTGTACACAGGAAGAAAACGCGAGGTCCAGGCATACATAGATGAAGAGGAGGGAATCAGACGAAAGGAGTGAGAGAGAGACGGGAATGTCATCAATACCAAGTTTTGTCACAAGTCCCAAATAATTCCTCGTTGCAATGTCAAAAGTCAAAAGTCGAGTCTGAATCCGATGTCACCAAACTCTCTCTCTTTTCTCTCGTAGTCCGCAGACGCAGTGAAGTCAGAAGATGAGAGAGGGAGAAGGAGATGGTGGACAGAGAAGAGGAAGAAGTAAAATTCCCTCTCCCTATTACGGGCCAGGTACTGTTGGCGCTATGCTGCAGGTACCCCGAAGACGAAGTCGGAGTACCAGTGCTACAGGTAAGTACCCCTGGCTTCCACCCAATCCCTCTCTCATTCTCAAGCGTTATCCTTCCTATGGTGCCCATACTACAGACGACAGATCCTAGATAGCCTATACCATAGTGTCGAATGACAACGGTAACGAACCTCCAAGCACAAACAGATCTTGCCTCAACCCATCAGGCAAGTCTCATTATTGACTACTTTCTCGCTCCCTCTTCTCTAATAATAATAATAATAATAATAATAATCATAATCATAATAATAACAACTATAATAATAATAATGATAATAATAATAACAATAATAAAATCAATAATAATAATAATAATAATAATAATAATAATAATAATAATAATAATAATAATAATAACAATAATAATAATAATATTAATTTGTAATATCAAATTTCGGCAATCGAACAACATCATACATACGAGACCAGATAGTCCTGACCTTGAACTAAAAGTGGAAACATCATCACGAGGTCCACCAAATATGAACACACCAAGAATTCATAATTGACAATGCTGAAAAGTCCCATCATCATCAACGAAGAACCATAAATGATATCCTATCTGGCGCACGGCGCCCAGCCTACAGATGGCCGATCCTATCTAGTGCAAGGGAGATAAGGAATAGCGAACTTCAACAATCAAACAACATCATACATATGAGTCCAGTTAGTCCTGACCTCGATCCAATCACCAGAGGTGCCTCACGAGTTTCACCAAATAAAGAGACACTAAGCTCATATTTGACAATGTTGGTAAAGTCTCATCCTCATCATAAATGAAGAACCAATGTTGATATCTTATCTAGCACGCCCCGATCACGGATGGCTGATCCTATCGAGCCTATACTATAACGACGAATGCTTGACGATAACAACCCTCCGACGTACGAACAGATTTCGGCTTATGCAGTTCGCCACAATCATCAGGTAAGTTTCCTCCACAGATTACTTCTCTTCCTCCTTTCTCTGATTTTCCCTTCTCTCTCTCTCTTTCTCCCTCTCCTTTTATTATCAGCGTGCTTCCCGTGGTTCCCTTTATGTATGCATTCTCCCCCCTTCCTATGTCTATCTGTTGGTCTATTCTGACTGTCTGTTTGTCCGCCTACTGGCCTGTCCTGTTTGTGTCTGTATTGTTTCTCTGTCTGATTGTACCTGTCTATCAGATTGTCTGTGTCTGCTTTGCATCTGACTTGCCAGATTGTTTGTATTAGTCTCTGCCTTGCTTGCCTATCTCTCATTCTCTTTTATACACACTCACACACAAACGGGGTCCATCAGTCTGTTGTTTCACTTTCGTCTGCCTACTCGTTTTTTCGTTTGCCCATGTTTTCGTTTTCCTTTTGTCCGGCCTCCTTCCTCATTTTCCTTCTTTTTCTTCTTCGTGCTCTTCTTTACCTCCTTCTTCCTCTTCTCCCTTGCATTTATCTCCTTCGTTCCGCACAATCTTGCATTTTTGTTTTTCTTCTTCTGTTTTCTTACTTTGCTTCTCAACGAATGCACATGTAATATATACTTCGGCCCATGTCCGTGTAATTCAACATCCGCTTTTCCACGATAGGAAGTCGTGAATAGGATGACGATCGCGGGAAGGGAGATCTCGACCGACGACTGCCATAATAATAATAATAATAATAATAATAATAATAATAATAATAATAATAATAATAATAAAATAATGATAATAATAACGTTGCCAAAAAAAAACAAGCAAGCTATTTTTTTCATTCTTATAAATCAACAGTTTTCCTCGTGTTCAGGCGAGATCGCGTGACAACCACCATGGCATTAAAACGGGTGAGCTTACTCCCCATCCTCCCGCATTTTCTCTGAGTTTCCTCTTCCTCTTTCTCACACATACACATACGTATACACGCAAACACTCATGCACACGCACGAGTGCTTTCTCATACACTCCACCTATATATGGCCGTGTACGTTCCCATGTTCTAGCGAGTGATTCATTCGATGTCGCTCGTCCTACTAACGAAAATGACTTGAGGCAGCCGCGGTGTTTACTTGCGAACACACACACACACACATAGACGTAGCATGCACCTTCTCTTAGTCTAGTGGTAGGTTCATTCGATTTTGTTCATCCTTTCGATTGAAGTACCGGACTCCTGTGGCGAGATAGGAGATTTACCTGGTTTCTTCTCCTGTCCTCGTCATCACCACCGTTGTCATGGCCTCATAGCGCAACGCGATCGTTCACGAAAATGCAGCACGCTGAGGCCACAACCCGCTGGGATGAGGATCGACACAAACATACATTTCCACAAGCAGGGTGGGTGCTAGCCCCAATCTCGCAACATCATCGGAGGAGGCTTTGCAGATCCAGCAAGTCTTCATCGTCGAATACGACAAGCATCAGATGTAGGCCCGGTTAGGAATCCTTTCCCCTCCTCTCTTCTTCCCCTTCTTCCCCTTCTTCCCATCATTCCTCTAATGCATTCCACCTTCGCCCGTCATCATGCGTATTTCTTTCTCCTTGCGCCCGTACCCCTTTCTTTAGTGCTAGTGCATCCTCGTTCGCGAGTGCTCCTCTCCTGTGCCCGCTCCCTTTCATCGCGCGGCCATCTACTTAACCTCCGCGCTTACGTCCCCCTGCATGTGACCTGCTGGCCCATGCCCGGAACATCGTCGTCGTCGACTGCAATGCCAGGTAAGCATCTCCTCCTCCTCTCTCCTTCCCTACCTCTCTCCTTTTTCTTCTTCTTCTTCTTCTTCTTCTTCTTCTTCTTCTTCTTCTTCTTCCTCCTCCTCCTCCCCGTGTGCCTCATCTCCCCTCACGCGATCCACCTCCTTCTGTGCGACCAACTTCTTCCCTTCGCATGGCCACCTTCTTCCTATTTCTCCCCCTCACGCTATCTTGCCTGCCTCCTGCTCCGCGGACTTCGCCCGTCCACGTCCGTGACGCTCTCCTTCTTCACCTACCTGCGCGCTGTTGGCGCGAATACCCTTACAAGGGTATCCGCCCTGGTTTTTGCAAGTGATTGAAAATGAATTTGGCTTAAAGTTAAGTATACCGCGCTAGGTGCGGATGTGTCTGTGACCTGCGCTGACTGGATGGTTGACTATAATAGAGAGTGCGTGGGCGCGCAGGTTTAAGGCGCGCGTGATTTTGCTATTTGTTGATCATAAAGTCGGCGCGGACATCGGTCGTTTTGTTTAATATTATTTTTATTTATTTATTTTTGATTAAGCAGGAATTAGGGATATTTTCTCTTGATTGGTATGTTTGACCGAGGCGAGCACGCGTGCGGAGAACGACCTCGACGACGGTATCGGCAACGACGGCGCGATTTCGTGCAGTGAGCGGGGCGTCATAGGATGGTGCGCAAGGCAATTATGGCACGGTATAAGCAAGCCGGTGCGGGCACTGGGAACTGCTCAGCCGGTTTGTTGGCCCAAAGCGTCACGCCGCACTGCCTTGTATGGTACTCTACAGGTGCTCATTTTAGGTTTGGGCATAGCCTTATAGGTTACGACATTGGGTTGATGATACGGAGGTTTGGGGATCAAGGCCAGTGGGCGTAGGCGCAGCAGTTGCAGCGGAGCAGTGTGGAGAAGATCGAGGGGGTTGAGGGCCTGACGAGGTTATCCCCCTCTGTTTTTGTTTATAGGCGTGGCGGAGGAGGGGGCCGATCCGTGGGGCTCCTCGTTGATTCCCCCACCTACTTTTATTATGTCTACCTTAACTGCTGTCTATTTTTGTTTTTATTCGCGTCCCGTTCTGGGACGCGGTACCGGGCTAAGGCAAGGTCACGCGGGAGGTCTTATATTCACGGGGTTGCGAGAAGTGCAATTACAAACTATGTTCGTAGTTACGCTGGGGCCGCGCCCGGCGCCGGTTTGCCTGGGATGCTGTGCCGTGGGTGTGGCAGACACCCAAGAGCCTAGCTCAGTGGGTACGCCCATGAACTGTTGAAATACAGGCCCGTGTTTGGGCCCAGATGATGGAACTTGGGTCCTAAAACCAAGTACTCTAAATTTGCCTGCGACCGGGGCAGGCTGACCCCGTGACCCCGGTGCTGGTCCTTCGAAATTGGAACTATGCAGAGAAGATTAGCGTGGCCCGTATGGAAGGGCGGCCCGCATAAAGGAGGGGAGAGTCGGGCGCCCTGGAGTTTTCCTCGCTACCCAGCTGGCGCGGGCTGTTGGAGACCAGCTGCAGCAGGGGATGAAGCCAGGCAGCGCAGGGCCAGCGGGGAGGCAACGGGCGACGGGCAAGCGGGGTGAGGCGCAAGTGGGGCGAAGGGAGGCCGCGGGCGAAGTGTTGCGGGTAGCGGGTCGGACGCCCATCGGTGTGACGAACAGTAGAAGCAGCGAGCGGGCGGCCGGGGGCCAGGACAACGAGGTAGTGGAGCAGGAGTAGATCAGGTGAACCTGGCCCGGACCCCCGCCCGGGTGCATTTGAAGCGAGGGAGCAAAGGGGAGGAGCTAAGGTAGGGTGAGGTGAGGTGCAAGCAGTGAGGGAGGAGCCTGGCAGCAGGCAGCGGTAGGCGGACAGTGGGGGAGGTGCTGCACAGTGGAACGCACCCGGACACTATCGGCGTCCGGATTCGTGCGCAGATCGCGACGGGGGAGAGATAGTGATGGCGGAGGGGTAAGCTCGAGTGCGGGTGATTGGGGGTGGTTTTCGGCAGGAAAATAAGTGAGCTCGGGGTTTAGCCCCGGACGAACTCGAAGCTAATGTTAGTCTTAGTGAAAGGTCGGTAGATTAGTTGTCAGTAGAGAAAGGAGGGTGCGACGAGCCATGGCGGAGAAGAGAAAACGAGAAAAATGGGCATATCTTGCCCGATTTTCGATGGATTCGGGGAGGGTAAAATGTTAGTTTGAGGTTCTAGGCTAGGGCGAATCCGATGGCGAAGATGGGACGGCGAATGGTGGAGTGTAGTGGGACAAGGGAAGAAAAGGTCGTGCGCAGAGATGGCGGAGATAGCGGATGAAGAAAGGAGAAAGAGGAGTAGTTCACTCGATTCACCATGGAATCGAGCGGGGAAAGGGGCGATTTGGAGGTTTTCGGTAGTTGCGAGTTGGAATATGAGGTTAGTTTTTGTGATAGATTAGTAGATTAGAAGTTAGTAAGAAAATGGAGTGTGTGGATGAGGTCGGGGAGGAAGACGAACGGGAATGGAGGTTAGACTGATCACCCGTTTCTGGGCCGTATTCGGCAAAAGAAGGTGCAAATCTGGGGTTTTGGGAAGTTACGAGTAGGATGGTGAAGTTGAATTTGGGAAACAGGGTGTAGATTTTGTGTTATGCCGAACACAGGCTGCGCCCAGGGCAATAGCTGGTTAGATAAAGGAATGAACATACCCGTTATCTAGCAGGAGATTCATTCTGATCTTCGCTGCCCTTGCAATTGAGGTAGCGTGTGGCCGACCACCGGTTGGGGACTTATCTATAGGAGCGCTGCAGAAAGAGCCGATTGCCAAGCCATGAGGTAGGATAAAGGCGTGCTAATCACACTCGGATTGGTGACGCACCTGCCCACGTTCTAGCGGAAGATTCATTCGATTTTGCTCCTCGCTCCTATAAGGATGGTGTGGGGCCAGCTGCAACGCTGACGGCTTACCTGATGGCCGGTGTGATGCTCATTTTGGCGGCCGAAGCTCGCACAGAGAGAGAGAGAGAGAGAGAGAGAGAGAGAGAGAGAGAGAGAGAGAGAGAGAGAGAGAGAGAGAGAGAATTGGCACTTACCTCGGAGAGTCAAGTGATACGAGATGAACCAAAAGTTGAGCCGTGGTGTAAAATTGCGTGGTAGCTCGGCATACGATCTAGCCAGCGTATCTGCCCATGTTCTGGCAGAAGGTTCAGTTACATTTTTGTGATGAACTTTTATTGTCCTTATGATGGAGTTAGCCCCATCTTGTCTATTTGCGTGTCATAGTTGACTAGTTCATGGAGGGGGTCGCCATGCTGCCCCGCTTTGTGATTTGAAGCGCCAGTGTGTTTTGGCCTGTAAGAATCTGGCCGACAACATAGCCAGAGGCATCGGGTGGGAAGAGGCATTACGAGTTGGTTTATGGGGCCAGGGTCGAAGCCGTTTTAGTGGTTTTTGTTGGTACGAACRGTAGGAGTTTAGGATCTGGAAACTCGTCTACTCGCCACTGAGCAGCTTGGCTTGTCGAGTGTAGCAGCAGGGGTAGAAAGGTTGAATACTTGCCTGCAGGTTGTAGGCTGCTTATCCGAATGGGGCGGCCGATTTCGGTAGGACGATGGAGCAGGGAGCAAGTTGCACGGACAGAAAGGCGGAGTGGTGAGGTTGCAGGCAGGCTGGTGTGAAGCTCAACCTGCTCATTAAAGTACTATAAGTCCAGTCGGAGGAGGGTGCTGACCGAGACTTAGTGAGGACGACACAGCCGGTGGCTGGGCGCAGTCCACCTACCGCACGGTCGGCTAGCGACGTCGTTAATGCTAAAGAAAGGGAGAGGGTTGTACCTTTGATCTGCAACCCATGTCTTGAGCAGTGGTCTGTACGTGTCAGGATGCGAAGCACCGCAAAGAGGCTAAGCCCGTTTGGGTGGGGTCGTTGCTGCGAATGGGAGAATCATCAGAGCGTCAACTGACAGTTTGACTTTTTATTGACAAAGTTGTTGCGCATTCTGGCCACCATTGCGGGGCCCTCAGGCGCGTGAAGGTAACAAGGTCCTCTCCTGGGAGTTGAGTTGTCCCTCTCTTGCATCTCGAGAGTCTAAAACCTCTTCTTCTGCCCTTCTTACTCTAAGTCTGGTCTGTTGGTTTTGAGAGGAAGGCGGCAGGCGGGATTGCAACCCGTAATCCGCGCCAAGGCCTCTGTGGGAGGTTCGCCCCACCGATTGCGGGAGCTCTTCCAGAACTCAGGAGGAGTTCTGGAGGCAGGGAACTCAGAGGTAACCATTGCTTTCCCTTATTAAACCCAGTATAACCCCTATCTATGTACCTCCCTGTGTATTGGTTCACTGTATTGCGTGCAACCCTACTTTGACTTTGGATTGACTTTCAGGACACAAATCAGGCTAAGTAAGGGAATGTATGTATAATGGCAGTTTCAGTTTCCTTGATTGCCTGAAAGCAGATTGTCACAAGGGGTTGCATCAGGGTGAAGGCTGGGAGCAAGGCAGTTTTGCTTGCGATTGAATAGGTCTTATAGGGTCACACATTGTTTCTAAGATGAATGGTCTGATTGCTATGTTTTGTTTTGTTTTCTCAAGGACCAAGCATCGTTTCTAAGATGAATGACTTGGTTGCTGCGTTTCTTTAATTATGTCTTTCTAAGATAAATGGTCTGGCCATTTATTTCTGAGCGGCATTTCTTGCTTGACTTTTGAGGGTCAGACATTGTTTCTAAGATGAATGGTCTGGCCGCTGTTTTACTTGGGTGGTTTCTGAACAATCTCTGGGTCAGATCCAGGGTGCTCTGCTTTTTTTGTGTGCTGAAAAGAGGAGAGTCGAGCATTGTTTCTAAGATGAATGACTCATCTCTCCTTGATTGTTTTTATTATGAGGGAGGATTCAGGGCCAGAGGACAAGACATTGTTTCTAAGATGAATGGTCGAAGTCCGAGGCCTCAGGACCATAATGAGAACGAAGGAATAAGATTTTCTATAATGTGGTATATATATGTACTTATATACGAACAAGGCTAGTCAGACATTGTTTGTAAGATGAATGACCTGACTATAGCCTTATCACAAGTGAAGAGAGTATAATCAAGAGTTATAAGTGAAGGTAACTTGGGCCGACTGAGTATTATTTCTAAGATGAATGGCTCAGTCCTACGCTCATTCTTGAAGATTAAGTTCATAGAAGTATATATAATTTGGCTACTTAAACAGTTCAGGGCGACTAAGCATGGTTTATAAGATGAATGACTTAGTCATGTGCCCCAATAAAGAAAAAAGTAGTTGTGCAGCCTATTCGTGTATAACCAAGGCAGAGGGCTGACATTGTTTCTAAGATGAATGACCAATCCCAATGCCCTATGTAAGCCGGGAATAAAGGGTTAAATAATTGAAAAATTGTGAACTATTGTTTGCTAAATTAACTTGGGGTGGCGAAAGTACTTACCTTTGTGGTTTGGCCTGCATATGGCTGAGTGAGGTTACTACTTGGTCTGAGTTTTAGTTAACAGGTAGTTGCTTTAGAGGCTCGCCACGTGCTAGAGCGATAGGAGTTAGCTCAATTTCCGCATTTTTTTGCTAAGTTTTTTCTTACTTAGATCAGTTTTCACATTTTCTGAGATCTTTTGTTATACTTGGCTTTGTATAAATCTTGGTAAGCTACTTTCCCTACGGGAAGTGCTGCCGAAATTTCTGCAAATCCAAGGAGTAATATAAATTTAAGACTTTTCAAAGTTCAACTTGTCTAAGGTTTGTATATGACTTAGTAAAAATATGGAAAGTCTCCTTTTCTAAAGGTAGTGCTGCCCAAATTTTTGCTAATTCAGAGAGTTAGACAAAATTGGACTTTGGAAAGTCAAAGATTATTTTTGGTTTCATATTCGGGCTGATATAAATTTTGAAAAGACACTTTTCCTAAGGGAAGTGCTGCAAAAATTTTCCTAATTTAGAGGAGATAGATTATATTTTGACAGGTGGCGATTCTGGCGATCCACCCTGAATAGGGGAGATTCTGCCATTGGTCTACCTTTGCTTTGGGAACTGCTTGAGGGTAGACTTAGGCTTAGTTAATCATGATTATTTGAGTAAGATCGTGATATGGGGACTATTCTCCATGGACTTATAGGATTAGCCTGGGATTGACCTGTCTTGTGTTACAGGTCCTCTTGACCGTTTGATTAAGGACTTCGACTAGTTTCAACTTGATCCACAAGGATCATCTTCTGTTATCACTGATAACAGGTCGGTTGCCGATTCGTCGGTTTACGATTCAACTTCAATTCACTCCTGCCACTCAACCTAAAGGCTTTAGCCTTGAGATTTGAATTGTTTTGTTGTGTTTTTACCCGGACTTTATTGAATGGTCATCCAACAAAAGTACTGGGTATTTATTTAAGAGTTGCACGAGTGAGGTTTGTATGGCTAAAACGAGGGGTATGAGTGCAAGGAATGGTTGAAGTTGACCCCGTGTAGTGCGTGGACTCCTGGGTGAATCTTTGATGTGATTGCAGGTATGGTTGTGGTTCGGCTTCTGGATGTGACTGCCTGCGGCTACATACATATATGGCTGAGAGGAGTCCCACTGTGACTGTGAGAAGTGATCGTCCTATATAAATAAGCCTTATATATATATATATATATGTATATATATATGTGTCTCGGGTATGCGCGCGGGCTACTGTGATCGCGCAGAAGGGTTAGCCAAACTATGGCTTGAGAGAAAAGGGAGATCCCCTTTCATCCTTCGCTTTTTAGAGGTTTTAGAGTCGGACGTTGGTCCTAGGTCGGGATTCAAGGTCCTTGTCCAGGACATCCCAAGCCCTAGACTCTGTAGGGAAGGAATCTGCCCCCGTGCAAAGCCTATTTGCCTTGCCTGCCGAGACGCTCAGACCAAAGGCCGAAGGTCTCGCGGCGGCTGCACGACTATTCCTTCAGCTGTGCAGTGTCGTGAAGGATTAGACCCTCACAACACTTCGAATCTGACGCTTGAGTGTCATAAGCGGTACTCGGATCCACGAGGGACCGCTTGATTATGGGCACTACATAGTACGCCATCATTGCGACTGCTTGCGTACGTTTGCATCGCGAGTCGATATGAGTTGGCCCTGCGTCCGCGTGGTTTTATACTAAGTCTCGCCCGCGACGCCTATCTGATTCACGCGTCGGAAAGTTATGGAACGGCTACTAAGGGGCTACGAGCGTTGTCGCGTTGTTTGTGTTGTGTCGTTTCGTGTATATGTGTGTGTGTTTTATTTTTGTGCTCATAAAGTGGTGTGCGCGTGGTGTGTGGGATGCGTCCTAGTCAATCGACGACGAGCCGCGCTTGGGACTTCAGCCTCCCCAGGATGTCGGTTCGCGTGCGGGTCCGATAGGCGTATTACCGCGCGTGCCCCCTATGCTATAGCGAACGAGAAACGCCCTCGGCTGGTCCACCTC
>BFEA01000145.1:135057-146979 GCA_003427395.1 Chara braunii | reverse complement strand
TTGGAGTGGCTCAGTAGGTAGGTGCTTGGAATGGCTTGGTGTGTAGGTGTTTTTTGTATGTGTGTGTGTGTGTGTGTGTGTGTGTGTGTGTCTGTCTATGTGTCTGTGTATGTGTGTGTATGCCCCCGTGGGAGAGCGGCGAAAAAGAGAAGAAAGTGGGAAGGCGAACAATGGGAGCGCGACGAAAAAGAAAAGAAAGCTGTTACGATTCTTGTCATTTCCCAAGTGCAAATTCACAATGAACGACAATGCCACCCAATTGCGAAAGAAATGAAAGCACTTGCAAAGGGATAAAAACCAGAGAAGAGAGAAAGAAGAAGAAAAAGAAGAAGAAGAAGAAGAAGAAGAAGAAGAAGAAGAAGAAGAAGAAGAAGAAGAACTTGAAGAAGAAGAAGAAGAAGTACACCAGCAAAACCAATGACAATTCCCCCCTTCTCTCTTCACCTTCCTGCTCCTCCTTCACTCTGCCAATCTTATTTTTTTCCCAATAATAATAATAACAATGAATGGATGAACCAGAATCAATATCCGAAGTTCCCTCTTACTGCTGACTCAACTCACAACAACAACAACAACAACAAGTTCACCATAGCTATGGCTTCCCTCCTTCAGCCTTCCCTCTCATGCATACGCCATGGACTACTATGAGGGCTGCCCTCCTATGCAAAGGTCAACCCAAAGCAGCTATGGTGCTGCGCTGATGTCCAGGGATCACCCAAGCATCTATGATGCTGCGCTGATGTCCAAAAGACAACCAAAAGTAGCTATGCCGCTGCTGACTTGGTCCGTCATGCCTGACTCTGCCTCGAGCTGCCCTGGTGCAGCGCTACCCCAACTGGGGCCTTCCAGATGCAGCGTCCAACAAGGTGATGAAGACRGTGTCCACCATAGCCAGGTAAATGTCTTGCCACTCTCCTACCATGCCCCCTTCTTTCTCCTCCTCAAGCTGGGTTGCTCGCCATAGCTAGACTGAGCTCCCAACGGCCCTTCTCCCTCCATGCARCGCTGTWCCTCCAKYGTTGTGCTCCAGCAGCATGTCGCCAATCCTTGCACACCGCAAATGAGGAAGAACTCTTTGCTCTTCTTGRAGATATAGCGGCCTACCGGCCTCCTGGGCGGTGACTTCCTAGGCCGAGCGGCCTCCCAGCAACCGGTACCTCCTCCCTTTCGGAGGGAAACATCATTGCAGGCTCTGCTAACCTCCGGACAGGCCCTAGACCCGGGCTACTTGGACTGGTACTGGCCTACCTCTAACCTACCGCTACTGGGCCTCTAAAAATGCCAACTTTTTGTCTTCTTCTGCTCGGCCTCCAGTACCCGACAGTCATACCACTACTCGAGTGGTACCGGCCTACCTGCTTTAAGTGTCGCGGCCTACCCCACTGCTGCTTGAGTGTTTACCCCCCTGCAACCTTCACAGTCATGGCCACAGGTAAGTACCGGCCCTGCAGGGCCTTGCAACCAACAAGTACCCTTGCGAGTCACACACACACACCCAACCGACAACCACTCAGACAGGCATGCAACCTAGTAGGCACGCACACACACAGACTTGGAAACACAGCAGAATGCAAGAATCACAGCAAGGCATTCATTCCAGTGAAAAATCCCAGAAATCAGCAGTGTTCTCAGTCTGTGTTTTTTTGCGGGTCATAACATTACTCCCCTTTCGAGAGCGAGGTCCCTTCGAGCGAGTAACTTAGTCAGAGTCAGTACAAAACGCATCATAGGAGTACATCAGAAAGAGAGACTTAGTCAATCCATGAGGAGTCATTGTTGCCACGAACTTAGCAATCTGTCCCTCAGCGATCTGTCTTTCGTAAGCGTTCACAACACGGGGAGCATTCTTTAGCAGCTCTTTCCGGTCGATCCAGAAGAATTCAGTTAACGGGTGATAGAGGAATTGAACCTTATACTGTCTATTCCTCCCTCTGCCCTCGTGAGATACGATTTTGTCTATGTCATGACCGCCGTCGATAAAGGGAGGTATCATAGGATCTCGGAAGGGAAAGGTCTCATCATCGATGTGTGGGAATAGTTTGGACGCATGAAAGACCGGATACGTGTGCAGATGAGGAGGCACGCCAATCACAAATGAAGGACCAAAGTCATCCCCAATTACCTTCAGAATCTGCCAAGGGTCATAGTACAATGGATAAAGCTTCCGTGATACGCCCTCTTCATCAGAAAACTCAGACATTTTGACCCAAACATAATCCCCTACTTTGAATTTTTCTTCTCTGCGCAACTTGTTGGCATGTTTGATCATGGCATGCTGATGCTTGTTCATGACTGCAGTAACAACTTTGAGCAAGCGTGCGTACTTGGCATTGTAGCCAGGCATGCCGTGCATCAGACGAGGTGACCGTTCGGGGAACAGATAGGAGAGGGGATTACGCATCGGCCATCCATATTGCAACTGGTTTGGTGTCACACCAGTTGCAGAGTGGATGGAGTTGTTGTACAGTCCCTTCACCTTGTGCAGCTCCTTGTCCCACGTGTTCTGATCAGGAACAATCAATGCGCGAAGTAGTTGGATTACAGTCTGGTTGATCTCCTCGGCCAATCCATTGGCCTTGGGGTGTCGACCAAAAGTCTTGTTCAGCTTAATGTCATAGATTTGAGAGGTGAAGTCCTTCCAATCTTTGCTGATGAATCTGGTGTCCTGATCACTCACAATAGTTTTCGGGATGCCGGACTGCAGAATTTATTGTTGATGGAACTCCTCGATGACCAGTTCAGTCGCTGCATGAGGAGGGAGAGGAATCAAGTTCAGAAATTTGGAGAAACGGTCCACAATGACCATGACTTGTGAATTTCCCGCCTCACTCACCTTTCTCATGTCCGTGATGTCGATGGAAATCGACTCACCGGGTCCATCAGGAATAGGGAGGGGTCTTAGCAGGTCATACGGCTTATGCTTGTGAACCTTGGTTCTCTGACATACCGAACATTCAACTATAAATTTTTGAGCAGATCCTTTCATCCCTGGTCAATCAAACTGCTGCAGAAGACTTCCATAAGTCTTCTCAAAGCCGAAATGTCCACTCTGACCATGTGCCGGATCCAATAAATGAGTTCGGAGACGCGCATGGTTGGGTACACACAAGCGGTCAAACTTTCCATACCGGCGGAATACAAGACCTTCGCATTCATGAAAATCCGGCTGACTGTTAGGGTCAGCCTTGAGCTGCTCAAGGATGGGACTAAGGTCCGGATCCTTGGCATGTATTCGACCAGATCCTCCTTCAGTTTCCTTCGGAGGTCGTACGAACCCATGAGGCAAGTCAACAATTCAGGATGGCGGGACAATGCATCAGCAACCCGATTATAACAGCCTTTGTTATGTTTCAACTCAAAATTGTACACATCTATGTCATGCAACCAGCGGGTCAGCGTCGGAGAGAGATCAATTTGTGTCTTAATCCACTGCAAGGTCTGATGATCTGAGTAGACCTTGAAGTGACGACCCAAGAGGTAGTGCTTCCTATGTGTGAGCGACTCTCGCGGGGCGTAGAGCTCACGTATGTATGCGGAGGTAGCTACCTTGTGGTTGGGCATGTGTTTGCTGTAGTATTCGAGCAAACGCAGACCATCACCATCATCTTGTTGCAGAACTGCACCAATCCCAAATTGGCTCGTGTCCTTAGTGACTACGAATGTGAGGTTGGGATCCGCAATGCGGAGCACAGGATGACTCACTAATGCCTCTTTCAAGGCTTGGAACGCAGTCTCACACTTTTCACACCATGCATAGGCAACGTTCTTGCCGGTTAGTCTTGAGAGAGGGTGAGCAACAACAGAGAATTTGGGCACAAACTTTCGGTAGTACGAGGCCAAACCAAGGAAAGAACGCAATTCGCGTACATTTGCTGGTTGAAGCTAGTTTCGGATGACCTCAACCTTGGTTGCCTCCGGCTCAAAGCCGTTTGCAGACAACCGATGTCCAAGATAGATGACGCTGTCCCTGCCAAACTCAGATTTCTCTAAGTTGAGGTGCAGTTGCGCCTCCTTGAGGACCTGCAAAACTTCCTCAAGGTGCTTGACGTGCTCCTCCATGAACTTGCTGAAGATCAAGATATCGTCAAGGTACACAACCACAAACCTGTTGAGTTTATGGCGAATTACCTTGTCCATGAGACACTGAAAGGTGGCCGGAGCATTCGTAAGACCGAAGGGCATAACGATGAACTCGTATAGCCTGTCGCGTGTTTTCAATGTCGTCTTATGATGGTCGCTCGGATCAACTTCAATTTGGTGGTAACCAGATTTGAGGTCGATCTTGGAGAAGACCTTGCACCCACCTGCCACATCCAGCAGATCATCTATGCGAGGCAAAGGGTAAGCATTCTTTTTTGTGATCCGATTAAGTCCACGATAGTCAATGCACATCCGGAGTTTGCCTCCTTTCTTTGGCACAAACAGGATATGCGCACCAAATTCAGACTCACTTGGCCTAATCCATCCACGGTCAATCATATCATCAATCTGCCTCCTCAACTCCTCCGACTCGCCTTGTATCATACGGTAGACGCAACCCTTTGGAGGAACATTCCCCTCTATTATCTCGATTTTGTGTTTGACCGGACGCTCGGGAACTCCACGAGGTTCGACCAAAACTTAAGGGAATCGATCTAATAGCTGGCGAATGTTTGCTGGGACTTTCGGTGGTGGATCATCCTCATCAGGAGAAAGAAAATTAGACTGAGAATTTACAGCAATTACAACCGGATTGAAGGATTATCCACAGTAGAAGTAGATGGATTAGAAGTAGAGGTGGTAGAAGTGGAGTTACTTACCGAGGTAGTCAATGGAGCAAAAGTAAAAGGCATATGGAGAGGCTTTACAAAAACTATATGTACATGCTCAATTTCCTTGCGCCTGCGCACTGATCTGCAGAATTTGGTTGCACTTAGAAGAGTCATAGGGGACTCGCACGTCTCATCCAATAGAACGATACGCTTGTTCCCCTTGGCATCATGCACCATGAACTGATTGTCCGCCCACGTGGTCCTTATGCAGTGGGCCTTTAACCAGCCCAAGCCAATGACCGCGTTGAACAGACACTTGTCAATGCCATAAAAGTTGAGCTCATGTGTGACAGTGCGGTCCTTGTCAAAGGTGATGCGCACACCTTTGACAACATGTGTAGAGGTGACAACCTCTTGGTTGCCCACCTGGGTCTGACAAGGGTTCTGCAGTTCCACTTGCTTCATTCCCAGGCCCGCTTACGAATCCCGTTAGGAGAAAAAAAGTTAGTGGTTGAACCACTATCAATCAGCACGCAGATGTATCGGTGGTTAATGAGCAGTTTAAAGAAGCTTAGCTCCACGCTCCCTTGAACACGGCGTTGCTGCTTAAGCTGTCGCCAGTGTTCCACGTGGGTGTGGAAGTCAACTTCCCTAAACTCCTCCCAAGGCTCAATGTAAAGCACATGAATTGCAGCAGCATTGCTTTCAGCGTCGTTCCGGGCTTCAAGAGTAGGCTGTTGACCAGAGGGGCCTGCATCTGATGTTCCAGCTTCCCTTGTTGTAGGGAGTGTTGATGACTCCTCTACGCCCTTTTGTTGTTTCCCCTAAGTCCGAAACAGTCCTGCACAGCATGCCCAGGCTTTTGACAATGCAGGCATATGCGCAGTTTAGATCTTGTTTTTCATTCTTTCTGACTGATTCGGAGGGCTTCCCAAGGCTTGGTAGATGCATCCTCCGGTTTCTCAGGGATCTTCACGTTCTTTAGGAGGTGGATGACAGTTCTCTTACCTGAACCACGGTTAGGCCCCTTGTTTGAAGCAGTCTTTCTAAAAGCATTCAACTTTTCATCTTCGTTGACGTCAGACTCAATGGCTGATGTGGAACAGCCCGTATCGGGGTCCGGCTCTAGATTGTCATCTAGAGACAGATCATCCGCATAAGACTAATCTTCAGCCTCCCGATGATCATGCAGTGCAAGCTGGTTGCTGCTTCCAAACCGCCTGCGTTGTGGTTTCCCACCTGCAGCGGGCGCCTTCTTCCGCCTGGCGAGGTCCTTGGCTTCTAGGTTGACTAGATCCGTCATGAGCTCTCGCCAGGAGGTATGGTCTTTGAATGCCAACAGGGAGAGGTATTCTTTAGGGGCCACTCCCATGACTACATCCATACAAGGCACATCAGTCATTCCCAGATCTGGAAACAGCCATTTCGTCAAAACGGACATATTATATTTTTTGAACGAAATCAAAACTAACCTTTTTTGCCGAAATCCTGTCGGAATTTTTTGCTCCTGGGGGTCCGGCGTTCCCAAAATGTCGGACCCCCTACATGTATCTGGTCTATGGTTGAGACCATATTAAAAAAAAAAAAAAAAAAAAAAAATTGTATCTGGTCTCAACCATAGACCAGATACATGTAGGGGGTCCGGCGTTTTGGGAACGCTGGACCCCCAGGAGCAAAAAATTCCGATCGGATTTTGGCAAAAAAAATCAGTTTTGATTTCGTTCAAAAAATCTAATATGTCCGTTTTGACGAAATGACTGTTGAAGAATGATCTTTGTAGCGGTCACAACTAGATCCACGTAGCTGCAAAGGACCAGCTGATGACCAACTTCAGATTATGCTTCGGCCACTATGAGTTCACAGTGATGCCATTTGGTTTCACCAATGCACCGGCCATCTTCCAGGCGATGATGAACGATATCTTAAGACTTCAGGGATATCCTTGAAGAGTATATTCTTGTATACCTAAACGACATCTTAGTCTACATTCGTACCTTAGAAAACCATGTCAGACACCTGTCCTTCAACGCTCATGCAAACATGACTTATACCGTTCTACGCCAAACTCAGTAATTGTCGTTTTGCCTAGCGCAAAGTGGACTTCTTAGGACACTATGTGTCTGATTAGGGTCNAAAAAAAAAAAAAAAAAACAACTTTTTTTTTTTTTTTTTGATATTTGGTCTCAACCATAGACCAGATACATGTAGGGAACGCCGGAACCCCAGGAGCAAAAAATTCCGACCGGATTTTGGCAAAAAAGGTTAGTTTTGATTTTGTTCAAAAAATATAATATGTCCGTTTTGACGAAATGGCTGTTTGGAGCGGTGAACAGACTGGTCAAGTGCTGTTCCAAAGCTTGCATGGAGGACCTCCATGTCTGACCCTTGAGGGCCTTAAGCTTCAGCCTAGCCTTGAGCGCAGCATGCTTGTCTTGGTATTGCGCGAGGAGAAGGTCCTCAAGGGTGCGTACTGGGGTTACCTTCAGCCATTCAGTCAGGTCTATTCGTTCATAGCCTGCAGCAACAACTTGAAGGTCAATGTGATTTCGTACGGCGGCCTCAGTATTAGTCCCCATGATCATACTTCGGTCCTCTTGCGGTGTCCGCATGACCTCGAAGTAGGACCGCATGGAACTAATCCAAGAGGTGATGTCTGCCTTCCCGTCGTACTTGGACGGCAGCGTGGTCGCCCGCTTGTCCACCATGGGACCGCTGTACTAAACGCCGGTGAGGACTATGGCGTTTTGGGCTGATGTCCCTACACTTGGGACTATGACCAGCGCAGAACTACCGACGCTGCTGCTCGAGGAGCTGGCAGCGGTTCCTGCATGTGCCACAGTTTCACTTGCCCTTGTCATGAGGACTGTGTTAGGTTGAGAGATTAGGACTGCAGCAGGTCGAGGGTTACGAGGGCGGGGGGCAGACAGTTGGGACTGTTTGAGGCTGGTTATCTCAACCTGTAGCTCTTGGTTCCGCTGCTCCAGCGCTGTTACACGAGACTCAAGATATTCCAAGTTCCGCAACTGGACCAAGGCTGCGACGACAGCAGCTAGCCTCTCCTGGAACCGGTCAGCATTGGCTTCCGGGACCTGTAGGAGGGCCACCTGAGCAGCTATGCTTGTAGCTCTAGCTGCTGCCTCTGCCTCCCTTTCCCTCTGTACGGCGTTATCATACAGCTCTTGGAAGAACGGTTTCTGACTCTCGTCCGCTGCGTCCAGCATGGCCTGCCATTGGGCAGATGTGATATCCGCCATGCCGGAGGAAGGGGTGTTAGTAGATCTCTCAAGAGGGGTCCGCTCTCTCCTTACGTTTGGACGAACACTCCTCTTGCCCCTCCTCACACTCTCAAACAGAACACCTTCTCTCTCCCTTTCCTCTCTTCTCGCTGTCTGCGCACGCGTCTCGATACCGGACATAGATAGTTCAGATGAAAGAAACAAGCAACAAGTCACACAGAGAAGAGGTAGAACTCCTAGCTGGAGCGGCGAATCATTTGGACTTAGAGAATGGCACGCAGCAGAAGAATTAAATAAATAAAAAAAATAAAACAGAAGAGAGGACTGATTTATAGAACGGACCCAATCAGATCAGTTGGAGATCCCCTTTTGTCTAACCTGACAAGGGACGTGCATCACAATAAATGAGCCGACGAAGACTAACTACAGCAATGGAGATTTCGAGGGGTGCAGACGGTTGTCGAGTCAGACGAAGGCGGTAAGACCAGTCAAGATCCCCTTGAAAGGAATGCCCTTGCTAGCCGTATGTCCCCCAAGTTCACCACAGCAAAGGAAAAGCACAGGCGGCAACAGATTTAGGCCCAAAAGGTCCTGTCCCGTTGGGCTTGGTCCCACTGAGTCCCAAAAGGTCCCGAGTAGGTCGTGGACCAGGTCCAACGAGATAGTGGTACCACGTTGGTCCCAAACTGCCTCTACCGTACTGAAAAGGAAAAGACAACTTTTAGCAAGAACTTACCCCTACAACCATTCAGAAATGAAAAGACATTGCACCGTAGAAAGATATGTCATTTCGATCAGATACATCATCCATCCATCCATCAGGTGAGAAAGCAATCCACAAGCTCACACACACAACCAAGACCGCAGAGGAGAGGAAGAGAGCCCAACACACCCCCAACAGGCCATGAAGCACCAAGCAACCTCCCACGGGCTTACCCAGGTCACAGGGCACTTACYTGTGAGGCCTGGCCTCCAAAGATGGATTACRACTCACTCCCCTCTCATATAAGTCCTCCTGACCCCTAGCTACCACTACACGAAGTGTCCTAGCATGACTAAGAGGGCCTTCCTACACCCCTGTTGCAAATCCGGATCCCCCGTCGATGTCTGAAGACCAAAGTAGCAACTTGCATCAATCCGATGCAAATATGGCATAGTCCGATCAAGTCTTCCTCTTGAGAGGAAGCCCAAAAGTCTCTCAATGTCTTCCTGAAGTCCAGATTCCAGGTGCGAGTACCTCTCACTCTCTACTCCATCTCGCTTACTCCAATCAGCCTCCGTTGTGTCTCGCCACCCCATCCATTTACTCAGTCAACTTGGTTAGGTCAAATGTCAACCCAACATGACCTAACCAGGTGGGGGCAGCATCCACATACCTCACTGCCCCACTTAACCCTAACTTCCAACCCTAATCCGAGATTAGGTTTGCCCTAACCTAACTCGGAATTAGGTTTAGGGTGACTAACACCTCTCGCCAGCAAGTAAGTCCGCTCCCATACCAATTGTTATGATCCTGGTCATTTCCCAAGTGCAAATTCACAATGAAAGACAATGCCCCTGAATTGCGAAAGAAATGAAAGCACTTGCGAAGAGATAAAGACAAGAGAAGAGAGAAAGAAGAAGAAGAAGAAGAAGAAGAAGAAGAAGAAAAAGAAGAAGAAGTACACCAGCAAGACCAATGACAATTCCCCCCTTCTCTCTCCACCTTCCTCCTCCTCCTTCAATCCGCCAATATTATTCTTCTCCCAATAATAATAATAACAACGAATGGATGAACCAGAATCAATATCCGAAGTTCCCTCTTACTGCTGACTCAACTCACAACAACAACAACAACAACAAGTTCACCATAGCTATGGCTTCCCTCCTTCAGCCTTCCCTCTCATGCATACGCCATGGCCGACTACTATGAGGGCTGCCCTCCTATGCAAAGGTCAACCCAAAGCAGCTATGGTGCTGCGCTGATGTCCAGGGATCACCCAAGCATCTATGATGCTGCGCTGATGTCCAAAAGACAACCAAAAGTAGCTATGCCGCTGCTGACTTGGTCCGTCATGCCTGACTCTGCCTCGAGCTGCCCTGGTGCAGCGCTACCCCAACTGGGGCCTTCCAGATGCAGCGTCCAACAAGGTGATGAAGACRGTGTCCACCATAGCCAGGTAAATGTCTTGCCACTCTCCTACCATGCCCCCTTCTTTCTCCTCCTCAAGCTGGGTTGCTCGCCATAGCTAGACTGAGCTCCCAACGGCCCTTCTCCCTCCATGCARCGCTGTWCCTCCAKYGTTGTGCTCCAGCAGCATGTCGCCAATCCTTGCACACCGCAAATGAGGAAGAACTCTTTGCTCTTCTTGRAGATATAGCGGCCTACCGGCCTCCTGGGCGGTGACTTCCTAGGCCGAGCGGCCTCCCAGCAACCGGTACCTCCTCCCTTTCGGAGGGAAACATCATTGCAGGCTCTGCTAACTTCCGGACAGGCCCTAGACCCGGGCTACTGAGACTGGTACCGGCCTACCTCTAACCTACCGCTACTGGGCCTCTAAAAATGCCAACTTTTTGTCTTCTCTGCTCGGCCTCCAGTACCCGACACTCATACCACTACTCGAGTGGTATCGGCCTACCTGCTCTAAGTGTCGCGGCCTACCCCACCGCTACTTGAGCGTTTACCCCCCTGCAACCCCCACAGTCACGGCCACAGGTAAGTACCGGCCCTGCGGCCCCTTGCAACCAACAAGTACCCTTGCGGGTCACACACACATACAACCGGCAACCACTCAGACAGGCATGCAACCCTGTAGGCACGCACACACACAACCGGCAAGCACTTCAGACAGGCATGCAAACCAGCAGGCACGCGCACACACAGACTGGGAAACACATCAGAATGTAGGAATCACAGCAAGGCATTCATTCCAGTAAGAAATCCCATAAATCAGTAGTGTTCTCAGTCTGTGTTTTTGGCGGGTCATTACAAAGCGGGAAAACGAAAAAAGAAAGAAATAACTCCGCGGGTGATGGCTGCATTGTTTCGAATTCGCAGGAATAACAGTCCACTCCAAGTTCGGGCGAAGACAAGTTCGAAGCTCTAAGGAAAACAGTGAAGTACGCGTGCGACGGCCTATCGGTTCAATAATTCGCAGAAACGGGAGGTGTCCTTGGCTAGTGGTACCGTTCCCGTGGCCTGGCGTGGGTTTCCTGGGGTGAGGTACCGGTAGCAGGCCCTCCTGTTTTTGGCCTCTGGCGGGACGTGGTTCGGGCGGGTAGCCGTGGACTGCTTTTTCGGATGGTGGCCACCGTTTTCGAAATTGTGCGGGAACATTCGTTCCGAAATTGCACGGGCCAACGGAAACAGTACTCCGGCTTTGGCGATTTTTCGTGCTCAGAATAATCCTCAGAAAAACCTAAAAATTTAACCTCCCGTAGATTACATTGTGATCTTTCCAGGAAAAATATCAGGAAAAAAAAACAAAAATCATTTACACCGTGAAATACACGCCACTCCTATTCGCAAATTTCCGTTTTTGCCACCTTGCCGGTTCTCTACAGTAGGCTACCGGTACCCCTCATGAATTCGTGCTACCGGTCCGCCGAAATCTTTACTGGCGGGGGGAGTGGTCATGAAAAATGAAATCATTTTGTTTTTGTTTTTTTTTTCTTTTTTTTTGTAATTTATACACTGTGATATTACGGGGCAGCTCTGTTTGACAATACATATGTAAATATGTTTTTACCCTATAGGATCATAGGGCCTTGTATGGACGTTTATTTATTTAAATTTGATATTACAAAAATACCTAACCTAATTATATAACGAGTACGCGTATGTGTGTGTGTGTGTGTGTGTGTGTGTTTAAGAGAGAGAGAGAGAGAGAGAGAGAGAGAGAGAGAGAGAGAGAGAGAGAGAGAGAGAGAGAGAGAGAGAGAGAGAGAGAGAGAGA
>BFEA01000145.1:112385-123105 GCA_003427395.1 Chara braunii | reverse complement strand
TCAACAAATAAGATAGAAAAAAAAAAAAACAAGTACCGAGTTCTCGAAGCCATAAATAAATTAAAAGAAAAAATTGCAACAAATGAAATTAAAAATGAGAACAACAATTAAAGATGTAAAATCACACACCGACAAAAAAATGGGCAGGCAACATGAATCACTCGTAACAGAAAATGTAATGTATGTGAAAAGTCGTGAACGATGTGAAGTACCTGACAGGCTGACACTAATATCACACATGCAAAATGCAACATGATACAATGTATCCTACTGCTAATGCACTGACCTCACATGTCGAAAAAAATACAAGAAACAATAGTCTACAAGTCGTGTCGTAACTGCCTAAATGATACAAGAAAAAAAAATACTGTACAGTCTGAACTCAGTCTGCTGCAACCGACGACACTCTACAAACACCCTACTCAGCCTACTGACACCAAAATCATACTCTACGAACACCCTACTGCTACCAAAATCATACACACCAACAAGTAAAGCACGCACACAACCACTGAGTGTCTGACAATACTGAGACAAGACGAGATGACTCAGACTACGAAAAAAACTACAACTGCACAACATGACGACGTACAGTGCGAGTAAGGGAGAAGCGGAGTGTTGGCCTCATCGGTCAACGACCCTTCTTCCCCTTCCCGCTGTGTTTCCTCGTGCCCCCTCGAGTGCCGGATGTCGACCTCTTCCTCCCTCGTGAGGATGAAGAAGTCCGTGCAGCAGAGCGTCTAGATGCACGCGTCGGTGGGGGTCCTGGGGAAGGTGGGGGCTTATCGTAGTCGTCGTCGTCGTCACCATCGGAACCGTTCCTGCTATCCTCCTCTCCCATCTCCTCGCCCTCGTTGTCCTCGTCCGCATCCCGCACAGCGGCATCCGTATCAGGATCATCCTCCTCGATGGTGACTGGGCCTCCTCCCTTCCTCAACACAACAACCCTCGCACTAGCCTCTGCAATGGTCTGCTCACGGCAGGAACCACGAGGCATCCCTCACCCCTCCGCCCCCGAACTCTCTCCAAGTGTTGCGCCTCCCTCTGCAGGTACGGGGCGTGGACGAGAAGGCACTCCACGCTTGAGTGGAGTCTGCTCCTGCACGGCACGCGTCGCTGCTCTCAGAGCGTACTCCAAGGTCTCGGTCGACACTCCTCTGTCACGACCTCGTTGAGGCTCACAACCTGATGCCGGTACCTCCCTCGCTGCGGTCGTTCTAGCGCCTCCTCCTCCCAAGCCCGGCTGAAGGCGTGCAGTGTGCTCCGTGACATGGCGGGTGGAATCCAAATCTATATCTGTCCTCCCGAATATCGTCGTGTCACACACGTCCTGCTGAACTGCAGTCGTGTCACGAATCCTAGATCTCCCAGGCGTGTGTGGGGATTGAGAGCCTCTGCCTGTGGACGACGATGATGGATCACCTGCAGGTGCTCTGGGAGGAGGGGGTGGCATGTCTCCTGTGCGTGGCGCTGTCTCCGTCACGCCACCCGAAACCCCAGGAACATGTCCCGCGGTATGTCCTCCGGTGGAGGTAGACCCAGACCACACGGGGGACGCAGGACCCCATGGAACCGAAGGGATCGTCTGGCATGGTGGGTGCTCGAGCCTCCGGTCGAAGATCTGCCGGTCCAAGCGAGTGACATCGCGCACAACCTCTCTCGCCAACTCCTCTGCATCCAAAGGACGACGGACCTCCTGCGGAGCAAAGTGGCTAGGAAGACGTGGGGGCTCAACCACCGGCTCGGACCCCAAATCCGTGATAACGGGCGGTGGCACACAATGCATTGCCATCTGAACCGCCTGTGGCTGTCTGGCCTGAGCCAAGTGCAGGCCCGAGAATGGAACGACTGGACCCGTCGCTGTCTCCTGCCCCTCGACTCGTCGCTGTCCTGCCTGCACAGCCTCATCCACCGCCTGAGGCCGTCCCTCCACAGCAACGCCCGCTGCCTCTGCTCCACCCGTCATAGCCTCGGGTACCGGCTCTGCTGCCACTCCCTCCGCGATGTCCTCCTCCGCCACCACCCCACCCTGCACACAATCCTGCCCTATCTCTCGACGCCTGGCCTCCTCTACGGCCTGTGCGAACGCCTGAGCACAAGGGTCAGTCGATGCCAAAAGTCTAGCCCTCTCTCGCTCCATGATGTCGTGTGTTGCGTCTGGAGACTCAGTCGACGTCCTCTCTCTCGCGGTCTGCGTCGAAGTCCTGCCTGGCGCCTCGTCCTTCGATGGAGCCCGGTCCGTCGATGTCGCCCCGCCGCAACTAGGTGGAAGGCCCACCGACAAATCTAAGTCTAAGTGGGTCCCCATCTCTGAATCTGAAATCCCAAACCCCCTCTCCACGCCCGGGGTCATACCCGCTATGGCCGGATCGAGCTCCTCCGTGAGGAACTGCTGCATGAGGCGCTCGTCATCGCCCCCACGCTGCACCTCGGCCTGTGAAGCTATCTCCTCCTCCACTGCAGCTGCCGACGGTGCCTCCTCCTCCTCCACTGCTGCTGCCACCTCAACCTCCACTGCTGCTGCTCCTCCACCTGCTCCTCCTGCTGCTGCCACCTGCCCCTCCACTGCTGCACCTCCTCCTGCCGCTGGTGGATCCTCCTCCAACACTGATGCTGCCATCTCCTCCAGCACTGATGTTGCTGCTGCTGCTGCTATCTCCTCCACCGCGACTGCGATCGTCGCGTCCGGCACCGCTGCTGGTCCACTGAACTCTCCACTGCTGCTGCCGAAGGTGCCCCGTCCTCCTGCAATATCCCCAGGGAAGGTGATCGTAACCTAAGCTGGCGGACTGCCCCGCCTCTGTGGAGAAGGCCGCGCTGATGCAAAGAGGACCCCAACTCCTCCCTGTCCGGCTGAAGTGGCGAGACGGGCGATGGTGGCGCATGACTCGGAGCAGGAGGTGGCGGCATGGACGAATCCCGCCTCGTCGGAGTGGGGGTCGTCGCCTGTGCCTCTAGGCCGCCAGTGGAAGCGACCTCACCGAATAGGCCCCATAAATTCTCGTCTCCCCCCAGCATCTCCCTCTTCGCCCGGTCCGCCGCCCGTCGTGCAGTGTGTGCCCTCGTCTCCTCGGAGTCGGGATCGCCGTGCGTCTCGTCGATCTCCTGGGGAATGCGGAGCGCAAGGTCATCTGCTGCCTCGGGTATCGGCTCCTCGTCTGAGTCGTCCTCCCTGGGGTAGGGACGAAAAATGCAATCACGTCTATCGAAAACGGCATCAGCCGAGGGTGGTGCGAACGCCCCGATGGGATCCCGGGTAATAAGTGCAACCTGACGGGCAATCTCCTCCTCCGTCATCCCCCTGTGAGTCCCCGAGCGCACAGGCTCCAACTCGATTCCTGCCTGGCAATCCAGCATGCCCTCGTCCCGCTGCCATGGCAGCACATAACCGCATCCTGCCCGCCGATACTCATTCAACCGCACATTTGCGGTGATCTCAACGAGTTGCACGACCTTCTCGAAGGCCAACTGGTTGCGCTTCTTCGTGTGAATGCCCTTGTGGACTGCCCAGTTCCTCTCCGCTGGAGAGCCGCAAGACCACATGTGCATCACCCGAAGAGCGCAATGCTACAACTCTGGCGCGCCCAACCCGAACTGAGACCACCAAGACGCGCACTCAATCGTCTCGCTGTCGCCGCTGCATGCACGCCCACGAGCACGCCCCTCTGGCCCGCCCCAATCCCCGAACCTGCCCTGCTGAATGTGGAAGTCCTCAAACTGCCGACATGCAAGGATGTACTCCGCACCCTCCAACTCGAATCCCGTCTGCGTCAGAATGTACCTCTTGGCTTGCCCCACAAGCCAAGCATCGTACCGCTCTACCTGCTTCAAAACGTAGCGAACGTGTCGCCTGCGGGGGTTCAGTAAGAACCCTGCGCAGTGAGCCGGCTCAAGCATGTGCTGTGTGCGAGCCTGTACACGCTTGATGATCCGTTCGGCGAACGACTTCTCCAAAGGGGCGCATGTGACCGTGACACGGCGGACAAGATCCTACGTCCATTCGATCATGAGGAACATATACTGTCCTCCATGATCCATCCGCCTGAGCAACTCCATGACGGGCTGCATAATATGAACGATGGTGGCCACCCTCTTCCACCATGGATCCCATCTGATCTGTCGGCGCACCCAACGCGCCATGACGCACACATCGGCGGACCACGGGATCGAAACAAAAGCCCACGTGTCGTCCCCTCGCATCATGTCCTGCAGAGTGTCCGCGCAGGCTTTATAATCAACGACAAAGACAGAAATCCCGCTCGCCATAAACCCTACGCGCCCACACACTCTCTACTTCTAGACCTCATAGCCAACCTATAGTCACCACACTACCGCAAGTCGCGCGGCCTTCTCAACAATTCCGGGTCAAACTTGTTTTCTGTCACTTGCAAAAAACAGGACGGATACCCTTGTAAGGGTACTCGCGCCGACAGCGCAACAATGGTTAGCGATGCCACAACGATGGAGAGAGAAGGCACATCGATGCTTAGCGATGGCGCATCGATGGAGGGAGTTACCACAACGATGACCAAGATTTGTTATTGCACAACATCAGTTGCATTATCAAAGTGACATCCATCGCGTTGAACCTTCGTTAAGCATACCTGTCGCTTGTTTCGTGCGATTGCACAGTGATGGGCGGCTGCACCGACGACCGCCTGAAACAACAATACAATGGCGATGGCGGGATCGCGCAGGAGTGATGGAGAGCCTCTGGCGCAGGGATGGACGTTGCCCGGTGGTCGAGAGAGATCGCGTAGTAATGGAGTGAGATGGAGAGCGATCACTCAGCGATGGAGGGAGATCGTGCGGCAATGGAGAGATATCTCGCAGGATAGATGAAGAGAAACCGCACAGCGATGGAGAAGAGATCGTGAAGGCGCCAAGGTGCACAACAAATCAGCGATAGCGATGGCCAGCGCTGCGATGGGATAACATTGGCCAGGGCTTCGATGGCGATGGCCAGACCTGCGGTGGAGAGCGATGGCGCACCGACGGAGAGAGATGGCGTGACGATGAGAAAGATGGCGCAGCGATGAAACGCGTTACAATGGCTAGCGCTGCGATGGGAGCGATGGCGATTGTCAGCGCTGCGATGGTCAGGCGAGCGCGAGTCTACTGCGCGACGGCTGCGATGGGGGATGGGCAACACTGCGGTGGAGAGCGATGGCGCATCGATGGAGAGAGATGGAGTACCGATGAAAAAGATGGTGCAGCGATGGAACGCGTTACAATGGCCAGCGCTGTGATGGCAGCGATGACGATGGCCAGCGCTGCAATGGAAGTGATGGCGATTGTCAGGTGAGCACGACGACTGCGATGGCGGATGTAGCTTTGCGTCGCGATGGCGATGAGCTAAGTGCATCGATGGCGATGGTGCGTGGCGAGCGTTGGCGATGGCGATGAGCTAAGCTCATCGATGGCGATTGTGCATGGCTAAACGCATCGATATCCAACACCGTTGACATTTGCAAAATGTCCGAATGACAGCGACACCGGAACTTATAGATTTCCGGTGTTTTTGACCTCGGCGCACAACGAATCGCTGCGCCTCGGCGCGAAATAAACCGTTGCCTGGCCTCGGCGCGCAACGAACCGTCTCGGCGCACAACGAATCGCCGCGCCATGTGGATTCTTGCGCCTGACCTCGTGCGTCGGATCATGCTGATCGACGGTCCAGATTACAAGTGCGAAAATGACCTTGCCTGCAGCTTGTTTTTTGGAACTGTCACATCATTGCACGCCGGAGTTGGCGGAGATTTTGGGGCCACTGGCATGTCAGTGGCTCCGTTCATCTGCGCCGTTCAAAATTGTTGATCGACGGCTGACAATTTCCGATACCTCTTACCCATTTATAGGCCCTGTCGTTTTGTGGGCCCAGGCGTGCGATATGCGAATCGATACGACCCCATCTTGATATCGACGCGAGGCTTGCTGCAGGAAAGTATAAAAGGCATTGCCGCCCTCGCGTTATCCCTTTTGTTGTCATTCCACAGGTCAAGTCGCGCTATCGCTTCCGCGCGCATTCTGATATTTTGTCTTCAACCCCCCCCACCTTCCGCCATAGCCCGTTCGCTCTTCGCTCTTCGTAGCTCGCTCTTCATGGCTAGATTTCCATTCGCCATAGCCGGTTCGCTCTTCCTAGCTCGATATCCCTCCACCATAGCTGGTCCGGTGGTCGCACATCCATATCCGTCCGACGTTGGTCGCTCGCTCAACGCACGAGGAAGGTAAGATTCTGTAACTTGAGTTGTTTCGTTCTGTGTCCGATGTCCGAACAAATTCCCAGATGCCCCGTATCTACCTGCAGGATATAACGCCACAGTTGCCGCATGTTGAACCCCGAATCAATCCCTGGTTTTGTTGTTTCGCCAGCGAACGTGTTCTGATGTCTTTTCTCCACCCTCCACCTCCGTCCGCCATAGCCGATCCGCGTTTTGCAGCTCGATGACCTTTCGCCATAACCATGATAACGTTTGTATAAAGGTGCTCGATTCCCTTCGCAACTTTTCGTCGTCACTGAGCATGGTGGGCCCCGATTCAATACGTAGTTTCGACACTGAACACCGAATCAATTCCCGATTTTCGCTCACCTCTCCCTTGTGAGGCCGCCGACCTGATATATATATAAATATATATATATATATATATATATATATATATATATATATATATATATACATATATGTATATATTGCGAGTCAGTTCGCAGTTTGCGACGTACACTATTTGAGGAGTGACAACTGCGAGTGAGTTCGCACTTTTTGACCAACAGTGCTGGAGGAGTTGTTAACCTCCGTCTCCGGAACTGAGAGTTAGTTCGCACTTTCCCCAAGATAAGCCGCCTTTTCTCAAACATGACTTTCACGTTTCCTGTACTGAGGGTTGCAATTGTTGTCTTGTCTCCAGAACTGCGAGTTAGTTCGCACTTGTCGATACCCTTCGCACTTGTAGATAAACCACATCTTACTCGTTTCGTCGCAGTTTGCGACGTACACTGCTTGAGGAGTGACAACTGCTAGTCAGTTCGCACTTTTTGACCAACACTGCTGGAGGAGTTATCAACCTCCGTCTCCGGAACTAAGAGTTAGTTCGCACTTGTAGACACCCATGTCGTGCATCTTTCAGGTCTTCAAGTACACATCTCCGAGTTAGTTCGCACTTTCCCCAAGATAAGGCACCTTTTCTCAAACGTGACTTTCACGTTTCCAGTACTGCGGGTTGCAATTGTTGTCTTGTCTCCAGAACTGCGAGTTAGCTCGCACTTGTCGATACCCTTCGCACTTGTCGATAAACCACATCTTACTCGTTTCGAGGGCGGCGAGTTGGGTCGCAATCTTTACGAAGAGTTTTTGTTTTCCTTCCGAACTAACTCTGCCARAGGAGTGTTGCATTTCAAACACCAATCTCATTCGTMGGTTTCCTTCTTCCCAGAACTGCACGTCGGTCCCCCSTTGTTCATACCCMTTGTCGACTTCGTTCSCGGCGGAACTCCGAGTTAGTTCGCACTTTCYTGAAGACACATCACCTCTTCCTCGATTGTAGGACTGYTGCCTTTCCTCTCCTTTGCCCAATTGTTGTGACTTCGTGTGCATTTCGAACACCCAYCTCTTATGTCCTTCTCGTCCTCCATTTCGTCAAGTCCRAGTTAGCTCGCACTTTGCTTCTGTAATGTTAKGAAAACCTYGTTGCTTTCCTCCCGGTCATCCGATTTGGTCTGAGGTTGGGCGTATTAGTCAACAGGTGGGAGTACAATGGCGTYCGCAAAGAACACATCCACAAGCGYTGGGCCATYTGCCCCCGGGGAGGGACGACYTCTTCAGCAATCAACTCCTCCGTATTTTCATACAAGGGAAGCACAATGGTTTTTKGACTTCGTTGTTCAGGGGAACCGTTTTGGGCCAGCTSTTTTCATGCAACCCACTTGCTTTCYGGACGYTGAGGGAGYGGACGACGTTCTTCCTCTCGGTACCATCGTCTCGTTCGAGAAGATTCCTRGAGGTTTGTTCAAGCTRCAGACTAACGTYTTSTACGAYCAGTGCAGACTGCCTTTCAGAGATGKTAAGGGTGTGATAGTGGCCATMAAGAGTTTCGCTGGGTACGGCTCGAACATTYCGTTGTRCCCTCACTTCAAAGGGCTTTACGATGGCAAGCGTCTTCCAAWGCCAGTSCAATACCTCGGTCTCGCGCTGAAGGTGCCGAAAGAACGTCCGGTTCTTCYGCGAGAATATGTTTTYCGGCTTCTGCCACCCCATGAGGGGTCGTCCGGCTTGGCTCAAGAGACTGYTGAGACGCCAGTGGGGCATGGGAGGGCGATTCAAGACGCCGAGGGTCGRGGCAAGGGGCGCGCAYGCAGAATTCACACGCARGTCGGCACGGATRCTCCTGGGAGCAYGTCAGACTTGCATTCTCCAGATGCAGGGACTCTCYRGGTCGGAACTCMAAAAATCCTCAAGGTCCACTGCCAGGGCGACACGTATTCGCTTCGGGATGARAAGGRAAGAGAATMYGGCAGATCGGGGCAAGAGGTTGTAGGGAGTGAGGCTGAAGGGATGGGCGYTGTACGGGAAAGCTCTGGCGGGRAGCCGACTTCTTCGGAGAAGAAGCGCGAGCGAYAGAGGATGGTGCGAGAGGAGGTGGYGGAGGAAACCCGCCGCAYGAAGAGGATGAAAGGGCAATCGAAGGCGGTGATGGGCGGGGATGGAGGTGATGTCGGAGAACGTGCCTCGGGAAAGAGGGCGCCTGGGATGCGTGGCGGACAAGAACATGGAGTCGGAAAGACGCCGTCGAAGGAAGAGGGTGCGGCGACAAGTAAGAAAGCGAGGAGGCCCGGCGGTTTGACCATCCGTGAAGGACAAGCCATGGGTGGAGGAGATTCGGCTCATCCAGGCGTTGCGGCCATAGGAGAACCTGCGGGGAAATCCAAAAGGAAAGTGGCAGCTGAAGAAGGCGATGGCCAGAAGAAACCTCGAAGGAGGAAGACTGTTGAGGCAGCGAGCGGTAGCGGACGGCCGGCTGTCGGTGGGTACTGCGACGAAGCGGCAGCGTTCTGGCCCGAATACGAGCGGAATGATGACGGTGAGATCATGGAGAAGGAACTCCCCGTCCAACTTCTCATCAACCCCAGGAATGTCTGCGACATCCCGCCTTGGGAAAGAGATTACAACCACTGCAGTCTCAGTCGTGAAAGTGTAGACGACATACAGGCTGCGATGCTAATTCAGCACCACGGGGAAAAGGGGAAGATATGGACAAAAAACCCTTTGGTTTTGGCACCCATCTACAAGTCGGTGGCGCGTAGGCCGGAGAAAGCTGACAGGGTTCACAAAGACGTCTTCAAGCCAGAGGACAAGGACAAGTACTGCTATACCCCTGTCAACGGACAACACACCATGGCTGCTGTGAAGGAGCTGGTGGATGAGCCAATATTCAATTTGTGGAAGATGCACTCGTGGCCGGCGAGAGTAGTGTGGTTCTCCGACGAAGATTTCGGGGAGTATGTGCAGGTCAAACTCAACGAGAACACGAGACACAAGAGGTCTAAGCAGCGATCGCAGAAGGCCGCGTTCGAGGACATGCAGCAGGCATGGGAGAAAGAAGGTAGGCCGGTGGCCATTCAAGGGAACCCTTCCGGCAAGGAGGCCGAAAAACGAGCGTTCTTCAAATTCCAAAAGCTGCTTTTGGGAAAGAGCTCGAACGACGCCCACTGGACGTTGGCAAAAAAAACGCTAACGCTCGCCGACAAGGAGTACGTAGCTGCTGTTGGCAATGCATTGAGGCAGTGGATGCCGCTCGTGACGGCCGGTGACAACGTTTTTCGTAAATGCATGGAGTTTTCCGAGAAATGGGCGGAGGGGAAGTTGTTGGGCGGCGACGGGAAGACGCCATTGTCGAGGCCGGGCAAATACATGCCAGACAAATCTCCGGGTCTTCAACCAATTCCGGAAATGGGCTCGAAAGGGAYGGCTGGTGAAACGAAGATGGGGTGGCTGGTCCGGGTCCCGCCGCCTCCGACCAAAAAGAAAACGCAAGCGAACGACAAGTTTTTCGTGGTCGTGAAGGAGCCGGACATGTTCTGTTGGAAGTGTCTCGCCGACATGACCGATGCCGAAAAACTGTCGATCCTCTACGACATTCTCGCACTTAGGAGAGTGTTCGTCCACCGGCGGGCGGGCATCTGAAACGTCAACATAAGCTTGGAATTAAAGACATGGTCGCGGCGACGAAAGTGGACCGCGTGATGCTCCGTATGTTTCACTACATCTTGTTCCTTGAAACGGACGAGGACGAAGGTGTTTCGCGCTACGGGAGCACTTTTTTCCGGACTGAGGGCCAGCTTCTGGCGGAGTTCGGGCCGCAGGGCCTCACAAAACAGGTGTGGGTAGAACTGCGAAAGCATTTCCAGGGCGCGGTGGAGTACGTGAATACTAGCAAACGTACTCTTCCACACGAGAAGGAGTCCCTCGACGACGCGAAGAAATTGTACGAGGACGACAGGTTCCCTAAATCTTTCGAAAAGTCTGTCTGTTCCATCTTGCGACGGACTGAAGAAGAAGTTCAAGACACGATCAGGGTCAGCGGGGATGTGAGGCACATCAAATGGCACAACCTCAAGCGGGTGACCAGCCTTATTCCTTTCGCTTTCCCGCCTTCCCAAGCTCACAGTCGTATCACAGAGATCCGTGAGATTGTGCGACATTACGTGTGCAACCTTTATGTC
>BFEA01000145.1:100722-111265 GCA_003427395.1 Chara braunii | reverse complement strand
GACGCTGAAGACATGGAGGAGCTGAGCGACTCCGAAACCTTCGATTTCGAGTCCATGCAACTTCCTCAGGTGGTTGGACAGGTTGCTGATGAAGGGGAAGGTGGTCCTTGGAGATATAGCACGTCCCCTGCCGGTTTGAAGCGTGTGTATTTTGGCGCGAACCCGTCGACGACCAATCGTCTGATGACGGGGAGGAAGACAGAGACTATGATTACGAACCTTGTGACAAGCTCCCTGTGGACCATGATACCTATGAGAATGACAAACTCTTCTTCTTCGGCAAGCATCATCGGTTCACGCCGGAGGATGTTTGGCGACACAACGTCGTCTGGCACCCGAGGATATTCCAACCTGCAGTGAAGAATGGAAGGTGGGTCATGGCAATGAAGGAAGGCGATGGCAAGTGGAGTGGAATGAACAGACTTGGAGCGGGTCCATTTAAGAAAAAGGCGAGAGGTGCTCTGGTGGACCATTTGAGGGTTATGAACCCCGACAGGAGCCTGCCGGACGTCGATGCGTATGCAGTCCAAAAGCTAGATGAGTTGTACGACAAAAAAATGTTGGAGTTTCGTGCGCCTTTCTACGCACTGGAGACGGCACCGTCTCGTGGCACTGACTGGCRCATGCCGCAATGTCCGTCGAGCGGTCAGCATCCGGGGAGCGGTGGAGGAGGAGACGAAGGAGACAACGGAGGTGATGGAGGAGACGGCTCACGATTTGTCGGAAAGGGGACGGGCGAAACATCGTCGGGAGAAAAGGCGTCCGACGGAAAGGGGTCAGTCGGAAAGGGGTCGAGTGGAAAGGGGTCGAGCAGAAAGGGGTCGAGCGGAAAGGGATCGGGCGGGAAGGGGTCGGGCGGGAGGGGGTCGGGTGGGAAGGGGTCGGGCGGGAAGCGAAAAACGTCTGGGAGTCCCCAGCATAGGGAAACTTATAGCCACTGCCTAGGGAGTCGTGATTCTGACATGCGAGACGTGGCCACCTTGAGGTCTGATCAAGTGCGAGTAGATTCGCACTTGTCTGCAAGGACTTTGTTTCCCTATACCGAGGAGAGTCCATCCCGCCGTGCGCAGCAGAGGTCTCCTATGCACAACACCTTGCTCCTGGAAGAGGGCGAACATTTGCGTCATCCGGCAACATTTCATGAACTGCGAGACCATTCCTTGATGGGAACTGCGTCTTCGTTTTGTCTGGAGGGCAGGAAGCCTACATTGCGAAGGAGCTAAGGTGCGACCGTCAGTTCCATCAGCTCGGCCAAGCGCCACAAACTCCGAATAGATTCGGAGTTGCTGACGTCGCCCTGGAGGCCTTCCGCCAGAAGTGCTCCTCACGATACAGTTCCGCGGGGCCAAGAAAATGTGACGTCCTACCCCTGGCATCTTCAGTTGGGCACAGGGTTTCCCTGCTCACCTCCGTTCTCATATGTTGGGACTTGAGACTGGCGGTTTGGCGACGTGCTGGAGGGGCCCACTGCAGGAGTGTTGGAGACCGGGGGTGGCGAGTACGAACGTCATGCTTCGGAGGGCTTGCCAGTCGACGTTGACAGCAAGAGTGCAGCGGCTCCTGGGGAAGTGGAGCGCTCTCCGGGAGCGCCGAATGCTGTACAGCGGGAAGTGGAGACTCAACAATGGGAGTCTCGCAAAGTGTTGGGGACCGAGGGTAGCGAGTATGAACATCATGCTTCGGAGGGTGCGTCCCTGGACACTAACAGCGAGAGTACAGTAGCTCCGGGGGAAATGTGTGCTCTGCAGCGGGAAGAGGAGACTCGACACYGGCCGACTCGCGAAGTCGTCAAGGAGATCGACGCAGGAGTGTTGGTGATCAGGACGTCCGAAGAGGTTTTGCAGTCTTTCGGCTGTGGCCACGACGCGAGAGGGTGTCGTTAAGGGAGGTCAGTGGACGTTCGTGCAAACTCCCGTTCTTGGCGATGATGAAGGCGAAGAAGAACCCATGGTGGAAGCTCAGGTTTGTGGCGATGAGAAAGGCAGAGAACCCGTGGTGGAAGGCGGTGGGGTGACGGTCGACATCCAGATGGATCCACAACGGAAATATGATAATTCTTCGCTCACCCGTTTCGTTGAAGAACAGGGTGATCGAGCGTCCGTCCTCAGTACCGGTCGGGAAATGGTAGTTCATGAAACCATCGAGCTGGTTAGCAACTCAGGCGTCGCCCAGGTACACAACTTCGAATCCTCCGTGGAAGGCAGTGAGGTGGCCGTCAGCGTCAAGATGGATCAAGAGCAGAAAGATCATGATTCTCCGTCCTCCCGTTGCGGTGAAGAACAGGGTGATCGAACGTCTGTCCTCAGTACTGGTCCGGAAATGGTACTTCATGAAGCCATCGACTTGCCTAGCGATTCAGCTGTCACCGAGCTGGTTAGCGACACAGCCGTGGCCGAAGTGCAGAACGTCGAATCCTCCATGGACGTTGGCGCAGTGGTGCGATAGGAGGGTGAATTCCCTCAAAGGGCGCCCGACCACGATAAGATTTGTGAATAGCAGCACTCGCATATCTGTCATTAGCCAGCTCTGTGTTTGTCGAAATTGATGTGATGGGCTCATGTACCTTTTACCGCTTGTTAAAAAAAAGTTTATGGCCTGTGGGTTGTTTTCCATGTTTTAAAGGTGTGAGGTTGTCAATGTCCCTGCCCATGAAGCCTTTGAAAGCCGTCCGCGAGGAATGTCTTTCATGGAGGTCATTGGTCGCTTTACCGAAGAAGTCGTCGAGTGTAGGTCTGTTTAAAAGGGTCCAGATGCCTCGCCTTTCCCAAAGAGCTCTTAGGGTTCTGAAGGCTTGTGGAATAGATAAGGAGGAAGGTTTGCGGAAACATTTGGCTGTGTCTATTGAAAGCGTTACTGCTTTGTCTGATGGGTCTGATAACGATGCCAAACGGGGTGTTTTGAAAGACCGGTGTCCTAAGTACATCGCTAAGGACACTTTCAACAGTCGGGGATACAACTTCTCTAGGAAAAGGGCAGACAGTTCTTAATCATTTCGCCCCGGTGATTTTTGTCACTCCTCACACTTGTTCGTGGGTGTTTGTGCAGCTGGGGCTACATTATGTTTTCGCGTTCCCTTGCCTACTGCGGAGCTTAGCGCTACGAACTTGAGAATGTTGCAGGACGTTTGCGGAGATTTCAGCAACGACCACGAGGTGGTTTCCTCGGTTCGCAAATGGCCCAGTTCAGTTCCGTTGAGCAGAAAAAGTCTTCAAACTCTTGTTCAGGGGGAATGGATTTCCGACGAGGTGGTGGAGTCGTACTTGGCCTTGCTTGCCAACGCTTCGTTGCCTGGGTGTCCCTCTCTTTACATTTTCAGTACATTTTTCTATACCAAGCTCGTCGGTGGCGGTTGTCGACATCATAGGGTTGCGAGATGGACAAAAGATGTGAATATTTTCTCGTACGAGATGGTCTTGATTCCTGTCCATAAAAATTGAGTGCATTGGACCCTGTTGTGTGTCCGAGAACAACGGCTGGAGTACTACGACTCCCTCCTACAAGATGATGGCGGTTTTTCTTCCGATGTGATTGCGAACTTCACTCAATACCTTCGTGACGAAGCAGTTTGTCATTATGGTCAAACAACGAAACTGGATCTCCAGGAGCCCAAGGTGGTTGTTCATGGTGTCCCTCAACAGTCGGACGGGTCGAGCTGCGGTGTTTTCATGCTCGCCTTCGTTTCATTTCTTGCACGYGRCYATCCTCCACCATTTCCGATAGCCCAAAGCGACATTCCAAAGATCAGGCTGAGGATTGCGGTGGACATACTCCAAGGCTCTGAATGATAACCCTRTTTTTKAAATTCACGTAGTTTTTTATTCGAAAGGCCATRAGCAGAARTGCRAATCTATTCCCACTTTGTCTAGCACTCGGCCGGTTCGAGCTGTGCTATTGTTTTGATGAGGTACCGGATGGCAGTGGACGTTTTCATCAAGTAAACGCTTAGGTGTCGATGTGAATATCCCGGCCTCGTGYTATAGCAATTTTTTTAAGGGTTCTTCATTTCGAGGAACGTGTCATATTTGCTCGTAGGACTTTCGACAGGGTCGTGCTGCCACGCAACATCAGCTAGAGGGTGGAAGCGGACGCTTACGTGAAGAACAATCTTAGATTCTGATGTAAATATCTCAGCCACATGGTGCAGTATCTTTAGATTCCGATGTAAATATCCCAGCCACGTGGTGCAGTGTCTTTTAAGTAGACGCTTTCGTATCAGTTGTGAATAACCCAGCTTTATGCTCCCTTTGTTAGTTTACGGGTTGTTCTCCTTATGTCCTCTACGACCTCGGCAGCACCGTGCTGTGCTTGTTCGTTTCCATGTTGTGCTCTTATTTTACTCATGGGATGCCTTCGTCCTCTTGTGGACGTTGTTTACGCTCGTGCTCGTGGGGCTCGATACTCTTGTTCATTTAGCAAGATATTGGTGAAAGATATCAACGATTTCTTCTTCGTCGCCAAATTATTTCGTGCTTGTCTCTATCTTTCGCGAGACTTTGTAATGTGAAAGCCCCCCTCCCCTGCCCCACCCCACCCCGACCGTTCATCTTTCATATGTTTTCGCTCGCCACTTTCTCCACTGAATGTTGTCTGTTGGTTCCATATGACAATTGCGAACTTGTTCTCCATTTGGAAACCAATTAGCGCCAGAATGTATGTGTGCTTGAAGTTATTTTACGGATTCAGCGGTGCACTAAATGATTTTCGATTTTGTTATCCCCAGAATACATCTCGTGCTCTCCACGGAATGCTGGCTGTAGTTTCCGTATGAGAAATGCGAACATATTCGCACTTGGGATGCCGTGCATTTCTRATTAAACCGTTCATGTCCACAAATTTGCCAAAATGATTATTTTTTGTGCTGTCAACGCCATCTTGTTCATAACTGTAAGTTCGACAAAATGATGATCAATTGTGCTATTCCCAAAATGTATGTGTGTTTGGCCCATGTGTTTCGGCGTTGTTTGGCGTTGAAGGATCGATGTTAGGCATTCGTAAAAATGAATGATTTGTCGAAATTGTTAACTTCTGTGTTCTCACTGGAAGACTGACCATTTACGCAAGTTCGCAAAAAATACATTTTTTTACAGGCCTTCTGTCTTATCCACAAAATGGATAAATCGCGAAAAAGATTGTCATTTGAGTCATGTCTTGCCGGATGTTAAATTCGCTCCATGTACTTTGTGATTTTGGGAAAGCCTTTGTGTGCTTTGCAATGTGGGATTGAATGATTTTTTGCACTCAATTACTTTTCGAAAGGCCTCTGTGTACTTTGCAATTTGCCATTGACTAAATTTTTTGCATTGAATGATTTCTGGAAAYAAGATATACTTCTTTGGATGGATATGTGTYTTCTSCACACAAGGATTTGATGACAGTTTCATCCGGGAATATACAAATTACAAGCCAATGTCCATATTAAATCATYGCACTGMTGGAGTGCGCGCCTGCTTCTCCATCAAAATGCGAGTTCAATCGCACTTCTGGTGTGAAYCCTGAGCAATCCCCTCGCACTTTGCTTGAYGTCAAGGAGGGGATCGAAGTTCATCGAAYGCACCGYCGGTAAGCACCTGCACATTACGAAACAAGAGCACGTCCCAATTGGAACATCGTCGGGTTATTGCGATGTCGACTCCCACATGATGACTACACTGAACAGTGGCAGGATGACCGGTCCGCCTCTCCGATGTGGATCTAACGGTGGATTGCGTAAAATCTGCTCTTATAGATCCATACCGGGGATGGGGGCCAGGATCCAACCACAGTTTGCTTGTAAAGCATCATGTGATGAGTCGACATAACCGACATCCAGAACTGCTTGGTGAGCATCTAGTGCTATACCAATAATTTCCAAACACGGCCGCAAAGTCCCCTAAGAGTGTTCATTGTCGGTTTCCTCACGTCGTCGATTCCCACGTGATGAGTACAGTAAACAACGACAGGATGGAAGGTCCCCCTCGCCGGAATGGATCTAACGGTGGATTGCACCAAATCTGCTCTCAAAGATCCACTCCGGGTAGAAGCTCCTGCAATCAGCCACTGCTAGCTTGTAAGCATCATATGATGTGTCCATACAATCGACATCCAAAACTGTTTCATGAGCATCTAGTGCTACGCCAATAAGTTCTAAACACGACCGCAAGGTCCCCTAAGAATGCTTTTAGCACTAGAGTCCTCTAACCGCCGACTGTTTGGCACTTCGTGAAGGTGGTCATTTCTACCGATACAGAAGGTTCGTGAGCACTTGCATTGCTTAAATATGTGCCGATGGGTGCTCGGCATTGCATACATGTAGTAATGTTGGCCCTCACTGGATACGTTGCCGTCTCGGATGCATCCCACAGAAGGACCTCACATGCTGCGGACATGCAAATTCCCTGGGAATGCTAATGGCAATCCGCGGCGACAATTGATGACATGCGGGAAACAAATACACAACCATCACCAACGACTGCTTGACACTTCTTGAAGGTGGTCTGCCACTTCTTAAAGGTGGTCAGTCACCAAACAGATCACGACCTGACATCAACCTCGCATTAACGTTCCCATCCGAGTGCAAATGGCAATCCAGGAAGACGGCCAATGAGTGTTTGACCACTTCCTTAAGGTGCTCTGTCGAACAACGATAACTGCGAACGGACCCGCACGCGAACCGGCGCACTGGGGGGGGGGCTGATGGGCGAGGCCACTGCTATTCGACGTCGGTCGACTAGGATGTATCCTGATCACTACGGACGCGAACCGGCACACGGAATTCGATGTCGGTCGACTACGACGTATCCCGCTCACTACGAACATAATATTAAAAATAAAATCTGTGCATACACACACGAAACGACACAAAACAACATAACAACAGCGGGACAACACTCCTACTCCCTTCAGTAGCCATCCCATAAGTTTCCGTGGCCGAAATCGGATAGCCGACACTCGCGAGACTTTGTATAAAACACCGTGGGCTATCTCATATCGACTACCAATGCATGTGCAAACAAGCAGTCTATTACTAAGTCTTCTTTTTTAATCACTAAATTTTAACGAAATGTGTATTGCACGCGTTATACTGGGCGCAAAACAAAAAAAATCAAATCTTATCTTTTTGTTTGGTCCTCCCCCGTGTGACCGGGCGCACTTGCCTTGAATGCAAAGTGTTGGGGTCATGACTTGGTCCTTTCCGGACGAGGTCCGCCCGTGTGACCACGCGGGGACCAAAAGCCTCAAAAAAGCCGAACCAAATGCCTCAAATTTTTGAGACTTTGGTCCGCCCGTGCTTAATGGGGTGGATCTTTCTCCTCCATTCTCATGCACAGGCAGTCTCGCCAGGCTGTCCTTCGACTGGCAGTCGAAATCTGTCGGGCCATTTTTTTGTTTTCCCCTTCATGTCCTACACCACGGCCGCCGTACTGTCATTTCCCTTTCGAGTTTCGCGGCTGTTCTTTCTGCCCATGCGTGCCTTTTTTGCCCATTTGAAACTCTGTTGTGACATAAACCCACTTGCCTGTTGTTTGGCGCATTCGGAACTCAAAAGTGACATCAAAGTACTTGCCCCCCCCGCCCCCCTCCCCCCCCACAACCCAACACACAAAAAAAGGGTGAAGATCAGATGCAGCCTAAACTAAACTTCTTCCCAAAGCTTGAAACCAATGGGCATACATGGGCAGCAGTGGCTTGTACTATCACTCCCTAGGAATTCACCACGCAGGCATGAGCAATGCGACCAACTACCTGAACAGGACGGAAAGCACTCAAACTGTCAAACACGCATGCACACAAGCTACAAATACAGTGTCACACACACACATAAGATGGATGGACAAGGAGATGTGTGTTTGATCAGGAAGGGGCGAAGATGGGAGAAGGGGGAGCAGGAGAGATAGTTAAACACTTCATAGAAACAAAAATAAGAGTCCAGTGGAACCACGTACATGAAAAGCTAAATCATTTAACACAGAAAACAGATATTACAAGAGCAATTAGTAAATTTTGTGCAGACTGGCTGGGAGGGGAAAAGGGAGGCAGGTTAGCACACATCTGTGGTCACCGGGAAAGCGGGAATGAAAAGGAAAGCAACGAATTCACCAAGAACAGCAAACCTCAGTTTCATGAATGGCTGCAAGTCAACCCGGAGATCCCAATGAGGAGTCCAGGGGACTTTCCTGATATGTTCCCCCCTGCAGACACAGCAATAGTAGATACGAGATGGTTCGGGYGGGAATAAGGAGCTCAGAGATCAGCRGTCATCATCAGCTTTGGCATCTCGCCTGCAGCAGCACCATCATCTACATCACCTACCTAGTGCACCCAGCTGCTGGGCCCGGCTCCCAGCAAGAACTATCTCATTAACTTGCACCTTACAAAANCTCTCTCTCTCTCTCCCCCCCTCCCTCTTTCTCTCTCTCTCTCTCTCTCTCCCCCTCTCTCTCTCTCTCTCTCTCCAGCGCAGCGGGTACGTAGTAACCCAATCTCGTATCGCTCGCCTTTACCCATGCGCATTGATTTCATTTCACGCTCAACTGCCGTGTTGACGGATAAAGATGCACCACAGTTGCCGAGATTCACATCTCTGCGACTAGGAACTGCGCGATTCATCACATTTGTCAGGCTCAGTGCTGGCAAGGTCCTTAAAGTCTTATACAAGAGATTTGTCAACCACTAACTGGGAATTCATTCGTAGTTTAAGATTTCGTCCTGTACCTTTGCTAACATAAATTAATAATCCGCTTGGAGCGTCCCATTTCTGGGGTTCGTGACGATGTCGAGCGCATCGGTCTTCATCCTCGTCACGAATACATATTGACCTTCCGCCAGCCGCTCCGGCTGTGTGCGCCAGCCATACACGCGAGCCCCTACGACAAGATAGGCACTACCCGAGGCGCGATTTATGTCCGCCTCACGGGAGTTGTCACCTCCCTTCAGTGGGCGTATCCCCGCCGAGCTACCACTCCACAGTACGAAAGCTAGTCAAATGAAATCACAGAGGTGGACCAGCCGATGGCGTTTCTCATTCATTGTACCATACGGGGTACGCGCGGTCCCACACCTCTGTCGGACCCTCACGCGAACCGGCGCACTGGGGGGGGTCTGATGGGCGAGGCCACTGCTATTCAACGTCGGTCGACTAGGATGTATCCTGATCACTACGGACGCGAACCGGCACACAGAATTCGACGTCGGTCGACTACGACGTATCCCGCTCACTACAAACATAATATTAAAAATAAAACGTGTGCACACACACACGAAACGACAGAAAACAACATAACAACAGCGGGACAACACTCCTACTCCCTTCAGTAGCCATCCCATAAGTTTCCGTGGCCGAAATCGGATAGTCGACACTCGCGAGACTTTTTATAAAACATCGTGGGCTATCTCATATCGACTACCAATGCATGTGCAAGCAAGCAGTCTATTACTAAGTCTTCTTTTTTAATCACTAAATTTAATCTAAAATATTATGTTGAAACCTTGAATAGAATTTTCTATATTCCGAATTAAATCTTCGTTTATATGTTATAACACTCGCAACTTGACCGTCCATCTTTGTTATAAATCTTTGTTACCAATGCATGTGCAAGCAAGCAGTCGCAATGATGGCGTACAATGTAGTGTCCATAATCAAGCGCACCACTCGAACAAACCTGGAGTTTATTCTAAGTTGTCGAGCGGCAGCCGCTCCAAAAGGCTACCTCGAAGACAACCTACAAGGGAGAAATCCGAACACCGGTGGTGTGTTGGGGTGGTTGGGGTTGGGTGGGGTGTGTGCATGTGTGATGGCTCGAGTAGTCCATGCGATGGCAGTTGACCCATCTCACTGCCCACTTAGCAACACTTACCAATGATTGTCTCGATTTATTCTTATTTATGTCGCTCCTCAGTTCATATTGCCAACATGAATTTCTCTTACTTATATGGCTCCAACATGAATTCCGACTTTGTTACACAAAGTGAACAATCAAAAGGTTCACTTTTAAACCACCTGTACCCTCCGGAGCACTTCGCCGAACCGTTTTTTCTTTTTCTTTCCGAGCCTGCTGGGCCTTTCAGTTGACGCCCAGCCTTCCTCAAACAATTGAGGAAGGCCCTCGATTTTGCACTTGAAGCTTGCTTTTCTGGACGTAGGTGTCGTATGTGTCGGAGTATATTTGCGACAGTCCGTGGGGATTACTGACATTGAACTTCCACTATTCACGGACTGCTGCGGCAAGGATTGGCGGAGGAGATCTTGTTGAGGTTTTTTTTTTTTTTTTTCTTCTTTTTTTCGCCTACTGTTTTGCAGCTAAGCTTCGGGTACCGCAGCCCGTTTTGGGACTGGGAGGTGGGACACTGCAGCGGTCGAGCGACCAGCGCACTGGTCGTCAAGGTGGGCAGCCCACGGCAGTCGTTGGGTTGGCCAAATGTGGTCGTCGTGTAGTGACGCACTTCGTCATGGGGACTGCCTGATGCCGTGGCGGGTGGTGGGAGGGGCATAGAGAGAGAGAGAGAGAGAGAGAGAGAGAGAGAGAGAGAGAGAGAGAGAGAGAGAGAGAGAGAGAGAGAGAGAGAG
>BFEA01000145.1:46649-60632 GCA_003427395.1 Chara braunii | reverse complement strand
CTATATAATGTGCGATCCAACTATTGCCTAAGTGCGTAAGCATGTGAAGTATGGATGTATGTGTAACTCGACATTGGTCCAATAATATCTATACGCACAGACATAATTGAGATACCATCAGATGTGTGAAAATATATATATATATATATATATATATATATATCTGCCTACGGTTTACCAGGCAGTTCTCTTTGTGACGATATATATATAGATATAGATATAGATATAGATATAGATATATATATAGATATATATATATATCACTTGGTTGTCTGACGATATTTTCCAGTGCTCACACACAGACATTCTTAAATACGGCCACACATGCATAAGAACAGGGGGAGACGATTTTGATTTTTAAAGTACCTAACCACCCATACAATATAAAACATGCCCATACATGCATAACAAGAGGGGAAGAGGTGACAGAGTCAAAACTGCACACAGACAAGGATAAGCAGCGGAATTCAACCCTGCACACATGGGGGAGGTCACACAATGACTCTCACTCTCCGACAGACTCCCGACAAACAATCACAATAAAGAACCTCAGCAAAATCACAATTGATATGATGCTGATAATGAGCCAACTCGAACAAATATCATAACACAGTTTGTTACAGTCGCTTCGTCCCCTATCGATTTCCCTCATTCTACTAATAGAGTACAGTACTCTAACCTACACGTAGACCGGACTGACTAACCGACCAATACCTTTTGAGTTTCGCCCTCTCGGCCTCCACCGGACCCGACTATAGGCTATAGGACCGTCCATCAGCTCTGGCCATTAGGGCCTGTCTGTCCTGGGGGTAGTCCGGGCCTGCTATTCGCAGTACGTGTACGTATAGGAAATTCGAAATAATGTTGGGCCTATATTTGGCATATTTACAGATGTGACCCTCACGAATTTGCCTCACAGGTTGGTCTCACGGTTACGCCCGAGTCAAACGAAATTACAAATCTAACCCTACGGGGTAGTATATAGCCTCGCACTCAGTCTTCGCAGTCAGACTGAATATATATATATATATATATCGTCACATATATAGATATATATATGTATGTATATATACATACAATCAACATGTCAAACTAAAAAGCCAGCAATTATAAAAGTCGCATGTACAAGATTCTACGACATAACATAATGCCAGTCGTCGAACAACTCGACATCATCTGCGTCCGATAGAGAATCACATGATCGATTGGACACGGCATCCGCCGGTCCAGGCAGCCCATCCCTGTCGCCAAGGATGAAAACATCATCATCCCCCACAACGTCAGGATCTGCAGTTGAAGCAACGTCGTCCTCGTCACGGGCAATGGTATCCTCTCCTCTGCAAAAAAGATCGCGAGGCAGAGGAGGTGTCGAGGACCCGACCTCGCCCGACACATCACAGTCGTCGTACTCGAGAAGGCGTCGAGCCCAATCATAAACACATTTTGAACCGAAGATGAACGTGGACAGCCGATCCATCCACGAATTGGTAGGTGGCCGATTGTGACGATAGTGGCTCGGTCTTGGACGAATCGAAGTCCCAGAAGGCCTACGGACACGATACTCCAAGGGATCCTGCCATGCATGACTGTTCCATCGAATGACTGCAATCGCCAGACGCAGCTCATACGACTTCTCAAAGTGCAAGGCCTTCTTCGCGTAAACGATGATTGTGCCCTGGAAGGTTTCAACCGTTGACGTGTGACAAAACTCCGTGTAGTACGAACAAACGGTCGTGCTGCAATGCCTGCCCAACGTTTGGCGAATGATGTCATACACGGGGTCGTCGTGCGTGTACAGAGGCAGCCGAGATGGGCCACCCGCCTTTGAGCATAGAAACTCTCTGTCCGCAACGCACCTGGTGTGGTCCCCGGCCCAATGGTCGGCGATCATCATGACATCATTGTGTCGAGTGACAAAGTCGCCGCCCTCATCTCTGCAAAGCAGGGAAGCACGAAGAAACCAATGCCCCACCTCATGCATATGGAACTCAGTCACACCATTTGCATCCACGACCAAAGATTTGTTGTTTTTCATTGTGCCCATACGGGTACATTTTGCTCATCACAAGAGCAACGAAGTCGCTCTTCTTCAATCGTTCTTCTTTTGCCGTCAAAGACCCTGGTCCAAAACGGTCCGTCAAGGCATCCAACAACTCCTTCTTCGTGAACTGCATAAACTGAGATTCCGACACGCACTGATAAGGGTTGTTCAATTTCCTTGGCAGTGTCACGACTTTTCTAAATGCCTTGCGAATGTTTTTTACCTTATGATGGCTATCCTTCTGCCATTCAATACCTAGGCGCTCCAACTGTGGACCCAATGCAGCACAATCGTCGGAGACAACACACCGGATTTTCAACCCCCTTGACAACAAGCCTCTCAACAGGCGCACAACAGCAGGAACCTCAAGTTGGTTCGACGCCTTTCCCTCATTTTTTGGCCGAAGAGTGTGAACACCCACCACAAGACGAGTATCACACTCAATCGCGGTAACACTACAATGCTGCGCAGACCTGGCCGAGTCGTAGCGACCGTCAACCATCAAAGTGACGGGTCTCCCTGATCGCATAACCGTGTCAATGGCCAAGTCGCAATACCGCACGCTATGCCTGACAACCTTTGCATTCCAACCTTCACACACATTCGGCTCACCGCGCATGCAACTGTAAAAAGTAGGCTTGTGCACAGGTGCCACCCCAAACGCGATGCAGAAGTCGTTGAGTACGGTATATGTCATACCCGCAGTGACGGACGCATGGAACAACTGCTGCTGAAGTCTGCAAGAGTACACAGCTCCCCCAACCAGTGCATTGTGCCATGTCCAACAACATGACTTCTTACAAGCGAGCGAAATGCGACAAATCTGCCCAGGATAACCGACAGAGGACACATCCACAGCACAACCGCCCCCGTGGCGCGGGCAACTCAAATCGAACAACCCGAGCAACTGCAACAACTTCACCGGCTCCACGAAGACGACATCAGGCGCTTCCGAGCCTCCCCAGCGACCCATCGATTTCAACACATGTTTAGACTGATTATTGCAAGGTCCGCTTTGCAAAGCACCATCCTTCGAATTGTCCCAGCACAAAGGACGTACATGTTCGAAACGCGAACGCGACCTACCACGGCTTGGTGGCCGCCCGCGCGATCAATGGCCACGCTGTGACCCGTGCCCTGAACGCGGTAGTGAATTATCTGACCCACAAAACGACCCGCCATTGCCTCCACCGCTCCCTTCACCCTCACGCTCGTCATCATCCTCAACGTCCTCTGTCGAATCATCCCCTCCTGCTCCGATACGAAACACATCTGCACGACTGTCGACCGATAGTGTTCTCTCGATCCTCGACGCCACACCGTCCCCGAACTCTGACCGGATGGCTGGCAATGACCAATGCAACAGTTCTCATGAGGCAAGTCTGGCTCTACATCTGGCATAGGGCAATCCACCTCCTTCTGAGCAGGCTGTGGAGGCCCCCTCGGACCACTTGACCCTCCTTCTCTTTCGTGCCTATGGGATCTGGGCTCCTTCCTTATGTCCTCCCTCAGAGTCCCTGATGAGCCGCCTTACTCAGAAGTCCTCCTCTCCTCTGCTTCTGGTTCCCTCTTTCTCTTGTCCATACCCCTTCTTTCACCTGGCTGGCGCGCTGGGGTATAATAATTCCACAACAGTTTCTTGCAATGACCCCAACTCATTGCAGGTGCCATGACAGACCTGACGAATGACCTGATGTGTCGCCTTACATATAACAGAAAGCTCCCCGCTCTCTGCTCCCCTGGAATATCCAGCTCGTCCGCATACCGGTCATAAGCTATAGAAATTCCCCCAGATTAGTGGAGTCGAATCGGATGGGCTGCCCATCTCTTACCACTGGTGATGGATGCAAACCCTCCATCTTCCTCTCACTCCTGCCAGGTTAATGACTCCCTGACAAAGCTGGCAATGGGGTCCGTCCACTCGCCTGTGCCTCACACCTCTCTCAACATCCTGGTGTCATCCCATCGAAACTCTCGAGCGTGCCTATCGAACTCTATCAAGAACAACTCGATGTTCCCTCCCTGGAAAAATGGAGGTCTGTCCTCTCTCCTGGTGCCCATCTTCGTCCTCTGTCTGGTCGCCCCCTGAGGGGTTTCCACCGGCTTTGCCCCTCCCCTCCCTTTTGGCATGGCTGCCCCAAGCAGTGTCAAGCCTGCACAACAAGGATGAGACAAACAGGAGCACACAGAGGGCAAGTGATGTCAGACAAAACACAACAGGAGACAGATATAGCCCTCTCACAACTATCCCAACTACCCGCCTATCTATATGCGCATACATACAAGAGTCTGACCAACAAGTCGCAACCTATCATGCTATTGTACTGAGAACTATATCCTGTATATTTTACTCATACTAATACATCTGTATAAAGCACTCAAAGGGATAATCCTAACTGGCGAGGTCCCTGCTCACCTTGTCTCGAGCAACAAACTTCTTCAGTCTGGAGCCTAACACCCAATCCTTTCACGCCGTCCTATTCAGCTCCTCAATCTGATACGCTCCGTGCTCACAACACCTGGTGATCTTGTAAGGCCCCAACCACCTCTTGTCCAGCTTCCGTGACCACTGCTTTTTCAGGGATGAGTCATATAACAGCACAATGTCTCCCACCTTGAGAGACTTTTTCCTTACTCTCGCCATCTTATCCCACCCGAACTTGTCCTTGCTACGGTTGGCCGCCACTCTACTTGCTGCTCCCTCAATTCTGTCCTCCATGACACCAATCTGACGTGCTCTTAAATCTAGTAGTTCCTCAAAGGTCAGATCAGTTTCGAGGTATTGCCGCCTCCACGTCTTCAGGAAGCCCTCGATAGGAAATGTAGCGTGTCTGCCATACCATAGTGTAGCCGACGCGTAGCCGGTGCTTCTCCTGACAGTGATATTGTCCACGAAGAAAGCGACTCTCAGAAAGTTCGGCCACTGATTGGGTCTGCCGTCAGTCCACTTGGCGAGAAGGTTTGTGATGGTGCTATGTCATCTTTCCACCGGTGCATTAGCTTGGGGGTGCGCCGCAGTAGTGTATTCGGCGATTACCCCATACCTCTTCAAAAGAGTCTTCACTTCAGCACAGGTGAACTCAAACCCACTGTCCATCACGAACCTGGAAACAAAGGGGTAGCGTATGTAATACTTTTCGATGCATTGGACCAGCGTTTCCCCAGTCTTCGTGTGAATGGCCTGGCCATCCACAAACCCCGAGAGGTTGTCCCGCGCATCAAAGATGAAATTGTAACTCCCTATCCCCAACGGCATTGCCAACAGATCCAGGTGCACGACCGCCCCAACTTCACGAACGTACCTTGGGTGCAGCGGCTCTCTAGGTTTAATAGAGGATCGTTCCTGGCATGGTACACAGGATTTATAGTAGTCATCGATCATCTGTCCCATGCCATCCGAGTAGTATAGTTCGTGTATTTTGAGGTAAGTCGTGTCAGTGCTCCTGTGACCCCCCGCCGTACCATCGTGTAGTGCCGCCATAATGTCAATCTGGCGAGCGACGCCGTAGACCACTCTTCTGGGAGCCTTCCCTTTGCTTCGCATGAACAGGTGGCCATCCCTTACTAGAAAGTTCGGCCTCATCTTCAGAACTCTTGTGCAAGCATCTCTTTCCCTCATCTCACACGACAGAAGCATTCCGAGTTCAAGGTATACTCCTTCATATTCCTCTGCCCGAAACACTTCCTTAATCTCTCATTCTTCAAAGTCATCATCTTCCCTCTCGTGGATCACATTGTCACCTCCTTCCTGCTCTACCACCTCTCCCTGATCTAGCACCGTATTCCTGACTGCCTCTTCCTGAAGCATCGCATTTGCCAGCAGATACACCCCACCTATCGTCTTCTCCTGCTTGCCCACCTGTAACGCCCCATCCTCAATCGTAAGCGAGTCCTCATGCAGTTGGTACTTGCCTGCGGTCAGATCCATCATCCAGTTTACGCTTGGCATTCCCCAAGAGTCTTCTTCGATATAGGGCTTAAGGACTAGGTCTGGTCATTGTGCATGTGCTGGTGGCGCAAGCCACACAGGTCGTCTAGGAGTAATATAGTTACCCATGGTCAATGACCAGGATTTGATGTGAAGCCTCACATCCTCCTCACTGTCCAAGAACCCGTCAACTGGTGGAGCATCTTCAACCACTCCTTGGATGTTCTTGTCTCAGTCGACTCGACTCAGCCCATCTGCTCTATTCGTGTTCCCCGGAATTCGCTCCAACTCGAAGTCGAACATCCAGATGTACGTTAGCCATCTGGCGATGGTCGGATCCGAGGGAGCGAAATTCTTGAGAGACCCAGCTAGAGAAGTAGGGTCCACCCTCAGTTCAAACCTGTTGCCGAAGAGGTAGTTCCTGAAAATCCTCAAGCAGTAAAGAACTCTCAAGGTCTCACACTTAAACTGGGAGTAGTTCCTCTCTGATGTGTTGAGCGTCCGACTCTCAAACCTTAGTGGTCGTTCTTCTCCATTGGAGTCTCGCTGAATCAACACACCTCCCAGCGCAGTTCGCCCTGCGTCCGAGACCTCCTTCTTCAAACTTTTTCTTCAGGCTCTCTATTACGGACTCCTGCTTATCTCCCCACTCCCAGTCTTGCCCTTGGCGTACAAGCTTTCGCAGCTGCTCCGTCTTTGCCGCAAACCCTTTTATGAAGATCCTCCAAAACCCACATGTCCCTAGAAAACTCCTCACCTCCGTGATAGTCTTGAACGATGTTGGCCACTCGAGAATCTTGTTGGTCTTCTTAGTGTCTGGTCGACGACCTCTCTCGTCGCACACAAACCCCAAGATAGTAGCTCTGCTCATACAGTGTCTGGACTTCGACCCACTGGCAGTAAGATTATGCTCCTTCAGAAGGTCAAGGACCTTGCACAAGTCTTACACATGACATTACCTCCTGCTCATCTTTCTCCTTAGGTCCCTTCACAACTAGATCATCAATGTGGGGCTGCGTGATGTGAGGACTTATGGGCTGCATCGCCCTCACCATATGTCTCTGGACCATTGCGATCGCATTCGTCCACCCTTGAGGTGCGACGTTCATATGAATCAACCCCCGAGGTGTATGCATAGCCATCATTGGTCTGTCTGATGGGTACACAGGGAAAGAATCATAACCTGAATATAAGTCAATGAGTGATATGATGGTTCTCCCAGCGCAGTCCTCTAAAAGCGCATCAGCGTTAGGGAGACCACCTGCGTCCCTTACTGTCACAGCGTTTAGGCACTGCAAATCCTGTACCCACCTCAAAGTCCAATTGGGTTTGACAAAGCAAAACCAGGGGGATGCATACGGTCCGCTTGAGTAGTCCGCCACATGAGTACGGATCTTCTCATCAAGGTAGTTGACTACCTTCTCTTCATCAGTTGGATTCAGATACCGCGCACCTCGCAAGTTCTAAGGCTCGTGAGGTACGGTGTGTATCCTAATCATGGGGATAATATCCACGTTCAGGCGATCTCTCTCGTCATCGCTGAAGGCATATGCATCGTGTCTTCCTCTTATGGTTTCCACCACAAGCTTTTCCTCTTGCGCCGTAAGGAAGCCAGACTCCCCTATGATCAGCGCTTTCTCTGTCTTGGGATCGATACGGTATGATCCATTCTCCGCTTTCTCTCGGATCTGTCGTATCAGCTCTCGTTCCCGCTCGTAATAGACTTCTTGCTCTTCGGTGACAAGTGCGGAAACAGGGCAGCATTTCTGGTCTACCCTTTTGTACCGCCTTTGTGCACCTTGCTTGAGCCCACCCCTAAAAAAGGTCGAGTTGCGCTTTGGAGTTGTGCTCCACTCGCTCCTCCTGTCTTCCCAGGCGTTCGATATACCAGCTCCATTTCTCCTGCGCCCATCTGTTCTACCACCTTTTCTCTCACTGCAAGGTTTCCACAGCCTCTGGGCCTGCCATCCCATAGGTTGATACTATATCCATAACATCACCTATGTTTGCCAAACTCAAGGTCAATGCCTCCGGCTCTCTTTTCTCCTCATACTTGCTGGCTTCAATCCTTAACCTCTCCTCTTCTGATTCTTTTATGGTGAACGAACCAGGATTGGGCCGGTTCCTTATGCTCCTAGGTCCTGTGTTCTTGCAGGTTATAACCTCGTAGTTTCTGCATACAGGATCGCACAGGACGAGGAACATAGTTCCGTCATGCTTGTTGAGTATGACGGTCTCTGTTCGGCTCAAGAACGACCTTCCTAGTAGGATGGGGTGATCCAAATCAGGCATCACGAAGAAACAACTTTTAACCTTCACCTTTCCAATTTCCAGAATTACTGATGATGCGGTCCCTATGAACACCGATCGACTGCTCGCCCCCATCAAAACCCCATTGTCCGAGCAGTCTATCTCCATTCCTAAACGCACAACATGTTCCTCCTTTATGAGGTTCATTTCTGCACCGCTGTCCACCATCGCAGTGCAAGTCTTCCCTTCCACCACTATATCGAGGCATTCACATGGGACCGACTTCCAATCCATTTTCGTACCCGTCTCAGCCCATTCAGCCTCCTTAGGGATTATAGTCCCTAATTGCACGCTGGCCACCATCTTCCTTGATAAACGCGCTCTCAGCTCGCCTCTGAGCCTTGGCGCTGAGGCTAGGACGTCCTTCAGGTTCATAAGATGATTATGACCTTCAAGAATCCTGTCCATGATCTCCTCTACGTCGAACCCTTCCTCCACTCGGACAACATACTTCTTCTTCTTCACATCCTGAGCCTTGTCCGTATCAGACTTGGCGCCCCTCTTTTTGACTCTTTACTCAACCTTTTCGTCATCTTCTTTCCTCAATTTGTCAACCTCGTTGTCCTCTCCTTCTGGGACGTCCACAACTTCCTTCTCTCCACTAGGTTCAGGAACATCCTTGGCTGGCTCTTCGGGGAAGGTCATTCCGGACCTTGGCGACGGCCCCGACGTCGTGATGTTTGGTAAGTTGCCAGACCCTCCTTGCGATCATGGGCCTAGGTCATAGAGGTATACCAGCGGCTCCTTACCTTTCCACTTTTCGGCCTCGTCACACATGTCGGACAACTTCTGCTGGTACCTCCCGACTTTAGCTATTAAGTCTTCCATTCTTTCCATTGTCTGTCGGCCCGCTTTCCAGTAGTCTTTCCCTGTCTCAGCGTGCCATGGCCTATTCCAACAATCTTCTTCTATCTCATCGTCTGATTCCACTATGATTGGTTCTTCCTTGAAGGTGCCAACTTTTCTCTCTTGCTCTACCTCTTCGTTCTCTCCTACCTCTTTCACCCTGATGTCATTGCGGACCTCTTTCTCTTGCCACATCCGGAACATGGCTGGAGGCGCGGGTGGCGCGCCGGCCTCGACTCCTCGTAGGGCCTCCTTCCTCATTCCACCAGGGATCTTTGGGTCAAGATAATACCCCCATTTGTTATATATGTCCCCGTCGTAGTTAGTGTTGATCAATCCTTCGTCTTCGTCATTTTTTCTGACATGGTAGAACTTGATAGTATGTCCTTTCTGTCCACAATGCCAGCAAATGGCATTTCTCCAGTCTATCCTCCCTCTACTAGAACCTCTTCCACCTTCTTGACCGCCCTGACTCCCTGACACAGTCTAGTCCCCACTTCCTCCGCCTGTAGAATTTCCACCACCGTTTCCTCTGCCATTTCCTCCCCGGCTACCATTTCCTCGCCCTCGGCCCCATCCTTGGTTATGTCCACGTCCGCTGCTTTGATTGCCTTGTGGCCCTTGTGGGGCTGACTGCTGAGGTTGGTTTGGCGGCGAAGTCGGGTGACTCACTTGCTGAGCTTGGGGTCCCGAACAGCCGCAGGAAGCCGTACTCATTGGCGCTCCGGCACATGACCCATGCGGCCCACTTACCGGCCATGGTGCGCATGGACAGTGCTCATGCCAAGGACTTGGAGGTCCGTAACCTGGCCACGGCCCATAGGGTGTTAGCGCGGCCTGACTAGGCGACTCAGGGGGTGGCAATGCTGTTGTTTGTGGGACCTGACCCCTTCCTGGGCCTTGCCCCCCTTGAGCCAAATTCCTCGCCTTTCTTTGAACCTTTGTCAACTTCTGAGGTTCCCGCTCTTCTTCCTTTTCTTCTTCCTCTTCCTGCACCACTGCTTTCTTCGCTTTTCCTACGGTCTGTGGTGCCGCCATGGTTTTTCTTTTTGCCTCTTTCTCTGCAGCGAGTTGGGCCACTGCATCTTCTATTTTCTTAAAGTCTCGCCCGTCACTCGTCGTGGCGTCCGAGGCCTTTCTTTTCTTCCTAGCCTGTCGCATTTGAAAGATATCAACCTGGTCCAGTTCTACTTCTAGCACGCCCTCTTTAATGGTGGCCCAAGTCAACTTCTTCCCTGGCGCAGCCCTCTTGGTTAGCGCGGAGGCCTCCCAATTCTTAAAGTGACCAGGAAGGTCGCACACTGTTCCTTTTCGGCTAATCCTGGGACCTTTCTTGCCATCTTCTCAAATGTCGTAGCAAAAACCCCCACAGTGAAAAACTCATCGTGCCGTAACATTTCTAGGTCTGTCTTTGTTAGCAGATCATCCCCTAGCTTAAAACGTCTTAGCATTTCCTCCTTGAACTTGGCCCAATCTCCCCCTGCTCCAGCAGCCACCTTCATTACTTCGGGCCGAATTTCCCACCAGACGTATCTGGGTAGGATTTGGTACTTTTTTTATCCGGCACCTCGCCCGTAACCTGTTCCAACAGCTCTAGCCATTTGGACACCCTTTCCCCTTCAAACCAGAAGATGTCAACCTTCGGCACCTGTAGCCGTGCCAACTCCCTTTTTTCAAGGGCCTTGACAAAGTCTGCTAGCGTAGCTGCCGGACCCCGCTCGGTTCCATCTGCATCCGACATCTTTACCTCCTCTTGCTAACCAACCTGTTAGGAAAAAGAAATTGTCCATGAGACAGTCTGTCAAGCTCCAGGGGACTAGTCTTAAGTTACGACTTAGTCGTTCCACTTCCAAGTTCTGCGAGCCATTCTACTACTGGTCCCCCAAGCTACAAATAGTTCTTAGTTGTCTTCCTAAACAGGTATTATACATTCTTTTTTATATAAAACAGTCTGAATCATAAGCTTTTGTCGTTTTGCCTCGATCATCAATTTGCACTTAACCCGGGTTCGTTCTCTTAAGGACCCCGGTAGGCAGCTGAGATCCCCGGCAACGGCGCCACCAGTCGAGCGCATCGGTCCTGCACGGGGACCCTCCCGGCCACGTCACACAGGATTATGCAGGACTTGTTGCGGAGAGCGTTTACCGCTCCGGCCGAGTGCGCCAACCGTACCTCTCGCGAGCCCCTACGACAGGACATAGTCACGCGAGGCCCCGCTTACCTCCACCTGTGGGAGTTGTCACCATCCCTTAGGTGGGCGTATCGCTATCGAGCTACTGAACCACATGCGAAAGTTTTTCGTATGTAATTGCTGAGGTGGCCCAGCCGAGGGCGCTTCTCGTTCGCTGTAGCATAGGGGGTTACGCGCCGTCGAATGCCCAAAAATCGAACCTGTACGCGAATCGCCATACAGGGGGGCTGAAGTCCCAAACGTGACTCGACGCCGGTCGACTAGGACGCACTACACACACCACGCGTTACACCACAACACTCACATCTACCACTCGTAACACATGGAAACACACACACAAAGCGAACATCACAAAAAACTCCACAACCCAACAACTCCTAGTCCCTTCGGTGTTCGACCCATAACTTCATGTCGCGAGAATCAGATAGGTATTGCGCGCTGGGCTTCCGTATAAGTGTCAAGCGAGTGCATGGCCTCCTCATATCAACCAGCCATGCGGGCATACGCAAGCACTCGCGTTGATGGGGTACTATGTGGTACTCAAAGCCTCGCGACCCTTGATAATCTCGAGGGTCACGTTCGACACTCCGGTGTCGGCTGACAGGCACCTTGAGGGGTAATATCTCGACGCCAGACAACCGTCATGTGCGGTTGAAGACCACACCCTCTTTTGCACCCTGTGCAGAGGGGTTGAGTAGACAACTTTAAGCTATCGTGGCGGTCAAATATCAAGGGGTTTGACTTTGACGGTTGCCACGGACTACAACGTCCAACCATAAAAATTTGAAAGAGGAACTTATCCCAACTCGTACGGTTGGTGACCTCCTAAAATGAAGGGGGTAGGCGGACGCAAACGACGCGCGTGTGGAGAAGACCCGAAAATCAGACCCATAGGCTACCCAATGTCCGGGATAATGAAGACCCGTACACGGACTCCCATAGGTCGACCGGGACTGGTAGTTCGCCCATGCGTCGCTTCGCGATGCCGAAAAACCCGAATCTATTAGTCATAACGTGCATTGGTTTTCGCAGTCCGACCCATAACTTTAGTGCGAGAATCAGTAAGTGTTGCGCGCGCGGATATAGTATAAGATCGTGCAGACGCAAGACCTACACATACCAATTTACCATGCAGCTCTACGCGAGTATCCACGATGACGGCGCATTATGTGGTGCCCATACCCAAATGGCCTCTTTTGAGCCATGGGGTTGTCTTCGACGCTCAGGCATTGGCTGAAGCGGGCGCTAAGGGGGGTTAAGCCTTTAGTTGAGAGGGGGTAAGCCTCAAGGCGCCTGTCAGCCGACACCTGAGTGTCGAATGCGACCCTCGAGATTATCAAGGGCCGCAAGGCTTCGAGTACTACATAGTACCCCATCAGCGCGAGTGTTTGCGTATGCCCGCATGGTTGGTTGATATGAAGAGGCCATGCGCTCGCTCGACACTTATACGAAAGCCCAGCAGGCGATACCTATCTAATTCTCGCGACATAAAGTTCTGGGTCGAACACCGAAGGGACTCGAGTTGATGGGTTGTGGAGTTGTTTGTGATGTTCGCTTTGAGCGTGTGTTTCCATGTGTTATGAGTGGTAGATGTGAGTGTTGAGGTGTAACGCGTGGTGTGTGTAGTGCGTCCTAGTCGACCGGCGTCGAGTCACGTTTAGGACTTCAGCTCCCCAGTACGGCGATTCGCGTACGGGTTCGATTTTTTGGCGTTCGACCGCGCTTAACCCCCTATGCTACAGCGAACGAGAAAGCCCTCGGCTGGGCCACCTCTGCAATTGCATACGAAAAACCTTCGCATGTGGTTCAGTAGCTCGGCAGGGATACGCCCACCTAAGGGATGGTGACAGCTCCCACAGGTGGAGGTAAGCGGGGCCTCGCGTGACTCTGTCCTGTCGTAGGGGCTCGCGATAGGTACAGTTGGCGCACTCGGCCGGAGCGGCAAACGCTTTCCACAACAAGTCCTGCATAATTCTGCGTGACGCGGCCGGGAGGGTCCCCGTGCGGGACCGATGCGCTCGACAATGGTAATCTGACTCCGTCTCTGGGGCCTCCTTAACTTTCTAGAGGAGGTCACTATAGACAGGGTCCTGCGCATATGCCTGTCTAACTTTCTCTTGCAGGTCACTCCCTATGTCTAGATAGCTATGTGACACCCGCGGCCTAGGCCGCGGGTACTTCGGCCGTTGCGGCCGAGATTCTCGGCCGCGGCCGCGGCCGATGAGGCCCAGTACGCGGCCTTGTTTTTCAATATTTCCTCCCCCCCCTAAAAATACGTAGAAGTATATATATATATATATATATATATATATATATATATATATATATATATATATATGGGGGTATAGGGCTTGAAAAACCCTACACTCCTATATTTTGTTTTTTAAAATCCGACTTTGTTTAAGATTTAAAAAAAATCAAAAACTAAAATCGATTTAAACAAAATTAAAAAAATATATATAAAGATAAGCAGGATTTTTTTTTTGTCATTTCTTATCATGAGATATATGATCCCTGAGTACACCTGTATGTTTTTTATAATTGGATTTTTGTTTTCTGGAGTTAAATGAGGTGTTTAAAAAAAAAAAAGGATGCAAAATTTCAAAACGAATAACAAAAAAAGGGTTTGATTGATTGATTGTGTGTGTGTGTGTGTGTGTGTGTGTG
>BFEA01000145.1:27211-39433 GCA_003427395.1 Chara braunii | reverse complement strand
ACCCTTCTATGGGTGGACCAAGCCTTGGCTACACCTGTCTCTTATACACATCTAGATGTGTATAAGAGACAGCACACACACACACACACACACACACTCTCACAAGTGCCCTGTCCGCGCGCAGGCGAGGGCGCAGCGGCGGCAGCACACACACACACGCACACACACACACACACACAATCAGTTTTAAGTATGTTGGTCTTCCTTTTTTCTATGTTTTATGTCTCTAGCCGAGCACCCTCTAGCAGTGCTAAACAATCGGTGGTTCATCGTTTGGAGTGCCAACTGCACTCTTAGGGGGGCCGCTCGGTTCGGGATGTCTGTGTTGCCTGTCGGTGATGCCCGTGCCGCTTGCTTTGCAGGTCGTCCTCATTTCTCTGCTGCCTTGCCGCCTCCCCGCAGGTCGTGCCTCCCATGTCTTTTGCTTGCGTGCCTTGTGGTAGCCTTGTGGAGGTGCCTCAAGCTCGCTGCATGGTTGCTGAGCTGCTCGTCCATTGGTGATAAGCGGTTGGGCTGCCTCGACTGTGTTTGCCTGGTGCTCCACAGGGTTGCTGCCTGCTGCTATGTCCCGCGTGGGGACAGTCTGCCTTTAACAAGGGTCAAAGGGTTCATGACCCAAACCATCAAATACAGGGATTCCGCAGATTGTCGAGGGTTCAGCCTCCTGATGAGTCGGTGCAATTCCGACGAAACAATCTCATCATCATCAGTTTTTATTTTGTTTTTTTCAGTCTTTCGATTTGCTTGGGACTTGCATTTTTTTGGGTTTGCCTGCTTTGGTGTGTTTGTGTGCTGTTTTTTTGTTCTTGTTGTCTGCCCTCCCGCCTCCCCCATGCCCTCCAGCCTGTGCCTTGATGTCTTTTTGTTTGCTTGGTTTTGGCATGCCTTGATGCTTTTCTTGTCTACCTGGTCTTGGCATCTTTTTGGGACTTTGCCTGCTGGTGTGCTTGCACGTTTTTGGCACTTGGGAAAGTTGGTCACAGATAACCACGTTTGTACGAGGTAGCTCCAGTGAGTAGTAGGGTGGCAGCATGCAGTGTTTGTTTGGTTCCGGCAGGGCGGGGTGTACCATGGGTTCCATGGGGTGCATGGCAAGTATGCCATGGGACATATTGGACACACACACACACACACACACACACACACACACAAACAAATATTAAAAGGCCCGGGAAAAAAAATTACTTTTTTTTTTTTTCCATTCCGTTGATTGTTTCCTTAGGACACAAAAAACAAAACAAAAAAAAAAACGTAAAAATGAANTAAAAATGAAGAATACAAAGAACTGCCAAACAAAAATCCCAAAAAAAAAAAAAAAACTTTTTCTTAAATTTATTTTTCAATTTCTCTTCTCCACCTTTTCTGTTTTTTATTTTTTATAATTCCAAAAAAATATATGTTTCCAAAAAATATATATATATGGGGTTGTAGGGATTAAAATTCCCTACAACCCCATATTTTTTAATTTTTTTTTACACATTATTTAATTCAGGAAAAATCAAGTAAAATCGGGTCCGCGGCGCGGACCAGGCTGACCGCGGACGCGGAAGTATATGCGTCCGCCATCCGAGATCTACCCCGAGGACGCGTCCGCGGGTGTTTCATAGCCTCCAGGCAGTCCTGCCTGGAGGTGCCTGGATTCAAGCTAGGTCCATGTACAGTCAGGGGGTCCAGCGTTTACACTGGACCCTCAGGAACAACAAATTTGGACGAGTTTTCGGCCAAAAAACTCGGTTTCGATTTCGTTCAAAAAATAAAAAATGTCCGTTTTGACGAAATGGCCGTTAGCAAAAAAAGGAGGTAACAAGGGTGTAGTAATGATTTCAGTTTTAAATCCAGTTAGGCATCCCTCGAATACAACACATCCCCACCTGACCCTAAAGCTAGGTTGTATACATTCACAACTTCCCTTGGTTCGACGCAGCATTTGCGAAATCGAGACTGAAGCGCATTTTCTCCCGAAACTCTTTCATAAAATTCTAACAATTTTTCTCGTTCTTCAAAAGCCCAAAGAAAAGGGGTTAATGCTCCTACATCCATAGCATGGGTGGTTAATGCAAGTAGATGTTTCAAACTAAAACCGTGACAGCGCCCTAGTCTTCCCAAGAAAAAGGCTTCCCCTGAGCACACCCTTCTATGGGTGGACCAAGCCTTGGCTACACAGTTTGTAGCGACTGGGTACCATTGGGAGTCTCCCGGTGACACACAGCCGCACACGGTTTGTCCCCCTGTAGATAGGCTTGCTCAAGATGGCCTTGTCTTCTCTTTCTTCTCTTGTTTATAATAGAAAAAATGGCAGAGAGAAGTACTGCAAGCACAAACACCAAACCTCTTGCAAACCTAATGGGAAAAAAAACGAACAGAAAAACCAAACGGAGATAAAGTGACCATTCTTTGTATATTAACTCCCCACGTGGAGGCCCCAGGTTGCTCTGCAAGAAGCAGAGGAGTAGCGGGAGGGGGCTCAATCAACTCGGGAGGCGACTGCAAGTTCCCATTCCATGGCTTGGCAGGCTGCTGACAATTGTGACGCCAGATACGATTTTGGTGGTTGGGGAGGGAGGCACTGTGTAACTGTAAAAGAGTCACAAGTTTTAAGAGGTTTCCGTAAAAAGGTCCTACCATCTTCGCCCGAATAGAATGCCCCGTCATTATCCCCATATCTAGACTGAAATTTAGCCCAAGAACAGCTATAATGACCGGAAATGTATTCAGGTGAAGACAGTAGTGTGTGTGTGTCCTGAGGTCTCCTTCTTCGAAGGGACTCCGCTTTGAAATTCCCATTGAAGGTAATAACCGAGATCACTACGAGTACTTCCTAAAGTCGTGCCCATATACAAGCCCCACTTTTAGGAAACGTGCGGGCCAACCTACAGGAACGCCCAGATTCATCCGACTAGAAACATTTCTACTCTATTTTTTTTCCGCGCCCGATAGCTGGGCCAAGTACTGGTATGCACCGGGAACAGACCAGATACGTTCCCACTGATCCAACATTTTGAACCTATAGGGACTCCTACCACCGCTAAATACATTTTGAATGTTGGGCCCCTAAGTTGGTCAGAGGAGAAAAGAATCTCAGTAACTCTGACTTCACCCAGCTATGGTGTCTGCACTACCTACCACCACGTGGCGAGGGACAAGCAACCCTCAATAGCACTTGCGACATGATTGTGGACTGCAAGAAAGAAACAAAAGTCCTTTCCGATATAGGGGCTCGCCACACAGACTTTCGAAACATGGAAAATTGACACGGCTTCTTCGCCACACAAGCGTTCGACACAAGTGCTTTCGAAAATGTTTCAAAACGTGTCAGAATGTTCGGCAATTCTAGCCCGAGCTGCCTTTCGAACCAAGTATGAGATTTTTCGGGAAATGAATTCATTTGAAAGGCTGCGTGGCGAGCCCCATAAGCTAACTTAAGGGAAAACCACCCGCTCAATGTGGGGCTCGGCACACAGCCTTCCGAATGAAGGATTTTTTTTTTTTTTAATTTTATATAAGGCTAATTCTTTAAGCCCAACCAATTCAATTACCTGTCAAATCTGGACAGGACGGCCAGGCCTTTTTTATTATCATTATAGTATTACGGGGAACCCCGTAGCAGCCACATCCGTGCTCAAACCTCCAATTTTCCGAAATGTGTCAGACTTCATTCGAAAGGCTGCTCTTCGAAAGGGACCCCCCCCTTCGCCACACAGACTTTCGAAATACGGAGGCCTTTCGATATGCACATTAGGGGCTTGCTCCACTACTCTCGAAGTGTGTAAAACGAGAGTGTGAATATTTGCGTAGAACATGGAACGATACACCACCATGATTTTTGTCCTTTGTGCTTGTCCAGAGTAGAGGAGCCAGCCCCTTCTACTCGCCCCTTTTTCTTCTTCTTTTTTGTTGCCAATAGGCCATTTCGAGTGGGACTTTTCACAAGACCACTCTAAGACTTGGGCTTTTGAAGAAACGCTCAATGACATGACAGGCGGGAGAAGCATGCTCCTTCGAGACCACTTTCGACGCGGAACTATCTGACACCTTTTGAAACTTTTTGGATGCATTGGCACTTGTTTCAAAAGCCTGTGTGGCGAAGATGCTGCGTCCATTTTGCACGTTTGGAAACGGAAAGGCTGTATGGCGAGCCCCTGTAACTTGAAGCATGTTACATTGCCGCGGTTGGCTGAAAACCACGGGTGCAAAGCTACCTTCCGGGGATTATGAGTGAACGCCTCTGAGTCAAAATCTGCACAAAAAACAAAAAAAAAAGGAAAAGTACCAGATAGTAGTTTTACCACAGCTCAATGTAACTTGAAGCATGTTAGTTGGCTGAAAACCACCGGAGCGGGTGCAAAGCTACTGTCCGGGGGATTATGAGTGGACGCCTCTGAGTCAAAATCTGCACGTAAAACAAAAAAAAAAAAGGAAAAGTAGCAGATTGTAGATACAGATGGCAGCTGATGGGTTTGGCGCCGAAAGGCCCGAAAATTCCTTGCCCAGCCCATGCGGCTGCAGTATTTATGTGCAGTATTCATGTGAGCGGCGCTGGGCCCTTTTCCGGCCATGAAAAGAAAAAACAAAGAAAATAGGGGAAAAAAAAAAAAAAAAACTTTGTATTTGTTTGCGCCCAATGGGAGTAAACAGTGGAGCCAGCCCTGAAAAAGACTTTCATGTCATTTTTGCGCCCCTGAAAAAACTTTCATGTCATTTTTGCACCCCAGAAAAAAACTTTCATCGAGTTTCATGTCATTTTTGCACCCCCGCCCGTGACTAGTAGGGCGGATGAGGCCGGTGGGGCCCGCGGCGCAAAAACAGTGCATAAGGCTTTTTGTGGGGCGAACTGCAGGATTTGCCCCATTAGGGGGAAACAAATCCTGGACCAATGGTTTTGCCACAGGGAGGATCTACTACTTGTCCTTTTTTTTTAATTTTAATTGGAAGCATGAATAATTATTGTTCCATGAGTTTGTTGTTTTTCCTGGTTACAATTTTTATTTTATTTTTAACTCCAAATTGCACTTTTATGAATTCGAAATTGCACTTTTATCATGAACAGGGCCCAGTGTCCAAGGCAAATTACATCAACAATTACCAAGGCAAGGGACAGCCACGGACCTAGTCCCATTAGCAAAGAGGATTGGATTAAATTCCTGAATCTGGATGTGTTTTGTGCAGAGATGCAGGAAAGCCAATCAATCCCAATTTTCTGCATCTCTCCTCAATTGCGTCAAGATTTAAAAATTAAATCCAATCCTCGTTGCCAATGGGACCAGGCCCCAATCCTCGTTGCGAATGGGACCAGGCCCTAGGTTGTCCCGCCTTGAAAGCTCAGAGCGGGGAGCCCGTCCCCATTTTTACACAATCTACATAATCTACTACCATCTTCACCCGAATACAACGCCCAGTAATTATCGCCGTATCTGGGCTGAAAGTTGTGCCAAATACCGACCGGTTGTTCTATTCGGGTGAAGAAGGTAGTACTACAGCCTGGCACCAACCTTGATGAAAAACAACCACCAAAGCCATCCATCTTTTTTTTTCTTTTTTTTTTTTTACCGAACAAAAACTGCTCCATCTATTCGTGGGGACCACCACCTGCTGGAAACGGGGTCCAGCGTCCCTCTGAATCATTGACATTCCTGATAAAAGTTGAGAATTTGGACGAAATCCATCCATCTCCTGTCTGTTCTTGTTGCAACATCGACAATGAAGAGGATTGCTTGCAAAAAAAGGGCTTTCTTCTCAAAGGGGAAACAACAACAACAAAAAAAGAAACAATGAAGATGATGGCCACCTCACATTAATATGCAGAACAATTCCTGGGGCCATTACCCAGCTTGGGCTATCATGCTGGGAACCGGGTCCAGTATCCCATCGGACCCATCCCCAAGTATCCGATTCTCCGTTCCAGATACTCCATCCCATGATTGGAGGAGGGAGCTTCCTCTTGAAGTTCCTCCTTACTTAGTGGAGTCATCAGCTGGAAGAGAGAGAAGTCGTGAGAGAGAGAGAGAGAGAGAGAGAGAGAGAGAGAGAGAGAGAGAGAGAGAGAGAGAGAGAGAGAGAGAGAGAGACGTGGCAAAAAAGAAAGAAAACAATCGGGGCGCCGCAATATATGCCCCCTGCCATTGAGGTGGGAGATGAACTGATTGCCACAACCAGCCTGACAACACACTCACAGGCAGGCCATACTCACACTAGGGCGTTTTTGACTGATCTCTTGAGGTGACTGTAGTCATATACATTCAGGCGAGGGTGTAATAGCAGTCCAATACATTGCAGAAAATGCAAGTGACATGTGAGTATCCCCAGAGTTGTGTATGTTGTGATTATTCTTCGATTTTTCTTTTTTTGCCCTTTGGGGTAAAGATCAGTTGTGGCACAAACGAGTAAATGCAAGTGACATGTGAGTATTCGCCGAATTGTGTATGTTGTGACTATTCTTTACTTTTTCTTTTTTTCCCTTTGGGGCAAGATCAGTTGTTGCACAAACGAGTGTGAAAAGGGTAACAACATCACACGCGAGCAACAAACTCGTGCAACGAGTTAAACGCGAGTTTGAAAAGGCAACAATAGCATTCTTACCCACTCGCCGAGTTTAAAAAGGGCAACAAACTGGATAATATTTTGTTAAATAATGAAGTGGTCAAGCTCTCAAGACAATCTAAGAATAATGCAGCTTTCGTGTTCATATACTTTGAGAAAGCTTATGACCATGTAGACTTGCGTTTTCTAGATGCAAGTCTCAACAAAATGAACTTCGGTCCTAATTTCCGTTGGTGGGTCCAAATTCTTCATACCAACGCGTCAACAAGGATCCAAGTCAATGGTTTGCTATCCCCTGCCATCAGGCTTCAAAGGTCAGTAAGGCAAGGTGACCCTCTTGCCCCTTTCTTATTTATGATCGTTATGGAGGCTTTGGGTGCAAGCCTAGGGCTAGCAAGAATCTTACGCGCCTTCGAATTTCGGGTATTCCAGAAGAGGCTATTCCCATAAGCTCGTTTGCCGATGATCTTACTATTATGATGGAGGCGTCCATTGCCAATTTGGAAGAAATCAACGCATTACTAGATAAATTCTCGTTAGTATCAGATATGTTAGTCACTTGGCGGAGCAAAACTCAGGGTTGGTGGATTCATTTGAATGGGGTTTAGCTGCCGGAAGACCCGAAAGTGCTATGGATTCCCTTAGTGGTGCCTATAAGGCTCTTGGGGGTGTCAATTTCTGCTCAAGGAAAACCCATAACAAACGATGACTGGATCTCATGACCAGCCTTGCTGTCTTGGAAGAGATGAAGCAATGGAAAAACCGACATACTTCAATCTTTGGCAGAGCCCTAGTCATTAATAATGTCATCCTTGCATCTATTGGATATAAATCTGTTGTCTGGGCTTTGGGTAAGACAAGAATAAGGACACTTTAAAAGCAAGTTACATCGTACTTATGGCGTGGTAATCATGCACAAGCAAAGGTAATTCCTAGAGTGGCATGGCTCACTTCAATACAATCAAAGGCTAGAGGTGGGTTGGGGTTGTTAGACCCAACCCTCCAATGTCAAGCCCTCTCCCTTAAATGGATAATGAATTTTATCTTCTCAATTGATAAGCCTTGGGCAGCCTTTGGCATTCGAACAAATTTGCAGGTTGGCTCCAATCACTATCGATGATACACCCCCGTGCACCTAGATTGAAGATAGGTTCTCGAGCATTCCAAGAAGCAGGGCCCTTTCCAGAGAACAAGGCATGAGGGGTGCAGCAACAGCGATTTCGTCAAAACGGACATTTTATATTTTTTGAACGAAATTGAAATTGACATTTTCATGGTCATTTTGGGTCAAATCTGCATTTGAAATTCGACGTTTGGGGTACGGGTGTACACGTAAGGGGTAAGGGGTAAGGGGTAAGGGGTAAGGCGTAAGGGGTTTAGGGGTAAGGGATAAGGGGTAAATGGCAAGGGGTAAGGGGTGAGAGTATGGAGCAATGTTTGTTATCTTCTATACATTGTTTCCGTCACAAACAATTTCATGTTACCCACATCCGTCCACATGTAATCATAATATCCAATAACAGGTACATACTACTCACGAGCTACTGTGTCCAAAGTCAGTTGACGACGTATTGCGGGTATGTCATCAGCGGTGAAAGAGAAAGGCGGAAGGTGACCCCTTGCCATGAGCGATGCGTATGTGAGCATGAAGACCCCGCATGAGTTCGTGTCACGTTGTTTCGGGACGCCCTCTACGTTCCATATGTGATTGAACGGTTTTGTGTCCACCTCTTTGCCTTGCTCAATCGATCTTTCGAATAGAAACTTCGCAAATCCGCCGGTCACTTTTCTTGCCAGTTCCATGTCGGGGCTGAGGGAGTCATAAAATTCGAATTTCCTCCTTTTGAAGTCAGCCACAACGAGGGTCCAGTGGTTCATGTGTGCGATATGGAAAGGGGCAATGATCAAGTTCATGTCACTTGTTATAACGTCTTTCGACTAATGTTGCACCTCTCGCTCTCGATACCTCATTTCGCTGTCAAAAAGTTTGGTGAAGAAAAATGAGTTCACCACTTATATTCTAGGAATGTGACCCTTTCTTGTTCTAAATTCTAATCACGGTTTCATTTTCTGCGGCGGAGCCCTTTGTCACCAACTGTTTCATGGCCTCGGCGGTATGCTGACCACAGACAGTGTACCAATTGAACTCTGCAGAGTCCCGTTGGCAGAACTCGTCCAGCGTGATTCGCCTTCCCTGTCTGCCGACAATGTCGTTCGGGTCAACCGGTGCAAGAACGAGCTCAGACCTATCCCACGTCCCCGGGTCAGCAGTGATGGAGTTTTCGATGACATTCTCGATGCCTCTTACAATGTTCTCAGACAACGAGCGGTGGTTATAAAGAATCTTCCCACAGGGAATGCGTTTGATTCTTGTGACGTCGACGTTAACAACATTGACGTGTTGCCTGGCAAAGCCGTCCTCGTCGTATTCGAGAAAGAAACAGTGGGTCGTGTCGAGGGGTGTGGCGTGTTGAACCGGATCGTGATCACCTTCGGGCATGCGAGACCCCACCCCCTCGCCCTCATTCCCCGAGTCCCGCAGTTCATGTGGCCTGACCCTCTGTGAGCCTTGCCTACCGCCGCCACCACTGCCAGTTCCCCGCCCCCGCCAGTTTTCCGAGGAGCCCGCGTTTCCTGGGATGCCGTCAACGCTCCGCGAGCCTTATTGACGGCGTCAGTTCTCGCTTGTTTTGTTTGACTCATTGGAGGGATCGACGCTTCTGCCATCTTTCTCTTTCCTCGTAAGCCATGTTTGTCTCTCCCATCCTTCGCCTGGTTATGCGACTGCGACACTTCATGGGAGGTTGCAGGCTGGGCATCAACGTCGTCTGCATCACCAACGTCGTAGGCATCATCCCCACAGCAAGCCTGTGTTTCGTTGATGTCGCGCTGACGTTCGCATTGGTAGAAGCGATTGTCTTCGACTTCCTCACCACCAACGTATCTCTCGTTGTCCACGTCATTCTCTTCACCATCCACATCTCTTCATTGCCCCCGTCGTCCTCCTCACCACCATCCTCCCACGATGTTGGGGACTAGCCCGGCGGCGCAGAGCTCCGTCGTCGTAGTCTGTGCCCTCGCTGGACTGCTCGGCCGCATCCTGACCTTACCGATGCGAGGGCGAGATGGAGCGGAAAGAACCTGGGCAAACGCATTCGACAAAGAGGGGCGAGTCGACAATTGCTTCCTCTTCGCACCCGGTGTGGCCGGCGGATCTTGGCGCCGTTTGGGACCCACGTTAGTGGGCTTGAAATCACAGTCCACTTGCTCGGCAATAGGCAGCTTCGTGAACTGTTCCCTGTATTGCATTACAACACCTCCCAGTTGGTCCGTCGGGCTGTTGAACTGGACCAAAGGGCCGCTGAGCAGGAAAGCACTGTCGACGATGGGCAGGGAACCAGTGACGCGGCAACCGTTGGTTTTGGAGAGGAACTTTTGTGGATCCAGCATTCGGAACTCCGTGTCGTTGCCATGCACGTCAAACGCTTTCATCAAGAAAGCCTTGACACCGTAGCCTTGGAAGAGATGAAGGTGAAGAGACGCCTTCTTGTCTTCCTTGACCCTGTTTTTCCCCTCGTTGTCATAGATAGAGGTAAGAAAGAACGTCCTAAACTTCCTATCGTCATAGTTAACCCACCCCGCTTCAGATTTCTCAACCCCTCCGCAACAGTACCAACTCCCGTTGTTGTCATCACTCAAGAAGACAACGGTTCCATAACCAGATGTATGATGACCACCAACCCAGTCAAGAGCCCAAGGTTTGTCGTTGTAGAGCTTAGACATGTCGTACACACGTTTCTCAAGGACAGAGGTTGAAGCGGATTTTCCTGAAGGGAGGCACGACAAATAAAAAAACAACAGGTGAATGCAATTGAGTGACACAAAGAAGCACTTGTTGCCTGAAGACCACAACATGATTACAAGCCCCCTTTGGCTATTCGCGGACCCCGAGAACGCCGGACCCCATGCACACGGGGTAGTAGGGGTTCCGATGTTCCGGATCCGCTGGACCCCCTCCCCCGATGAATGCAAGGGGTTCGCCGGATCCAGACCGTCGGACCGCCTCGCCCATGACGGCGTGGGGGTTTGTCGTTCCGGGAACGCTGGATCCCCTTGCCCGCGATGGGATGGGGGTCCGGCATTCCGAGAACGCTGAACCCTATCTCTATCGGGCATGGGGGTCCGGCGTTCCCGGAACGCTGGACCCCATTTCTAACCGGCATGGGGGCCCGGCGTTCCCAGAACGCAAGACCCCCATGCCCGCAGCGCCGAGGGGGTCCGGCATTCCCAGAACGCTGGACCCTTTCGCCCGTGGCGGTATAAGGGTCCCGCGGAACCTTCCCCCCCTCTCCCTCGACCGCAGCGCCGTGSGGGTCCGGCGTTCCCAGAACGCTGGACCCCTTCGCCAGTGGCGGCATGGGGATCTGGCGGTTTGAGTCCGYCGGACCTCCATGCCGCAACGGGCATGGGRGGTSYGGCATTCTAGGAACACCGGATCCCCCATGTCACGACCCCCATGCCGCAGCGGGTATGGGGGTCCGRCATTCTGGGAACGYCGGATCCCCCATGTCCGCGGCGGCATGGGGGTCCTGCGGAACCTTCCCCCCCTCTCCCTCGCCCGCAGTGCCATGGGGGTCCAGTGTTCTGACCGCTTCGCCTGTGGCGGCATGGGGATCCGGTGGTTCGAGTCCCCCGGACCCCCATGCCGCAACGGCCATAGGGGTCCGGCGTTCTGGGAACGCCGGATCCCCCATGTCCGCGGCGGCACAGGGGTTTGGCGGAACCTTCCCCCCCCTCTCCCCCATGTTTGAGCGGGCGCGGGGATATTTTTCTGGGGGGTACAAAATGATAAAAAAAAAAAACAAAAAACATAGGGTTGTAGATCTCTTTGAGATCTCGAACCCTATGGTTTTTATATTATTTTTTGAAGTTGTGCTATATTTTTAAGAAATAAAAAACGTAAAAAGAAAAAAATCCGGTGGTTCAAGTCCGCCGGACCCCCATGCCGCAACGGCCATAGGGGTCCGGCGTTCTGGGAATGCCGGATCCCCCATGTCCACGGCGGCACGGGGGTCCGGCGGAACCTTCCCCCCCCTCTTCCCCATGTTTGAGCGGGCGCAGGGATATTTTTTGGGGGGGTACAAAATGCTCAAAAAAAATAACAAAAAATATAGGGTTGTAGATCTCTTTCAGATCTAGAACCCTATGTTTTTTATTTTATTTTTTGAAGTTTTGTTATATTTTAAAAAAATCAAAAACGTAAAAAGAAAAAAAAAAAAAAAAAGAAAAAAAGAAATGGGTGGGTTTTTCTTTTTTTTGCACAGAGATTGTTTGGTAGGCAACCAATAAACAAAAATTTTTAAAAAAAATATAAGGTTGCAGATCTTTTGGAGATCTACAACCCTATTTTTTATTTTTATTTTTAAAGTTCATATGTATGTTAAAAAAAATGAAAAACACAAAAAACTGAAAAATAACAAACACATATACACACACACACACATAGACCACCCCCCCCCACAAACACACATACACACACACACACACACACACTCACGCACACACTCACACATATACACATACACATAAATACAAACACAAACACAAACACACACGTGCACACACACACACATGCACACACACACACACACACGCACCCATCACCCCCCCACCCCCCAACCCCCC
>BFEA01000144.1:2962011-2974463 GCA_003427395.1 Chara braunii | reverse complement strand
AAAAAAAAAAAAAAAAAAAAACCGCCGTACCCTCTAATTATCTACGAAACAGAGAACAACGCCACACGTCCAACGAAACCTCATCATCATGTCCGAAATAAAGACAGCAAACGGAAAAAGCTGGTAGCTGTGCATATCTTACAGTAAATTATCGTATGAGCCTCGTTCCAGTACACAAAACTTTACATGTATCTGGACCTCATAATCGGGCCGATACATTCAAAATGTCAGACTCCAACAAAAAGCACCTGGTCCAGAAACGCTCCCAAATGCATGTGAATGTTGAGTAGTGGAGCCAGGCCCTATATGTGCGTACGAGACACAGGCATATGAATAGCAGAAGCAGCAGGCAGGAAACAAAAAAAAAAAAAAAAAAAAAAAAAAAAAAAAAAAATAAGAAAAAAAAATTAATTTAAAAAAAAAAAAAAAAAAAAAAAAAAACCAACAACCTCATCTTATCCAGATAATTGGCCCCGGTGGACGAAAGTCTACCGCAACCAACGTACATTGTTTTCATTCTTTTCTTTTCCCTTTACATGAAGAACTTTCTAATAAAGAACTTTCTGGCAAAGAATCAGCATACTGCTCCCAGGAATACACGGCAGCAATTTTTATTTTTATTTTCAACCAAAAAAAAAACTACGTCGAAACCCATGGTATCACAAGTCACGTAGAGGTTAGGAAATTAGCAAACAGTGAGCCAGTGCAAACTACTACATTTTTTTACCTCAGTGAACCATTGTCCCACCAGTAAACCAGTGAACCACCAATGAACCATCAGTGAAACATCAGTGTACCACTAGTGAACCACCAGTGAACCAGAGACCCAGTGCAAACTCTGTGGAACCAATTCAAACTACTGGAAATTATTATGTTAAGGCTTATGCAGCTTGCTTCCAAGGGGGTCTGCTACTACAAGGTCAGTGCTCACTCTGTGTGTCCAACAGATTGCTCATCTCTGCTTCCACAGTCAGAAAGCCTACCCGCAACCAGCACAACATAATCTACTGCAAATGTGCTGCCAAGTAGTAAGAGTGTGCAGCAGATTAATCATCTATAGTTCCACAATCAGGGTGATTAGCAAGCAACCCGTGCAATAATCTACAATAAATGTACTACTAAGTACCAAGGATTATGCACCAGAGCAACAATCCACTGCAGATGTAGTCGCAAGGCTTTTGCACCGAGTACATCTGCAGTCTACTACAAATGCTACCAAGCAGTAAGAGGCTAACGCGCAGCTTGCTTCCACTGCGGCATGCTATGCGACTCTACAAGGGCAGGGCAAAGCCCACTCCGACTCCGTGCCTGCAGCAGATGGTTGATTGATTAATCATTATCTGCTCGCTCCGTAGTCCGGGGTTGGCCAATCCACATATAGTAGGGCGCTCTCAGCAAGGGCACATAAGGTATGGACCCCACGCTGTTGATTTCTGCTATTCGACGAAGTCGAAGATCAAGGAACTGGCGTCGTTCCGGTCCCACATCGATGTTATCTAAGTCGAAAATGATTCTCCAGAACCAGCGAGTCATCATGCCATGCTGGCGCGGCCTGAGGTCGTACTTCGACGACGTGTAGAAATCTGCCACCCCGAGCAGCCCCTCCTTCTGATCAAGATACGAGAGTGCCTTGTCCACAGCTTTCATGAAGGGAGGGATCATTGACAGGGAATAGGAGAAGGTGACTAGCTTGGCCTTAACGTTGGGAGGAGGGGAGAACTCGCAGGCATCCCCCTCCACCACCTCCACATTTCGCCAGCCTTTGGACGCCACTCGTTGCCGCGCAACCTCGCACAGCGCGCCGCACATGTCCACTATTATGATCTTGCTGAACAATTGCAGGTCCATGTAGTCGGACATGATCTCCACATTCTCCGCCGTCCCTCCGCCGAGATCGACCCATACCAAGTCCTCCCCACGTGTCTCCCCTCGTTCCTGCTGCAGCCGGGAGGCGCAAGCTGACAACAACGGTCGGCGACCGTGCAGAAAATTGCCGCGAAAATGGTCGTACGCTTGCGCCTGCGGACCATAGAACGACTCCAATCGCTCCTTGTGCGTGTCCCCCTTTATTCTTCTGAACCATATCGATGACAGCACCTGCATGTCAAACCATATTCCCTGCAAATAGACCATTCTTCTGCACTTCCTCGCTCCTTCTCCCGCTCGATTTGTCACTTCTCCCGCTCGATTTTCCACTTCTCCCGGGGGCAAGGTCCCACTTGCACGGATTAAGAGATTCTGACCGTTGATCCTTGCTATCCACGGTCAATATCACTTAGTTCGTGTAAGTGGGACCTAGCCCCCGCTCGATTTTTCACTCTCTTCTATGCCTACCCCGCTCTTCTGCCACTTCCTCCTCCGCCGTCCTGCCGCGCGATCGATTACTTTTCACTCGCTTCTTTGCCTTTCCCCGCTCGTCTGCAAACTCCTCCACCTTCTGCAGCTAGCGCGATTTTTCAGTTGCTATGCCTTTTTTCCCGCTCTTTTGCGGCTCTTCTTTTCACTCTGCCTTTCCCGCGCTTTTGCCGCACGATATTTTCCAATCTCTCTCTGCCTTCCCCCGCTCTTCTGCACTGCGTCCGCCTTTTCTGCCGCGCGATTTTTTCACTCGCTATGCGTTTCCCGCTCGTTTGCAGCTCCACTTCTCTCCGCCTTTCCCGCGCTTTTGCCGCTGTACTTTTCACTTCCCGCCCTTCTGCACCTCCTCCACCTTCTGCCGCTCTACTATTCACTCTGCATTTCCCGCTCTTCTGCACCTCTCCCGCTCTTCTGCACCTCTCCCGTTCTTTTGGACCTATCTCAACATTCCGCCGCTCTACTTTTCACTCTACCTCTCCCGCGCTTCTGAACTTCTCCCGCTCTTCCGCACCTACCTCAACATTCTACCTTAGAATTACATGTCAACCTTCTCCGGCAGCTCCCCGCTTGGCTGCCACGTGGCCCCACTGCTAGCACTGCTCCGCTCTAGCCTGGATCCTATACACACTAACGAATTTTACATATGCGCTACCTCTAGTTTCTGCCTTCTACCTGGTATGTGACAGCCTCTCATCTCCTCATTTCCTCATTCCAGTACCGCTCCCTCCCTGTTGCCGCCTTCCTCTTCTCTCCCAATTTAGTCTTTCTTTTCCTCTCTGTCATCAGTTGCCTGCCCTGTTCGCTCTTCCTTCCCCCTGCCAGGCTGCCACTGGAACTGGAAGCCGACCTACCTCCTCCTCCTCCTCCTCACCGTGACCGTGACTGTGACCGTGACCGTGACCGCTAGATCCTCCCCGGGCCTGGCAAAGACAGTAATCGCCCCCAGGACTTAGAGCAAGCGTTGCTGTCGCCAGCGAAAATATTCGGGGGAGTTCAGTGCATAGCCGTCATACGTCCGTCGGGACATCGGTTAAAATTGGAACGGTACAGAGAAGATTAGCATGGCCCCTGTGCAAGGATGACGCGCATATCCGTCATACACAACGACCTGGAGGGCGAGGAGTGCGCGACAACACTCTACCGGTAGATGTCACGCAACAGATGTCACATCACCCTCTTCGGTTTGAATGCGTACCGCCGAGATTGCGCCCCCCTCCGCTACTCACCACATGTACAAAAGACAAAAAGGATGACGGTGTATCTTCCCATATTCTAGGCGAAGATTCATTTTCAGTTTGCACATTTGGTCAGTAGCTCCACTACCCACGACATGAACAAAAGACAAAAAATATGACGGTGTATCTTTCCATATTCTAGAGGAAAATTCGTTCTCATTTTGCTGATTTGGTGAGTAGCGGGGAACGCCCATTGTCATCAGCAATTGAGGACTTACTACGGGTAGCGGTCGATCAGATTGTGGACGATTGGTATCACCCACAGACATTTCGTCGAGCTTCGTCACCACATGCACAGATGACAAAAATTATAGCGGTGTGAAAAGAAAAAAAAATAATAAATAATAATAATAAATAAGTAAGTAAAAATAAAAATAAAAAATAAAAAATTATAGTGTTTAGCGAAAGATTCATTCTTGTTTTTAAAAGTTTCGCGAGTTGTCCCGAGCGAGGCCCCAAGGATACCCACGCCCTCACAAGGAATCTGCAAGGGAGCACAGGGAATCCTTTTTTTTTTCTTCAGACAATCACATACACAGGTCTGAACAGGTAAATAAGGAAAAAGAAACTCCCTAGATGATGCCAGATTGCCAGATTGCACAGAAGTGAGTCGTAGAAGTGGGCGGCAGGCCCACACACAACGGGAAACTCGAGGGCGGGCGGGACCGCTTCACCAAATCAAGGCGAGGGAAAGGACTCGACCTCTGAAAAGACCTGACCCTTGTGTGGCATCCGGGCAGGTTCGCGTTCGCAATGAATGCTGCGAGCAATCGAGGCCTCGAAGGCGCAGGTTGGGAGAGCGCTCAAGCTATCGTGGCTGGGCAGGCACCTGTGACTTATACTGTCACAGGTCAAGGCAGCGGGACCGGATGGGCCAGCGAGGCCATGCTCCAACCTGGGTAAGTTGTCACATCAAGATAAGATGACCGTAGATACTGAGTAGATGTGTGGTTGCCATGGATGAAAAAATACCCAAAATGTTGAGTGCCTTAGATTTTGCAGATCCATGCTTCTGGATTAAAGTCCCAAATAAAATTGCTTGTGGTACTGAGTCCCAACCGCCGGTCTTGTTACTTCTGTTGATGGGGCCGAGGATTATTGCATGAAAGGAACCGGTCCGTCTGTCTTGCGCGCAACCAGGTGCAAGGTTCTTGGCATAATGCTACACAGGTCTGCTCCAGGTAAATAAGGAAAAAGAAACTATGTAGATGATGCCAGATCGCACAGAAGTGAGTCGTGGAAGTGGGCCGCAGGCCCGCACACCTCCTAGAACCGCCCAACTCCCTCCATCGTCCCGCAAGTGACGTCGTCCTCTTACAGGGAATGGTGGAGCGAACGCCTGAGCGATGGTGGTTGGAGGCAAAAGCGGAGTACTCCTGACTTTGAAGGTGGATACGAGGCAGGACTTGAGTGGAGCAGTGCCTTGGTTGGAGAGTACGGGGCCGGATAACGATGGAGAGGTGGAATGAAGAAGTTTCTTCTTGCCTTGAATGAGTGGTTGGAGCGCAACAATGTTGGAAGAGATTGTATGAGCTGCAATGATTTGGATGTTCTGTCGTTCATGAGCAGCCAATGGCTCGTCGAGGTAGAGAGTCGGTGCCGAACTTCCAATGCTGAAGGATTGTCGTTTGTGTCACCATCGACCGTTGATGCGGTCGTGAACTGCTTGAGCGCGAGCTTCCTGTTGCTTGGGAAAGATGGCGAAGGAGATCTATGTCATTGTAGCAGGGTGAAATCGTTCCGCAAAGCGTATCGGGAGTATTCCTTCCGAAGAGGTGTCATTGAGGAATCTGCACGACCCCTGAGGTGGTTGAAGTTAAAACGGGTGTTGGAAGGTGAAAGTACTGAAAGGTTATCATGAAGCTCAGGTGTATAGAGATGGGGGGGCGTTCCTATATCTGTGGGAGAGTTGGCAGCGATGCGGGGAAGGATTGAGATTGCAGTACAAGGAAATTAACTTTGAGCAGAGAGTTGTGCGGCTAGGATACACTAAGACTGACCGTCATGGAGGGAGATTTATGATAAGACTGCGAGACCCACAAGGCGGGGAAGAGACCTTTCTAGGTTGGTTTCCCGAGCTGCTGGGTAGTTATGATCGGTTAGGGCAGGATATAAGGAGGGGATATTTATTTCGGTCAATGCGAGGTGATGGTCCTATGAGTGGGGGCGGATTTAATAAGCGCATAGAAAGGTGGTTTGAGGAGGCAAGAGTTTATGAAGGAGACAGCGGTCACAGTTTTCGAATAGGGGGGGTTCAGGCAGGGATAGAGGAGGGGTGGAGTCTGGGTGAGATGATGCGTCAGGGTTCGTGGAGTGGCGTTGGGACATTCATGAGGCATGAATATGGGATACGTCACGGATGAAAAAGGAGGAACGAAGGGACTTCAGGTCAAAAAAAAAATTGTTGTGAGACCGATAATTGCGGGGCTAGGGGTACTAAAGTGCGCCCTCGGGCTGGGGAGGCAGGACAATTTGAACTCGGGTATGGTGAAACGGTGGGTAATATTGAGGGAGAGGATGCGGGGATACCAGGAGGTACGTTGTGATGAAGGTAAAATGAGGAGATAAAGAGTTGGGCTTGCGAGTGCTTTTGAGAGGGTTTGGTGCAAGAGTGATGTTGGAGGGAAGATCCAATGATAGGGGAGAGATGGAAGGACAGTCCAGTCTAGTGAGAGTGCGTCTATGTGGGATGCTTTGGTTGACAAGTTCCTGGAGACGAAGGTGGGGCAGACATGGTGATAATTTGAAGCGAAAAGATTTATTGCTGGAATGCCTATTTTTGAGAAAATTTCAACCTGTGATCGGTCAATCCCCAATCAGTATTGTCCTCGATTTTGGAAATTGAATCGGTCTTTATATTTAAGGCTATTGGTATTAAGCCAGAACTGAGGAGGGAATCAAAAGTGCGTAGAATTGAGGCGATGCTTTGTAGCCAAGGGTTGAAGGATTCCTCTGCTGATTTCATGCGAAGGAGTAAGGTTGCGGCAACTTGGCTATCGGAGTGAAGTCTGATGGAGGCAGAGTAAAGAAGGTGAGAATGCAAGGAGGCGAGAAATCAGAATGTTTCGAGGATGGCGAACAGTTTTCTATGGGTTGAAGAGGAATCGAGTAGAGATTGAGGCAAGCATTGGTTAAGTGTGATTATGTGTTCATGCATAGGTTGAATTACTGTTGCGATTTGGGTTGCAAAGACGTCAATGAAGATGGATAAGGAAAAGGGGCGGATGATCCAAAGTCTTCCTGGTAGTTGGGTAGGTGATAGATCCACCAAACGAGGTCACTGATAAGATCGTTGGAAATAGGGATGGGTGAGTCTCAATTGGCTGGCAAGATAGCTTCGTAGAAAGAAAAAAGGTAAAGGTGTGTAGGTAAGAAAGCCTTGGAGAGGGAAGCAAGTTTTTCCGCAAGCTTTGCAATTGTTTTGCTGGAAGGATTTGATGAGGACTGGATTAGGTTAATTATTTTATAAATTTTATCCTCAGGAGCCCTTATGCGCTTATAGTGAGAGTCCAAAGTAAATCCAAGGAATCTGATGGATTGGGAAGGTAGGAAAGAGGAATTTGTTGGTGCTAAGAAAAAAAACAAGGTTATGGAGCAGAGCAACATAGTTGAATGATTGTCATAGTAGCAGGGGTAGGTCCCTATTGGCAAGTGCAGAATCATCGATATAGGAAGTGACAAAAACATTACGAACACGTAATTCCGCCATGATTTTTTGCATGAGTGTTGTAAAAATTCAGCAAGTTGAAGATAAACTAAAGCACAGAGTTGTGAAATGGTAGTTGGATCCATTCCACTGAAAAGTTAGATAAGGACGTGATTAGGGGTGAATTAGGATATGGTAGTATCCATTCTCTATATCATAGTATGTTAGGAAATCTTGAATTGAAGATCCTGATAAGTGAGCGGTGACATCATCAATGAACTCATAGTGGAAAAATGAAAAGGTGACAAAACGGTTGACAAAACAAACATCCAGGATGAAACGAGTTTTAGAAAAACTTTTTGTTGCGAAAACAGGATTTACCATAATGAGATTCGGGGATGGCTATGACTCCAGTGGAAAGGAGTTGAGAGACTGAGGAAGAGATAAAATTGATGTTGGGTATAATGAGTGGGGGGGGAGAGCTAAGCTTGCGGGTTTGCTTAAAGCGAGAAGCAGGGAAAGAAGGGAGGAATGACTTGATCATTCTTCCAACCTCCACAATCTTAGTAGTTGGGAATCCTGTGTAATACTTCGTACGACGTACAGGGGGCTTATCGTACGGTCGTACGTACGGCCGTATGTACAGCCCCGTACGGGAAAAAAAAAAAAAAATCGTTTTATTTTTTTTATCTCAAATTTGGTAACGAATTTCAATATGACTCTGAGGCAAAAATGTTTCAGTTTATTTTTCTGCATAACATATATTTTTTCAGATTAAAAATAAAATAAAATTATTTTTTTTCCATACGTACGGCCCGTACTACCACATGAGCCCGTACGTACGGTTGTACGTACGTATGTACGACCCGTATTCGTACGGGGTTCTACATAGGATGGGATGTGGGAAGTGTCATTAAATTGAAGTCTGACTCCGTGGCGTATCCATTGCAGCATGAGTGGGAGTACCTTCTAGAAGATGAAGAAAACAGTACGGACCAGTTGGAGAAATGCTTTGCGGGTGAGGCAGCGAAGAAGTTGTCGGGGTTCCTTAGCCATGATGCATGCTCATTCAATGCATAAGTGGCAAGTCAAAGATCTGTAATTGAGGGAGGTGAAAGAAGATTGGATAGGATGGTAGGTACAAACGGGATAGAAAAGGGAGGAGGGCGATTGAGAGGTTCTGGTGGTGAGCTGGCGGCTGCAGCCGACTCTGGTTAGAATTTGAGTGATATTTCTTGGTGGCTCTGTAGTAGTCGTAACCCCTGTCCTTGTCATCCTCATAGTGCCTCTTGGATGATGTCCTCCTGGTGTCCTCAGTCTTTGCGTGATCCTCCTTCTTGCGGTATGAAGAATGCTCCCACTGTGGAATGCCCAATCTGCAATATTTACACAGGATAAAAGATAAGCCCCATAACGCAGACGACGTGGACCTATTAGCAGTCCGGGGCGATAAGTACATTTGGTCGAGCGACGACCCTATTCTTACTGTGAGCATCGCGTTTGCTAGGGCTCATGCAGTAGTTGTATTATGACTTGATTAGTGGTACAACCTTGTTCATGCCTTGCCTTATTGCCTTGTCTAGTAGCTGTTTGATGGACTTGGAGATGAGAGGCTCTACGCAGTCCTTTGCAATTGAAGGTACTCTTGCGGTGAAATCTGTCGCGAAGGCCTTCACTATGGGGAAGTAAGAATAGTTTATATTGATCTCCAGAAAGTGGATGTAGGTTTCAATCTACGTAAAATGGCAAGGGGAGGTGACCTCCGTATTGCAAGTTCCTCGTACGCAGGCTGAGACTTGTCGCTGAGTTTCTATTGTATGTCGTTCATCTCAGACTGAAGATTTTGGTACAGCTGGTTCAAGTTTAAACTTTCCTCCTGCCTTTTGATGAGTTGTTTTTTGAGGTGCTCGATGGATAAACGATTCTCTTCCAGCTTGGTGGCCATCTGCTGCTTGAGTTGCTCGAAGGCGTCCATAGCTGTTTGGTGGATGAGTGAGGAAGAGGAAGATGGGTTATAAAGAAATGGGAGGGATGAGAATGTGTTGGGGAGGGAGGGGTATTTGGGGGTGGGGGTTGGGAGGGAGGCAGAGGTAAAGGATTTCTTAATTTTATGGCGTGTACATGCACTTTGTGAATTTCTTCTAATGCGTTGGTTTGAACATTGAAGAGTAACTCATTTAGATTATGGGAAAGGGGTTTGATGCATTCGAGAATCTTCGCGGGAGTGAAGGCGGGTGGTAGGATTGGGAGGACAACATATACTTCTGCTCCAATTACGGATTGGGGCTGAATGCAGCGAGGAATTTGTTGAGTCATGGATCCATCTGCAAGACATTTATGTTGAAATTAAATTTAATAGTTTGTTCACAAAAGACAAGGCAGCGTAGATAAACATTGAAAATGACATTATTGATTTTTTTATTTTTTTATTTTTTTATTTTTTTATTTTTTTTTATTTTTTTATTTTTTATTTTTTTTTGCACTCATCCCTCCCATCGTTTGTCGTTCTTTGTTTTCCCCCTCTTCCTTTTTTTTTTTAAGGTATTTTTTTTTCAAGAAAAGAGAAGAGTGAATCTTAGTGATGATCCATCTGAACATCCTTCTTATTCGATGTCATGCAGAGAAATGAAAAAATGAATGATCTATTTGTATAATTAAAGCATTCCTTCATCATTTTTTTTTATTTATTTATTTATTTTTTTTGTCGGGCAAGAGTAGTATAATCATTCTTATGCAGTACATTACTGTAGTTTGTTCTTGACGATTGTTCGTTTTGACTTTGTTGCTTGAGAATAACTTCCCCCCCCAATGAGTCTCCCTCCTTCCCTCTCTGTCCGCTTTTTTTTTTTTTTTTTTTTTTTTTTTTTTTTAGATGTCGAGATGTGCAAGGATGTCAGATTTATGAAGGATAGTAAAGAAGAAAAAAACACAAAAGAGAATGAAAGGTGCAAAAAAAAAAAGAGGAAAAGAAATAAAGATAATGAGAGTATTACAGAAAGGGGGAAGAGAGGGAAAAGGGATCGATTAATGGGAGTGGCTGAAATCATTCTGAGTGGGAAAAACACAGTATAGTGGAGAAAACTTCGGAGGAATTGCTCCATTTCCTGCAAAACAGCAGGCAGAAAAAGTATGAGTAAGAATTTATGCACATGGGATCGTACTTATAGTCTTTAGGTGACCGATGAGCGAGATGGTTCATTGGCTGGTGCGCAAAGTGAAGGTCTTTTTTTTTTTTTTTTTTTTTTAAATCGTTCGAGTGATAATGCGTTTAATTGTGGTTTGAAATGAGGGTTGTGTGACCAATGAATTAATGAATGCGGTGATCGTTTTATTGATCAACGAGCGATTTGAGTAGTTCGTTGGCTGGTTCTTTGGTTGAATCAAACAAGTACTGATTTTGCGATCCATCATGTAATCAATCGATCAATCTGTTATTGATGAGGAAGCGATTTGGTAGTTGATGTGTGTAATGAAGATGAGTTGAGCGTATACTTGGAGAAGTGATGCGGTGGTATTAAGATAGACAAAAGGGGGTCATTCAATAGTCGATGTAGTGATTGATGAGCGTAGGCGATCGGTCTTGGATTCTTGAGAGAGTCGAGGTTTTGCCTTTTTATATATATATATATCCTTTTTTTTTTTTTTTTTTTTTTTTTTTTGGTCATTGTGCATGAGTGATTGCTTGAAATGGGGGTTGCCCTTCCAAACTAATAATCAATCGAGTGATCTTTTATCGATCAGTGAATGATTGAGTAGCTAGTCTTATGTATATATATATATAATCCCTATTTTTGTATTTTTATTTTTTGTCATTATGAGTGATGGCTAAAATGAGGGTTACCCTATCAAACAAATAATCAATTAGTGATCTTTTATTGATCAGCGAGCGTTTGAGTGGCAGGTCTTTGGTTGGAGCAAAAAAAAAACTCAGTGAAACACGTGTGCTTTTGTGATAATCGAAGAAACAGGTTGATTGAGTGATTGGTGAATGATGAGGAAGAGTGCTAAACATTATGCCAACAGAAGTTTGTTATATCCAACAAAAGTCATTATAATGATCGATGAGCATAGTTGTTGATTAGATGATGCGCTGAGTCGAGGTCCTTTCTTCCTTTTTTTTTTTTTTTTTTTGGTCGTTCGAGTGATAATGCATGAGTGATGGCTTGAAATGGGGTCTGTGTTACCAAATAAATAATCAATCGAGTGATCATTTATTGATCAGTGATTGATTGAGTAGTTGGTTAGGCGGTCTCTTAGTAAAACAAATGCGGAAAAAAAAAATGAGGTTAAGTGAGTGATTGGTGAATGATGAGGTGGAATCATAGTGGAGATGAGAGGAATCCTACTTTTTTTTTTCTTTTTTTTTTTTTAGTGCAAATGGTTACCGCAAATAATATGGCAAGGGTAGCATGTTGATTATCTAATAGGTGACACAAAGGCCGAGTTATCCACAAAAATTGCGCTTGATAACCTAGTCAGTGAGGAAAAATCATCCTGTGTCATCGTTTTCTGGCCCTTCCTTTTGCTCCTTTGCCATCATATATATATATATATATATATATATATATATATATAGAGAGAGAGAGAGAGAGAGAGGGTAACCTGACCGAACGTTCGGGGACCCCCGGGCTGGCCCCCGAACGTTCGGGCGTTCGGGGTCCCGTTCGGGGGCCGGACACCTCCAGGTTCAGCCCCCGCCAAAAAACGTTTCGGGCCCTAAAAATAACTTTTTTTTTCTGATTTGTTTTTGTGAGTTCTCTATGATGTAACCTACACGCCTATCAATTTTGAAGCCATTCTGCTAGGCCGAAAAAACATAAAAAACCGTCAAAGATGGGGGTGTCAAAATGTGCCTGCCCACTCACTATTTTGTTTGTTTTCACTTTTAACTTTTTGTTTTCACTTTATTTCGGGGCCTAAAAAATTTTATTATTTTTTGAAAACTTTTAAACGAGTTATTGATTATGTAAACTACATATCAGTAAATATTCAGGGCATTTGTCAATGCCAAAAAATAATTAAAAATCGGCAAAGATGGCGGTGTCGAAAAGGTGCTTGCACACTCACTCATTTTAATTATTGTTTTAGTTTTTCTTATTTTTATCATAGTGTTTATTTTCTGTATTTGATTTTTAATTCAAATTTTGTAAAGAATTTGGATGTAGTTTCTAGGCAAATGTTGTTTAGTTTATTTTTCTCCATAACATTGTTTT
>BFEA01000144.1:2912503-2952023 GCA_003427395.1 Chara braunii | reverse complement strand
TCTCTCTCTCTCTCTCTCTCTCTCTCTCTCTCTCTCTCTCTCTCTCTCTCTCTCTCTCTACATCACCTCCTATGCGGGCAGTCCGTCGCCTCGCATCCACACAGAGTTGTCACCCCGCTTGGTCTAAGCATACATTGTCATACAAGCTAGGTTCGCCCGTGCGCCACAGTCTGTTGCGGCCCGCATGTCAACCCCGCATACTCGGCACCAGCTCGTCGGATCGCCCAACTCTCTCGTTTACTCACCTTTCGAGCTTACTCGTTATCCGATCCTCACTGACCATGCTAACTTCCAAATGCATAGAGAGCAAGTTAATCGCGCTGGCGAAATTTATAGTGTGCATGCTTGCGCGAAAAACCCGGGATTATGCCTGAGCATGGGAAAAGAGGAAGTGCCTACGTCTGCATGGCCAGGCCGCGGTGCGGGGGACGGAGCCACTCTCCGCGCATTGATCCAGTCATGCAACGCAGGAACCAATTAGAATAGAGAAGGAAGCGTGCATGCGCGGGGGAAGGTGGGGCGGGGAAAGAGACATAAAGAACGAGAAAATTACAGTTCCAATTACACCCGCCAAAAGTTACAGTTATTCGCAGGATTAAGGCACGGAGAAGTGAGAGCCCAGATCCTGCTGTGATAAGGCGCGCGCAAGCAATAAGCGTCGTGTAGCCTGATTGCGAGGTACCTAAATTCCTAGCCTAAATCCTAATTACAAAAAGAAATAATGAAAGGAAACAATTATGAGAGCCCGCGGGGGCTCGACACTTGTTCAAAAATTCAAAAACAACGTTCCCGCTCAATGATGGCGCCAAAATTCTCAGTTCCCACAGCAGAACAAGAAAAAAGTTATGGCAACAGTTATCTTTCACGCTCGCCAAGGCGCGATCACTTTAACTGCCTACCCGGAACTTTCCCGGTCCTGGTCCGAAGGTCCAAAAAGAAAGAAGCGAGGGCATCCATGCAACTTGCCCGCCCGACCCATACTCATGCTCCTCACCCGACCAACCCGTTCGAACCCGTGAAGCAGCTTCCCGCTGAGAGTCGCGTGGTTACGGGAAACAGTTCGTCACAAGGCTGCTATAATTAGTTTTTCCTCTCGTCTCATTTCGTCCACCTTGTAGCCTTTGACCATAGGCTTTGACTATAAACGTGACCTGGCTACTATCTCCCCGCTTTGTTTTCGACAGCGGAGCCATCATCACTCACCTCGACTCCAATAAAGAAACGGATCCGAGATATCTTATCACAATGTTACTTAGATGGTATCCTGCCACCTCGGTTGGCCCCATCTAAAGTAGAAGTGGGAGGACAATATATGCGGGTAATTATTAACCAGGATTTATATCAAATTCAAGCTGAATGGCTACGGGAGCATGCGGTTACTATTTTTTTTTTTTTTTATGATTCATCAATCTCGACAGAAGTTAAAAACGTTTGGTTAGGATTTATAAAAATAGTTGGCCTCTTTGGGCCACTTGTCTACAGGTCCTAAAAGAGGGTTGCCGGCATTCGTATATATATATATATATATATATATATATATACTTGGGGATGCGTTCGACCGTCCGGGCCGGCCGCAAAAAAAAAAAAAAAAAAAAAAAAAAAAAAAAAAAAAAAAAAAAAAAAAAAAAAAGTTATGAAGAAAAATAAAATCAACAACATTTGCCTGATAATTACATCCAAATTCCTTACGAAATTGTAAATAAAAATAAAACACAGAAAATAAAACTAATAAAAAAAAAAAAAAAAACGAAAAATTAAAATTAGTGAGTGAGCGAGCACGTTTTCGACACCGCCATCTTTGGAAATTTTACTTTTTTGGGGGGCACAACCAAATGCCCTGAAAATTTACATATGTGTACTTCACATAATACAAAATGCATTAAAAAAGTTTTAGAGAATAATAAAATTGTTTAGGCCCCGCAATAAAGTGAAAACAAAAAGTAAAAAATGAAAAAAAACAAAATAGTGAGTGGGTGAGCACGTTTTGACACCGCCATCTTTGGAGATTTTTATTTTGTTTTTGGCCTGGCAAATGACTTCAAAATTTGTAGGCATGTACCTCATATAATAGAAAACTCACAAAAAAAATGGAGAAAAACAAAACTTATTTTTAGGCCCCAAAATAATTTTTGGCGGGGGCTGAATGCCGTCGGGTTCGGACCCCGAATGGGACCCCGAACACCCGTACGTACGGAGGTCGGCCCGGGATCTCCGTACATACGGGCTGGTGACCCTGTATATATATATATTGACTTTAATTTTTATTTTTTATTTGGTAAGAATTTTGATGTAACCCTGAGGCAAATGCTGTTCAATTTATTTTTGCACAACATAATTTTTTGAGCTTTTTTCCATTTTTTAAATATTTTTTTATAAGCTACCAGAGTGGTCCGGGGTCACTTGCCCGGTCGAGCCAAAAACAATTAAAAAAATAAAAATAAAAACATTATTTTTAAATTTTATTTATTTTAAATTCGATCAAGAATTTCGATGTGGCCCTGAGGCAAACGTTGTTCGATTTTGTTTTCTGCAGAACATCGTTTTTCTTTCAGATTTTTTCGATTTTTTTGGTTTTTTTTTTTTGCTTGGACCTTCGCTCTTCTTGCACGGGCTGGCCACCCGGGACCTAGACGGCCCAGCTGGTAGCCTTTTTTTTTTTTTTTTTTTTTTTTTTGCTTGGGAGCTTCTTTGGCCTTTGCACAGACGGGCCACCCAGGAAAACAAGGTTACTCAGGCGGTCTGACTCGTAGCCTAGGTATTTTATTTTTATTTTTATTTTTGGATTTCATAGCTAATTTTGTGGTCACCCTAAAGCAAAATAAGTTTGGTTTGCAATTATCCAAAAAAAAAAAAAAAAATTCTTTTTTTGCTTATGCTCTATGAAAAAACACATATTTATCTATGAAACTGAGATATTTGTGTATCTATTAGTTTAATTATTTAAGGTATTCACATCTTTATCATAACATGCCTCATGGCACTCCTTTAGCTCCTGGGATGAGGTCCCACTAGCAACGGGATAGGATAGAAACGAGCTTGTGGGGCAGTTGAGTGACCCAAATCCTATCGTGAGTACTCGTGATTCCATGGTCAATATTTTACATGTATTACCCGAAAAAGTCAGGAGATTTTTGTTCCCCTCCTCCTCTCTTTAACACTGGGCATGCCTGTGCAAAGAAAGTTTCCCGCCAGAATCTTTTCAATCGGTTGGCGGTGTGGCCAACCCCAAAAGAGGGTGGGGTCGGCCTTAGGCCCACTGGATACAAGATTTTCAGTATTTTACTTACTATTGTGCAATTATCTCATTGGGTGGAGCCCTCCTTCAATCACGCAATATATGGAGGGTGTTAGCATCACTGCTAGCAGAAGCAAAGTTTATTCCAGAAAATGTGGCGGTTACTTTATTCACTGTTGTTGCAACCACCACCATCAGATCATTTGTGATCTGATGGCTGGGAAACACTCTGCCGTGATTTCCGGTGGGAGGTCTCTGTTTCTTTTTTTTTTCTTTTGCCTTTCTCTTGTTTTTTCAGCCCAGAAATTCGTAATGAACCTGTCAGCCCCCTGCCACTCAGTGTCATACTGGATCGGCCACACTCCTATCCGACTGCTAATGGAACCTCACCCCTGCACTTCAGCACAAATACTAGAAAATTAAATTATTTAAAAAAAAATCTTCTCCTCTTAAAATTATTTTCTATGGTTTTTAGTAAGGTTGTTAGGCCGAATTTTCGAGGGGGTTCAGACACCCACATAAACATTCGGGGGTTCTGGTCGGGGTTCGGGTCCTGTCCAACTAGTTGTTCGGGGCCCGCCAAACTCCATTTCGAGGTTGTTTTTTTTCATTTCCAATTATAGAGTCTATGGCCAAAACCACCTACCAGTGAATTTTGGTTTGATTTTGTAGCACAAAAAAAAGGGAAAAATCGTAGAAGAGAGGGGGGGGTTGTACCTAGCTTTCCTCGGGTGCCTCGCCCGGGTGGGGACCCCGTCCGGGGTACCCCGGGCATGCAGAAAATCCACTTTTTTTTTTGCTTTTTTTTTTTTTGAGTGTCGGCCTTTGTTGCGCTTTCTGAGTACGACCCAAATCTGCCCTCATTTTGTTTTTTCATGCATATCGTTTCTGTGTGTGTGAGGGGGGGGGAGCAGAGAAGATATGGCGGAGGAGGAGGGAGGCAATCTGGAGGGAGGGTGGAGGGAGGCCTATCACGGGAGGGAGGTGGGAGGGCTACGGCGGGAGGGAGGAGGGAGGGCTATCACAGGAGGGAGGAGGGAGGAGTATGGCGGGAGGGAGGAGAGAAGGCGGATGAGGGGGAAGAGAAGCGAGGGAGGCGATCTGGCGGGAGGGAGGATGGAGGATTATGGCAGGAGGGAGGAGGGAGAATATGGCGGGAGGGAGGACTACGGCAAGAGGGAGGCGGGAGGTGATCTGGCAGGAGGGAGGACCATGGTGAGTGGGAGCGAGGATGCCACGCCAGAGCGAGGTAATCTGGCGGGAGGGAGCGAGGACGCCACGTCAAAGATTAATAATACATTAGCTCTGAAGAAGAAGGAGAAGGAGAAGAAAAAGAAGAAAGAAGAAAGGAAAAGAAGACGACGACGACGACGAAGAAGAAGAAGAACAAGAAGAACAAGAACAAGAACAAGAACAAGAAGAAGAAGAAGAAAAGAGGAAGAAAAAAAGAGGAACAGAACTTACCTTGAAGTTCTCGAACCTTATCTGGGATAGCGCGGGGGTAACCTTGGTGAAGAGGGAGCAGCAATTGTTGGCGCGTGGGGCATCGACAATGGCGCGCACGGAGGGAGTAGGCAGCTTCGGCGATGGAGCGGTTACGGGGACGTCGAGCGCGCGGAGGGCCGTTGTGACGAACTGGCAAAGGGCTGCGGTCGGAGGGGTACTGGCATGGAGCCGGGTGCTGGAGTCGGCCAGGATTCGAATTCAAATCCTGGATCTGTGTGCGCTGTCGATCGGCACAGATCAACGGCCAGATTTGAGATGAAAAAAAAAACCTGCAAAACTGGTCCTATCGGACCCCCAAAAAAATTGCGCCGGCCTCCTAGTTTTTCTTTCCGTGGTAGGGCATCTGGCGGCGCCGCGATTTTTTTTTTTCAGGCTTTATCAGCCTCGGCGCGAGAGGGGCCTGGGTACCTGCTGGGGGGGGTTGCACGGCCGGCGACCCGGGCGCCATTCCGAGCGTCATGGGGTGCCCCGGGCGCCCGGGTTACCGTGGCCAAAAAAAAAAGAAAGACAAACCACCACTGCCTTTTACAACTGTAGTCCCATTTGGGAAAATGACCTCATCCGAAAAGTTCATGAGCATGGTCCCATTAGCAGTTGGATAGGAGTGTGGCCGATCCAGATCCAGTGTGGCACTGAGTGGCAGCGGCCTGACAGGTTCATTACGAATTTCTGGGCTGAGAAAACAGGAGAAAGGAAAAAATAAAAAATAAAAATAGAGACCTCTCACCGGAAATCACGGCAGAGTGCTTCCCAGCCATCAGATCACAAATGATCTGATGGTGGTGGTTGCAACAACAGTGAACAAAGTAACTGCCACATTTTCTGGAATAAACTCGACTTCCGTCAGCAGTGATCATGACACCCTCCTTATACTCCGTGATTGAAGGAGGGCTCCACCCAATGAGATAATTGCACAACAGCAAGCAAAATACTGAAAATCTTGTATCCAGTCGGCCTATGGCCGACCCCACCCCCTGTTGGGGTTGCCCATACCCCCAACGGATTGAAAACATTTTGGCGGGAAGCTTTCTTTGCATGGGCGTGCCCTGTGTTAAACCACCAGGGGATTTTTGTTGCCGGCCTCCGAGCCTCTTGGGCCAGTATCCCGGGCCAGACCGCTGTCGGGTGAAGGGGCCCAACGCACCACACCCGCACTAGGCCTTCACCAGGTCGAATGGGCTTGTGCTAAACAACAAACCAGGCCTTCACCAGGTCGAACGGGTCCGTGCTAAACAGCAATCTGGTTTGCCGTTTAGCACGGGTCCGTTCGACCTGGTGAAGGCCTGGTGCAGGCCTGGTGCGTGGTTTAGCACGTTGCAGCCGGCGGAAGGCGTGCCGCTATATTCCGTTTTCATGAGGTTTCTTGGCGTGCCGCTATTTTCCGTTTTCATGAGGTTTCTTGGTAGCCGAATGTGTGAGTGTACTTCCATTCGGAACAACTTCTTTGTAGCGTGGTTCGCAACAGCTTCTTGGTAGCGTGGGAAAAGGCGCGACTGTCAATCACGCCCAGGTGATCAACTCTCTCTCTCTCTCTCTCTCTCTCTCTCTCTCTCTCTCTCTCTCTCTCTGCTGCAGCTTTCTTGATTCTTGGTGAATTGCTTGTCTACTCGTCTCTCTCTCTCTCTCTCTCTCTCTCTCTCTCTCTCTCTCTCTCAGTATTTGTGTAGGTTGAAATCCATATTCGTTGTCTAAGGATTTGCACAACGCCTATCTTCCGGGCGAATTTGATGGTATGGGCGGGGGCTGTCTCCATGTCCAATTTGACCAGTGTGACTGCTTGATGAGACAGCATGCTCGGGAGGCTTTCCAAAGATCTCCTTACTTTTCCGGGGAATACATGTAAAATACTGACCGTGAGATCACGAGTACTGCACGGCAGGATTTGGGTCACTCGACTGCCACACAAACTCTTTTCTATCCTATCCGGTTGCTAGTGGGACCATGCTCCAGGAGTCCATCGCAGGGTCGGTAGGAAAGAAACAAAAAAGAAGATTGGGACCCTGTAGGCCCACGGTGAGGGGGGGGGGGGGGGAATAAAAACTAAGAACTTCAAATCCAGCGATGTCAGGGAAGAGGCCCTCACAGAGGTGGAAGACACACCAGTGCTTCGAGGAATTTATCTGGCCAGTATGTATGGAACGTGATTGATGTTGTTTTTGTTTTTGTTTTTCCCTTCTTTTCATTTTCTTGTAGTGCAATGCCAGCAAGGCAGGGCGTTTTCCACGTGGGGCAACTGACTGCCTCAGGGCATACTGACTTCGAAAAAGCCGAAAAGTTTTTCATAGTCAGGGACTTTAAGTCGCAAATATCTGGGGCGTTTGGTACCATGTATTTGTGCCTTTGGGTGCCCATGCGGTCACACATGAGTTTTGTGTCCACAAAGGACAGAGTCGTGGCCCTGAGATTTGTGCCTCACAGAACTGGACGTAATCACACTGGTTACACCCAAAAATATGCAGAGTTTTTTTTTTTTTTTTTTTTTGAATGCTGAAATAACACGCACGGGTGTTTTGCTCATGCACGAATTTCTTGAAATACCTCACGGAGAAAGAAAAACTTGAAAAGGTAATTTGAGACCAGCTCTGGAGGTGGTCTCAAAAAGGGTCCTCCCATAGCCCTGCTGCAGAACGGTTCACCAAAAAGATTACTTGGGTAGCAGCAAAAAGCATACTTGGGTAGCAGGCCTCTCCAGTGTGACCTGAAAACTGCGTCAAATTTTGGGATTTAAGGTCGTTAGGTCGCCGTGTGAGTATGCCCTGAGGTAGCAGAGTCTCACAAGCACCTCATATAGAATGTATTGGATGGTTAAAAAAAAAAAACAAAAAAAAAACTCGGTAAGCGGTGAAATTCAGGTTCAGCGAAAACAGGACTGGAGGTACTGGTGGTTTAGAAACAAACAAACAAAAAAAAAAAAAAAACTTAAACATCGGAGTTCGGCCAAAGGTCCCAGGGGCCAGGGGTGGACGTTCGGCCATTCGGCCCGGGCCGGACTCCGGCCACCCTGGTCATAACAGTATTGCAGGGAACCCCGTAGCAGCCAGCCTGTGTTAAGACAGCGGTCAGCCAGTAGCATCACGACCGAGCTTATTCAATGGGCCAGTTGTTGTCCCTCCCCTCCCCCTATGAACATCAGCAGTCTCTGCTTCCATACCGCTCAGGGGGGGCAATGGGCTATCTTTAGGTGATGGGCGCCAAGCATGCGCAGGGAGGTACACGAGGCCAATAGGGATTGAACCCAAGACCTCCCGAATGTCATTGCTTTCCTTACCAACTGGGCTACAGTCTTCCCCCGAATACAACGTACGGTCATTATAGCTGAATTTCAACTGAAAGATACACCAAATTCAGCTATAATGACCGTCCGTTGTATTTGGGGGAAGACTGTAGGCTGCTGGATTCAACTCTTCTATTTTGAGCGGGATTCGAACTGAAGTCTGTATGTATTTCAAACGAGGCCCACTAGAAAGGAGGGCTGGATTGGATGCCATCATGCCAGAATCTGAATATGTTTGCGGCAAAGTAGTGAAAACCACGATAGATCTGCTGTCCTACGCCCTCTTTGCAATTCCGTCAAACATTCATGCCACAAGTCCAACTCTCTTTTGCAGTGGGACCTTGTCCCGGGGACAAGTCCTACTACCAAGAAGGATGGGATTCCGTGTATGTCATTGAATGGACACCACTTTCGTGGAGAGTTGTAGAAGACTGCTATTGATCTCCCTTTCTGAATCTCTGCATCGAGGCAGGACACCGTCCACAAAAGCAGGCCTCCCTCTGGAGTGGGGCTGGCGGAGACCCATGAGGCATTGGTGGCGAACGAGCTCAGCGGGCGCGCAGTCTCACATGGAGATGAAGACCGGGTGCAACGTTTACGTCCTAGGCTGAAGAGCCGGGACACGAGGAGGAAGAGAGAGAAGGGAGAAGAGAGACCACGAGGACGAAAGAGGAGACAAGGGAGAAAAAGAAGAGGACAAGGCGGCGGCAAAGGAGGAGGGGAAAAAAAGAGGAAGTCGCGGAGAACGGGTGCGTGGTCTTGCAGTTGGACGGCCAGATGAAGACATGTAGCGGCATTTGCAACTCTGCGCTGAAGAGGACGGGGATGGGAGGAAGAGGATGAAATGAGACAACGAGGAAGAGAGGGAGAGAAGGAGGAAGAAGAGGGTGGAGAGGAGAGATGGTGGGGAGGAGAGAGGAGACAAGGAGGAGAAGCAAGATGTGGAGGCACCCGATGATGAGCGAGAAGAGGAAGACGACGATGGACTACAAGAGAGACCAGACAGAGAGATGCAAAACGGGTGTGATGTGTTGCGTTGTGAAAAGAAAAGAAAAAATGAGGACAAAAAATCCCGGCGGGAGAACAGAGGAAAAAAAAAAAAAGAGGAGGAGGTTGCCAGACAGACAGATGGAAACCAGGTGTGATGTTTGCATTGTGAAAAGATAAGAAAAAATGAGAAAAAATAATCCCAAAGGAAGAAGAGAGACAAGGAGGTTCACGGATAGACAGATGAACACCGGGTGTGTCGTTTGCATTCTGAAAAGAAAAGAAAAAACGAGGAAAAAATCCCAATGCGTAACGCATCCATTCACTAATGTTATGTACCCACCCATCCTCATGCTTAGTGCAGGCATAGCATGCGCATAGAATATGCTTGTGCCATGGGCATGGTATGCGCATGCTATGCCTGCACTAAGCATGAGCCACACCACTATCCTGTCCGAACTATGCCTGAGCTATCTCTTTGCCTGTTGTAGTACACCTGTGTGCTATGTCTATGCCTGTACTATGCCCGCACTGTTTATCTACCTGCGCTATTGCCTGCGGGGTCCAATATCTACGCCCACGTTGTGTCACTACTCTGCGACGTGGCAGATCAAGCAGCTCGATTTTGTTTATTGAACTACTTATCTGCTGCATTGCAGATCAAGCAGCTCTACCATGCCTGTACTTACCTCAGGCTGGCAGTTAGCCGAGTGTACGTAATTGGCAGGTAGCCGAGTACTTACCTGCCACGTGGAAGATGGTCCATGTTCTTCAACACTACATGACACAGTCTTGCCCCCCGTTTACCGGGACCATTTCTTGACTTATGTGTCATCCTTGAATGCTCAGGGCCTGTTGCATGCTCTCAGGTGCCGCCATTTTCGGCAGACGTCCCCAGCCCATCTGGTTGATGGGACACACTTGCCTGTTACTAACCTGAACATCAGTTTGAATCCTGACAGACTCGGATGTGTGTGTGTGCGCGTCTCTGAGAGAGAGAGAGAGAGAGAGAGAGAGAGAGAGAGAGAGAGAGAGAGAGAGAGAGAGAGAGAGAGAGAGAGAGAGATTATCGATTTGCACAAGAGAGAGAGATCCATGTGATTGATTTGCATGAGAGAGAGAGAGAGAGAGCAGGACACACAATCAGAGACCAGACAGACAGATAGACAGGCTGAAAGATGACAGAAGAAAGATATTCCACACCCAGTTAACTAGGTTAGCCAAGCCAGAATGGCCAATGTTGTTATCTCAACCAATCTCCAAGTCAACCCCAGGTTAGCCGAACCAGAATGGCCACAAATGTCCCTCTTATCTGCCCCAACTTCACAGATTCCAAACAAAATCCAGGCCATGCCACCAAGTTGCAGTTCTGCCCATGCCAAGACCGTGCCTCCTTCAAACACTACCCGTGCTTTCCCCAGCCCCTTTCTTGTCACACCCCCACATCCCCCAACCGCCTCTCACTTCCAAGCGTCCACCCGACCGCCGGGCTCCGCTCCCACGCCCCGCAGTGTTCAATTGAGTAGCGGGCTTACCGTTTGGTCCACAGGTACGGGGCAGGGTGCCATGGGCGTCGTCGGAAGAGACGGTCGGTCGACCGGTCGCACCAGAGCTTGGACGTCCATCCCGAGGTAGGCTCACAAGTCTAGGTTCACAGAATGGGACAAGTGTGGATTCAGAGAATGGGACAGGTGTGGATTCAGAGAATGGGACATGATTCATATGCGCTGCATGCGCAGAGACGGTCGGCCGAGCGGTCGCGCCAGTGATTGGAGGTTTATCGCTCCGCCGACCGTCTCTGCGCATGTTAGTTCAGAGGACAGTACATGATTCACATGCTTCATGTCCACTTACGTATTCGTAATGATAGACAGCGACAGGATAATGAAAAGAAAAGGTCAGCAATCAATTCGTCTCGTAAAAAATTAAAACAAATATCTTTGTCGGATCAATGTAAAGCAATTATTTTAGGATCTCTTCTGGGAGACGGTTCACTCAAAATATTCAATAGGAATGCAAGATTCTTTACTGTTGGACTTCGTTTTTCCTGCCTTTGTTTTCGAAACAGGTTGCACTCGATGTGCGTGCCTTGCTACTCACCTATCGGAAGAGGAATGGAGGAAAGGAGGGAGAAAAATCGAAACAGCTCCTTCATACGATCATCAATCAGAAGAAAAATCAAAACGTTCCATGTGTTGGAAAAATGGCTGGAGGCTAGGTCTGTACGTGCGCCCGGCACACGCGCGTGGCGTCCTCATTGCCATGTGGCGGCTGCAGTTGGTGACGTAAGTGTCCCGCGACGCTCGGACAGGGGTACCGCCAGCTGTGAAATTGTCAACAGATTGTGGTACAGCGGTGGCAGCTTCCAACATCAACAGCGATGGCAGAGATGGGCACGGAGATCTTGTCTCATGGGGGGTTGTGGGGAACCCCTCCTGACCTGCAGACCATGGAGGCAGATTCCGCACTGTCCATTGTGACCTTGTATAAACAACAGCTGGAGGAGATGCACGCGGTGCTGAGTCAAGAACATGGCAACTTACAGGATGATATTTTATTGGAGGCAGAGCAGATCTATGACGGGTGGGAGGAGGAATTGCTCTTGGACACCTGGATATGAATGATGGAGCACAGGCGCCGACTGCCCTACACGAGTGCGCCGGGATGCTAACGCAGGTAAAAGAGATGTTTGCCGGGCTTCTAGCAAGGAAAAACGTGGGCAGTCCACCAGATAGCATGACATCGACAGCATCAACAACATCAACAACAACAACAATAGCAACAACATCAACCGCATCAAAAGCGACAACAAGAGCCGCATCAACAGCAACAATAAAAGCCATATTATCAATCGCCGCATCAACAGCGACAATAAAAGCCATATTATCAATCACAACATCCACAATAACAACACCATTATGTACAACAGTGACATCACCGAATATTCCGCTGTGTCCAGCAACTGCAGCCATTTGATCAGGATTGTGACGAATTGCAGGCGGATTTCTTGGTGTCGGGCACTGTCGGCATCGTATGACAGTCGGTTTCAGTCTGTCGTAGCGAACAATGGAGATTTGACAGATGTAAGAACAATGGAGATTTTACAGATGTAAGGGCGGCGATCTGGGCGGGACACCGGTTTCAGTCTGTCGTAGCGAACAATGGAGATTTGACAGATGTAAGAACAATGGAGATTTTTCAGATGTAAGGGCGGCGATCTGGGCGGGAGGATTTCATGGTGTCGTCATCGTTTGGCAGTCGGTTTCAGTCTGTCGTAGCGAACAATGGAGATTTGACAGATGTAAGAACAATGGAGATTTGACAGATGTAAGGGCAGCGATCTGGGCGGGAGGATTTCATGGTGTCATCATCATTTGGCAGTCGGTTTCAATCTGTCGTAGCAAACAATGGAGATAATCTGGGCACCTGCTTGGGAAGATTTGTTGACATCCGTTTCACTCTCTCACCAAACAGTCCGCTGAAGATCACAACGCATCATCATCATCATCCGACATCAATACATCGGTGGAGGTAGGTGATTTGGTTCTACCGCTTGTTCTGAAAGTTTTTTTACAATCGTTTCGTCATCTACCCAGCACACTGATGCTGGCAATGACATCATAGGTTATGATTTACCGTGATGATTTACCTTACTATGATGACGCCGGCAGGGCTCCCTTTGATTTCGCAGGAGTTGGCCATTCCCCCCCAGAGCTGCGACGTGGTACAATCGCAGGGGTGGTTTGGATTCGATGGGGAGGGTTCGGATTCGATGGGTTTAGCAGTGTTTTGAATGTGTGTTGTGTTTCGAACACACTCCTGCAAAAACGTCACCTGTCGGGAGTCTTCTTTGACCCAAGGTTTCCCCCTGTTTTTTCTCTGTTGCTAGTCTCGATTGGCATATTTAGTGACTGGCACTGCGTGGGTGGTCTGATGGAAATGGGCAAGAGGTTGGTTTGTCGTTCTGGTGGTGGACACTGGATAGGGGGAGGAGATAGGATAACCAACAAGGGACAGACAGAGCTGGGTTTGGCGAAATGGCAGGGGATCTGCAGGGCAGTTGCATAAGGATAATAATGATAAAGATATATGGCGTGAATGGTGCAAACCTCTGCCAGTAACTTCATAATAATAATTACGTGTAAATGATCTTCGTCAGGTGAACAGCTCAGGATAAGGGAGGGTAGGCTGACAACCTCCGTTGCTGGAAAATGAGGATCATGGAGCTGGCTGCGACCTTACGCACGGAGAGGGGGGCCTAGGGTTTGTCATGCACGGTTATGACTGTGAAGGATTACGGTAGATTGGAGGCAGTTTGTCACCTTCCCCATGGCTAGACCTAGATACATGCTGTGACCTAGGGCTGATAAATGGGCGGACAGTCGATCCCCTCGTGCGAGGGCAATCAATGCTGATCTGCCAGATATATTGTATCCGATCTTGTCAGTGGGACGCTGGACCCGGTTTCCAGCACGTGACGCTCCCCACCACTAGATTGGACGGCTTGCTATTGGTGGAGGATACTCGTATCACCTCCAATAGCAGGTTGCCACAGATGTTTCACATTACCCAAAAAAAAAGAAGAAAAAAAAACGTTCAATGTGTTACAGAGCTCCTGCAAGAAAAAAAAAAACAGGTCCCAGGAATGCCCCTCCACCTTGCCTCCACCCATCCACATGATCACAGTCGCAGCCACCACACAAATTAAAATGGTTTTGATAATATCGTCCGTCTACGACTGTGCGTGTGAGTGTGCGCCTGCAAGCGTGCAGATGCCTTTCCTCATTCGTACACGGACCATATCCTTAAGCATGTGACATTCTCTGAAGCTTCCCTCGTGACTCGTAAAATTAATGACATCGCCACACCGCTCTCGGAATGTGCAAAATGAGAATGAACCTCCCGCTAGAACATGGCCAGATGCGCCCGCCACATTCTTGTCTTTTTCACATTTCGAGAGCGGTGTGGCAAGGCCGGGAGTCTTCGGAGACGCCCCAGAGTCATGCTTCGTTCCCAGTCCACTTCAAACTGTTGCAGATGACAGCTGTGGGAACAACAAACAAAGGCAAACTAGGTAAACCGGGCAAAAATACACCAGGGGAAGGCCATCAGCTAGCACGGAAGCGAGGGGACAATCCGCAAAACGATCTAGTCAAGAGGGGGGAAGCAGACAAAAAGGCAGAAAAGTCATGCAGGAGGGTGGCAAGGTAAGAGATGATCAGTGACACCTCAGCAAACAGAGGGAGAAAGTCAGGTCGTTAAAGCAACACACACACGCAGACACATAGACACAAGACAACACATCAGTAAAAAGTCAGGTCGTTAAAGCAACCATAGATTCCGCCGATGATCGGAGACCACAAGCTAGGCAACAAGACACCAGACACAAGACAACACATCAGTAAAAAGTCAGGTCGTTAAAGCAACACACACACGCAGATAAGCAGCATACTGTCAAATACTGACACCGCTAATACTACTCTGCGTCCTGTAGCTTAACAGAGCATGTGACTCCTTATGTCTATACGCCTGCATGCATGCACATCCCTGCCTATTTCTGTGCGTGTGTACGTATGCGTGCGATGATGTGTATACAACACATAACACATCCCTGCGTATGTGTGCATGTAGACGTCTGTGTGTGCTGATGTTTGTATATAATACATCTTGCATGTTGTTTCTCCGAGTCTATACTCATCGTGTAGCCCTGCCAGCGAAAATAATCCCGCACGGCCGTCAATGTGCACCCACACGAGGCGAAGTCCAGCCGCTAGCCGCAAAAAAGAGAACCCACAGCCAACGAGACTACTTTAGATAGCTCCATAGGACTTCATGTTTTTTACTTTTATAACAAGGGGAGCGGATGTGAACAGAAAGTGTGATGGCTATCTAATTGAGTGGTGGGACGTCAGTGCGGGGTGCGCGGGTTCACTGGGTATATAGCTGACCGCGCACCGACGTTACAGCACTCCACTAGATGGCCGTCACACTTTCTGTTTCTCATCACCCGAACGACCACACGGGGGCAGTGATAGTAGATACGGCCTTCATCGTGGTCTGCAGGATGGGTCAGGTTCATTCGGATGCGGCAGTGTTAACATCTATATGATATATCATGGTCTATCAGTAAGCTGATGGATGTGTTTTACTGAAGGGCTACGAAGAGTGGACTGGACTGAATGAGGTGGTGCGTTGATGCGGTTACTACGTTTCAGTACCAATCCAAGGGTACTCTTTTTAAGACTTCATCACAGACAATTAGGTACACTACAGATCAACCAGCAAGAGTGAGTGCTCCTTGTGACCTGCTGCCCCCCGCGGCGTGCCAACATGTTTGCACTGCACTCAGAGAGCGTCAATCTCTTCGTCCTTGCAAACAACCCGGCCGGTAAAAATGACCAGACAGTCGGGCCACCAGAACATACGACAAAAAGTGAGCTTGGCATTTCAGAATTAGACACCGACAAAAGCATTTTTAAGATGAAACGCACTCGTGATGGAAGCAGCAAATTCAAGGAAGTTCAATAAATCGTCAGGACGCAGTAAAACCAGAGCATGCTCGTGCCCTTCCTAACCCTCTGGTCAAACGCGGCAACCGCAGTTCTCAACAGGAACGTCAAATATCAAAACTCATTCCTCTCTCTCTCTCTCTCTCTCTCTCTCTCCCTCTGACAGAGACACACATACACACAAAAATACCTCTCTCTCTCTCTGAGAGACAAACACACATACACACAAAAATACAGAGCTATAGGAGCGGACCTATCCTGGTAAAACGCGGCATCATCACATCTCAACAGGCAAATCAAACACCCTAAAAGTTGGGCCGCACGAATTTGTTCCGGTCTATTTACCTCTTTGATCTCTCATTTCGACATCCTATCAATCAATACTCTCAATATCAACAATCTGCATGCCTGAGTACAACAATAATCTACTGTGCACGAAAAAGCAGCGTGACCACCATCAAAATAGTGCAAGGAGGTTGTATACACCCTCCCCGTCCCACTTCGACCGCTCTCCAGTTTCCAGCACTCTATCCCGCTTACAGCTTGTCTTCGAATTCGGAGAGGGGCGTAGGCTGCTCCTTGAGTCCTTTCCTCTTCCTGATGGACTGCAAAATTGCACCAGATTGGGTTGTCCCGTCCATGGGATCACTGTTCATCATCTCCCAGTGGTCGAAGACACACTGAGGGAAGGCCTGGCCGGAGGTGGCGGCGCGGAGAGTGCTAGAGAACCCGAAAGACTCAATGACAGGCAGGTACGCCTTGATGTTGTACAAGGGCGTGCCCGGGCGCTGCATCTCCTCGAACACGTGCCCTCTCTTCTGATTGAGAACACCATAGATTCCGCCGAGAGCCTGCTCAGGTGCCTGGATTTCGACGAGGTAGACAGGCTCCAAGAGACGAGGCTTCGCCGTGAGCTGCGCGGCATACATGACACGCCTTGCGGTTGGAATAACCTGCCCGCCGCCTCTGTGGATGGCGTCAGCGTGGAGGACAACGTCACACACTTCGAAGCATATACCACGCATGTTCTCGTCCGCTAGCGCGCCTTCCTTCGACGCCCACTGGAATCCTGCAATGACCGAGTCCTTGATTTCATTCAGGTACTGCACTCCCTTACACATATCGACAACCATGTTGGGCCCAGTAGTCTCAGGTCCGAAGCACCAAATCTTCTTCGCAAGATCCTTGTCCCACTTGAACTCCTCCGCCAGAATCTTGGACCGCACCTTGGGGTCGTCCTTGGGGCCAATCTTGCCATCATCGATGGCTTCAGCCAGACCCTCTTCCATCGGGCGCGCTTCGAAGTACAGCCGGTTGTGCTTGTTGGGCGACTTGCTCATAACTGTGCGGCAGGACTTCTCCAAAACCGTCTCCCGGAAAGACACCACTGGGTCGGACACCCTAATCTCTGCCCCTCCCATGAAGTCGTCCTGCAAATCCTTGAGGCAAATTTCCAGATGGAGTTCTCCTGCTCCTGCAACGATATGCTCTCCGGACTCCTCCGTCGAGACGACAACCATAGGGTCCGATTTGGCCAAGCGTTTCAATCCTTCGACGAGCTTGGGAAGGTCCGACGCGACCTTGCAGTCCACGGCCACACGCACAACGGGCGACACGGAGAACTTCATCGCTCGGATGGGATGAGCGTCGACGTCCTTCTCTCCTGTCAACGTGGCGTTCTTGACGATGAACTGATCGAGACCGACAAGCGCGACATTGTTGCCGCAAGGCACGTCCTCGACCGACTCCTGCTTCCTTCCCATCCACAGAACAGTCCTCTGCACGCTCTTCACGAAAAGATCTTTCTTCTGCCCGGGCACGTAGTTCGGCCCCATGATCCTAACCTTCATGCCGGTGCACACCTTGCCCGAAAACACACGCCCGAAAGCGAAGAATCGTCCCTTGTCCGAGGCGGGAATCATCTTCGAAACGTACAGAATGAGCGGGCCCTCTGGGTCGCAGTTCCTAATGGCGTTCGCGTACATATCGTCCAGCGGACCCTCGTACAGGTTCTCCACACGATACCTCTGCGCCGTGGCAGGGGACGGCAAGTGGAAAATCATCATCTCCAACAACGCGTCGGACGCCGGCAGCCACGTCTGCATCACTCTCTTCATCAAGGCCTTCCCGCTCAGCTCCTTCTCGTCCGCCTTCAGCTGCACCCCAAGCTTCGTAAGCATCGGCCACAACGAATCCTTCTTATCGTTCACGCAGGCCGAGATAATCTGCTTCAGCGGCTGATAAATGAACTGGACAAACCCTCGCTGGCATTTGGCCGAGCCCGTGTTCTTCTTCGTCCACTTCTTCGTCGTCGGATCGAAGTAGTTCTCGCCCCAAAGCCTCTCCATCATCTTCTTGACGTCCAAATTGAACTTAGAGGCGTACATCTTCGCGAAATTCGTCAGCGTGAACGCCCATCCGTGAAGACCGGCGGAGAAAGCCACCGTTCCTTTCTCCGGGTACACTTGCACATCCCCCAGCAGTGCATCTTCGTACGTCGCCATGATGACGTTGGCGTTTTCAATCACACGCAGGTAGGTCTGATAAGCTTCCTCCCCCTCCAGCTGAAGCTCAAGGAAACATCGGTCCAGCTTGTTCACAGTCAGCACGGGGCGGATACGTTCACCCAGAGCTTGCCGAAGCACGGTCTCGGTCTGCACACACACTCCCTCCACGCAGTCCACGACCACCAAGGCTCCATCCGTGATACGAAGGGCAGCTGTCACCTCGGACGAAAAGTCGACGTGTCCGGGGGAGTCAACAAGATTGATAAGGTACTCATTACCGTCACGTTGACCGGTGTAAGCCTTGAGCGCTTCGTCGGCCATCTCGTAGTACAGCGAGATTCCCGTACTCTTGATCGTAATGCCTCGCTCCGCTTCATCAGCTCTAGTGTCGGTTAGCCGAACATCGCCGGCAGACTCCGCCGCAATAATACCAGCCGCCGCCACAAGCGAGTCCGTAAGAGTCGATTTCCCTGTTCACAGTGTTCATTCGTTGGTTCATTCAAATCACAGCAGCCAGCCACAAACATACAACACATCAGCAATCTTATTTCCACCAATTTACACACACTTGTTCATTTCCCTGTTCAGAGTTGATTCATTGGTTCATTCAAATCACAGCCGCCACAAACATACAACACATCAGCACTCTTATTTCCACCAATTAACACACACACTTCCATACCCGCACACAGAAGAAACTGCATGGCAATCATTCCCGCCCGACACGTAATTTCGCGAAGAAAACACACGATTCCCCGCAAACGCAGTAAGACCCCGACGTAGGTAACACACCACCAGCAAAGTCTCATTCGACAAACCATCACGGACTTCTTTGCACAACATACACACACACTCCCTGGCGCGTCTCTTCGTATACACAATTTCGCAAAAACACAAACAAGTCTAATAACCGTACACCGGGAAACCACGCCCGCCCGAGTTGAGATTCGCTCTCAAATGTCACACCACACCCGTAACCCTCATATACAGATCTGAACACTTCACACAGAGACATCTTCTCCGCCTGCAATCAACTACTGTGTGCGCCCACTCGCAAAACACAAACTAGGGCAACTATCACCGACACCGCCGCCATCGTCCTGTGCTCTCGAGCCGTCGCCTTCGGTCAAGGCAAGCAATAACATTGACATAATATATAATAGCTACCAACACACATAGCAATACCTCAACATCGCAATACAACAAATTGACAAACAACCAAACATTCATAAGCGCCGACCTTTCACTAAGTTTCACATACACTGTTATTGTTCTACAGCCGGCACAATACAGCTTTTAGTACACGGCATCTCCAGAGCGACGACCCCAAGAGCGCCCGACCGATATGAGCACCGCTCCAGAAGCTAGCTTGTGGAACACTACCCACCCGCAGCAAGCGGCAACTAGCTCAATAGGTCTGAGCATAGCCGTCATTTTCTGCCTTCCCCTTGACATGCTGAGCAGCTGGAACAGCCCCCCCACCGCCCGCAAGCCGCCAATCTCTCTGCCCTCCTTGACATGGTGCGCAGCTGGACTTCCCACCCAGCGCCAGCCAGCTACCGGCCACACCCGTGAAGGGATGACCGGGCGCCGTCGCGTGGTAGTGACACGACCCCCGCCTTGTGGACGTCACCGACGAGGAGAGGGATAAAAACGTATCTCCAAACATTCCTCAAAACTCCCCACCAACGTCAACGTCTCTCCCCATCACATGTTCTTTCCAGTGCGTTTTTTTTGCTTGGAGTGTTTATAGCGGCCGGATTTCAGTGTTTGGGATGTTTATACCAGTTCGTTTTCAGTGTTTGGGAATAGTTAGCTTTTACGTACCATGATCGACGTGGGCAATCACGGACATGTTCCTGATATTGTTCTTCTTGTCCATGATACCGCGGAGCTGATCCACCGTAAACTTAACCTGTACGACAGCAAAGCATTAACATTCGTTCAGTACTTTAGGGCACAAAACATCAAATGATCAATGGATACCTGAAAGAAGCACACCATGCACTAGCTGGATTGCTATGAGTTGCTCTGAACTAATACAACATCCAGTCGAAGAAAGCACACAAGAACCTAAGAGAAGACTGACAAAGAACGATGCAAAAACAGCTACAAATATGGGAAATGAAGTTCATGTTGGAGAAAAAAACATGACACTGTCAGACACACTCCATAGCTGACAAAGGAAAGAACTCTACAGATTCATACCATTCCGCCTATGTCTTCTGCATGGCTGAGATGACAGACACACAGGACTCGGCCTGCGGGGCTAAGGTGAGTCAGGACCAAAGGAGGGAAGCCATTGCACCAACCACAATGCAAGAACAGGCGCACATATGGGGATGAAGTTCACGCACTCCCAGACACACGCCATAGCTGAAAGAAGGAAGACGAGCTACACAGTCTCACCATTTTCGCTGATTTTTTCGAACACGGCCGTCAAGGCCGAGATGAAGCTAGAAAGGAGTCTGCCTGCGGAGGCGAAAAACGGTCACGGGCCACAGAGGATAGCAATTCGCCAATATCTACTACGGAGACGGAGAACGGAGACGGAGACAGCGCAGCAAAGCAATGGCGGCCGATGCGCTGCGCTGCGCTGCGCCTCGCCGCTCACTACCTCTGGAGGTTTTCAATGTGTTGCGTTTATGAATATGTACTGGCATACCGCGATACCCCGAGGGCGAGGGTAGCCCGTGGTCGAGGCGAGGGGCGAGGCAGGGGGCCACTGCAAGTCGTCGGGGACCGACGGCGCTGTAGGCCAGTACCGGGCAACCAGCCTGGCTCAGATGGTTAGGCACGCAAGTTGCATTCAGGAGGTCGTGGCCCCAAGCCCTGCTACTAGGACCTCGCCGTTGCTCCGTTCTCTTGGAGGGGAGCTTCACCTGCTGGAAATGGGGTCTAGCAACACGAAAGGATTGTCGTGGTTCACTCCTGGCTGCGTATACCAGCCTTGCCCGGTCCACTGCGTTGAACGAGGGGGGTGTGGGGTGTGGGACATGTTTACCTTGGACCCTGCTGTTACTCGATGGGGGTGGGGAAGTACATGGGAGGTAGCAAAATTCTTGGTCTTTGTGCTGGCCGGCCCCTTGACTGCAAGAGGTAGCTATGCTTGCAGCCGTCCCCTGTATAGGCTTAGTAGTAGTGGGATGATCAATTTCATGTGTTTTTTCGGTAGACTAAGCCTTCGCACCTATTCGCTCAAGCCTCGGGTAAATGCACTTACATACTTCATTCCAGTTTCACCTCGAAAAAATTCATACACACATTCAACTTTATATAAAAAACTAACAGAAAATTATAGTTATTATGAAACACATATTATTTTCATAAAAAACATTGTTAACAATGCTTATAACACGTATATTTTATTCGCAAGAATACTATTAGTTTTTAATATGAATTGACATTATAAATTCATGTTTATATAATTGAGTTAAAACTTTTGCACAAAAAAATAATAAAGAACAACTCTTTAGCGTACTAAACGTAAAATATAACTTATATTATGACATTATTTATAAAATCGCCACATTTGAATTATCGAATATGCAAAAAGTATATTATAAAACCAAATTCACGTATGTCTAATAATTCGCTTTTGTTTTCACAAAAATAAATAGACGGTTCGGGAATCCATGGCGGAAATTAAAACACGCTTCAATATACATTATACACATTATTACCTGCGATGAATCCATAAACATCATTTGCATAAATATATATTTACCATCTATTTTATAGTGGACAAATAAGTATTATTCATCTCAATAATTTTTATCTACATAAAAATGCGCTTCTTATAATTGTCTTAAAATTTTGACGACCGCTATTCAAAATCCAAAAACTACTCACTTAAACCACACTCTACATGACATTGTGAAAGTAGAGGAACCAATAACACATGTTAATGGGGGCTACAAATATTATAGTCTGGAGACCCAACAGATTGGCAAAAAAAAAAAAAAAAAACAAATTGTCGTCATCACTTATTTAATTGTTCAAAATATTTTATTTTTTTAATCAAAAATATCACGATCGAATCTACAAACCCTTCAATTTTCATATTTGTTTATGAATTCTTCTAAGCATAAAAAATTATTGCAGTTGGGATACATTTCTTGTTGGCCTACAAGTAGCATAGTGACAAAAATCGAGAAAGAGACAAATTAACACATCATTTATTTCACTAACTAATAATTTTTTAATTTTTAAAAAATATTTTTTTAGAAAGATCACGACCAGATCTACAGATTCTTCATTTTCAAAGTCTTCAAGGCATTTTTATGAGCACGAAAAATCACGAAAGTTATGGTATTTTTCCCTTTGGTCCACACGTTGGACTAACAAAAATAAAAAATATGACGAATTTGTGCGATATTTATTTCATGGTCTAAAATATTTTATTTGATTTTTCTGGTATTTTTTTCTCAAAAAGATCACACATCCTAATCTACGTGATATCAAATTTTCAGATTTTTTTTTTTTTTTTTTAGCACAAAAAATCGCCGAAGTTGGTGCCTAAAAATTTCAAGGTTAGACTTGCTTGCGTCTCCAAGTCGGCGCTCCCCCTAAAGACCCGCTCCGAACTCATCGGAATTTCACTTTTCGGTAGTGGGTAAAGTGGCGGTTTTAGCACATCATTATACACATGAGTTTATTTTATTTTTAAAATTGTAAAATGACGTTATATATATACAAAAACTTATTTGTTTTCACTTTATTATTAATGTAAATCGTCGATCTACTTTATAATACAATAAAATTGATAATCTATTCGAACTTTGTATGATACCAAGAAAAATTATAAAAAACAAATGATTATTTATATATGAATTTATTTGTAGTTTTTAAGCAAGTCATAAAATAAATTGTGTAGTTGTTTCTTTATATTAATATTTGTGTTTCAATGTGGTGAACATAAATCTGCATGTGAAATTGATTTGAAATCATAATCATAAACTTATAAAATAATTTTTTTAAATATTATACCGTGTATCTTATTACGTAAGTAATTAAATTGAATATGGTTTAGTATAAATACAAATTTAAAACTTTATTTGTATAACATTTGCAATAATTAAATACAATAGTCTTCCATATTATGAGACATATCAATATGAAGTTCATATAAATAATTCATAAAATTTACTTCATCATGTACTTATATATAATGATACAAATAATATTGTAAAAGTTTCATACCTCATTGAACCATCAAATGCGCTCCATAACATATATAATATAAAATGTGAGGTATAATTCAGTATTTTGAGTAGAATTTGTCGGTCTGAATAGTTACAGACATGTGTTATTCATTGTGCAAGATCGATTATTTTGCAGGTCAGGTTTATGCAAAAGGAGGATTTCACATCACTTAAGGTTGATATGAGGATTATTTTGCAGGTCAGGTTTATGCAAAAAGATCGATAATGGGACATTGTCGTAGAGTTTGGAAAAATCAAGTTTATGAGATAAAATAAAGTTTAATAAAATTGCGATTTATATTATTTAAGTTTGTACATGTACTAGACTTATATTATTGGTATTGTCGTTGAGAAGGCTTCTAACAACTCATAGTGTCCTTAGCTCATGATATAATTGTTTTGACTTAATTTATGGTGAACAAATAAATGTGCATGAGTGATGCGATCTTGACTGTTGATCGTATTATTGTATTGCGCTTGTGGATGGAGGTTTGAGATATTCATACTTCATTGTTGGCATAAAGGTTTGTACATGTTCATATAACAAGCGTTTTTGAAGCACCTACTTGGAATGGTACTAGTGAATCAAGAGAGACAAATAAGTCGCACATGCTTTGGTTTCAATGTTGAAAGAGTTAACCTTCCGGATATATACGAATCGTCAAGGACAAGGAACAGATTGAGTGATTGATACATACACGCTTCATTTTGCTACAATCACGGTGAATTGAGATCTATATGTTTATGATACTCGTTATCACATTCGAGATATGTCCTGCCTACTTTTACGCATTTAAATTCATCACTACCCTCATGTGGATATTGTCGTTAACTCATGTACGTGTTCATCCATGGTAGTTTGTGTCCTTATCTATGGTGCTTCTTATTATTGAAGACGTCCGACAGTCAGAGAACAATCATTGGTATGGGGAAAAAAAAAAAAAAAAAAATTATTTCCATAATAAAATTATATTATAAAAAATATATATATATTCCGTTTAAAAAAATATCATGCCACTTTTTAAAATTTTCGTTTTGCTTAAACTCTTTCCTTCCAATAATGGGTTATCCATTATTGTTTGCACAGTATGTCAGGGATGGAATGAAAGTCTTAATGAGTTCATGAATTATTCTAATTAGATTGTTATTCTATGTAAGGAATTTCAATTATAAATAGGTTAATCCAATATTAATTATAAGATATTTGTTGCAGTATAATGAAATTTTAATTAAAATATTTCATAAATTCGTCCAAACCTTCATTCCATCTTCAACAAATTGATGCATTTGGATGGGAAAACGGAAACTTGTCAAACAAAACTGAAAATTTTCCAATTTAATGAACATCGGAATTATAATTTTTAAATATGCATTAATGTTTTTACATTTCATCTTTCACTTTTCATGGGAATTTTTTTGTTGGTGTGTATGTACATGAATGAGACGATAGTTATGGTTGGACATGTGAAAGGAGATACGATGTTGGGCGGCTCCCTTGAAGATGATTCCTGAAGAGAGCTGAATTTTGTTGCTTTACTTAGCAGGGTCGCAGATGACGTCAAAAAGATAAAGTGTCAGATTCCCGCAACAAGTGTCGAGGGTGAGACGACGAGAAGGAGCGGGCCACGATTCTTAGAGAACGTCGCTTTATGCGCACCATTGAGGCATATCGATGACAAAACACAAAGGAATGACTACTACGAAGGGGAGGTGTTTGAGGCTCAGGGGAAAGGATGAGAACTGGAAGGCTCGACTCAAGCTAAGAGTCAGATAGAGGACGAAACAATGAAGGGGGCTGACTATTGTGACGAACCCTCGAACGGGCCAAGCAGCGGTAACACTAAAGTTCGCCACGAGGCCCAAATTTGAGGGAGAGCGCTACGTGAGCACGCACGGCACCGTTGCATTTGGGCTGTACGTGAGACCTAAAAAGGGTTGCAGGGCCTAAGGTTGGGAAAAAGACCCTCGGACCATGAGATTATTTACTAGAGTGTTCGAGCCGTGCGAAATTTTATAAAGCCGGTGTCTTTCATGTGGGGACCACGGGAGGACAGACCTGGACCGAGGTTCGAAAGGAGGCCTGGTACCAGGGCATTGCAAAAGACCTGGTACCCGACAAAAAAAAAACCTTCGCTGAAAACTCTTCAAGGGCCCAAACAGGCCCGGGTTTAGGCCCGAGGGAGCCATGGCACCGGGGCGCCACAACTTGTCGCCAGCCCCGGAGTAGACAAAGAGTCTGAGGCGCTCCGAGAGGAAGGCCCAACAAGGTATATAAGCCCAATCGGGCTCTAAGGTGGGGACTTCGTAGAAGCGCACTTACAGGCGCACGACTGCGGGGAGCGGGACTTCCCACTCGTTCACGCACGGGCGCCCGAGTGGAGTTCAGGAGGACTTGGAAGAAGCGAACGTGCAGGCGCCCTACGGAAGCTCAGAAAGACCAGAGAAGCTAGGCCCAGGGCGACGCATGGGGAGACAGGTATGGGAGACGCAAGCGCCATAGCTAGGGAGCGCACACACATTCGTGCACACGTACACCCACGTGGGGAGGTCATGAGAGGTAGCGCACACTCACACTCACACGCTCGCGGAAGTCGGGATTGTGACGCGCGGGGTTCCACTCACACGCGCACACGCTCGCGGAAATCGGGATTACGACGCGCGTGGTCGCGCACACACGCTCGTGGAGGTCGGTATTGCGACGTGCGTGGTCGTGCGCTCACTCGCACACGCTCGCGGAGGTCGGGATTGTGACGAGCGCGGTCGAGCGCACACGTTCACACTCAAGGGAAACCCAGATTGGGCGTGAGTAGCTGCACGCAACTTCGGCCATACACGCGTGAAGTCGAGATCGGGCGGGGACAGCTGCGTGCGCCCGCGCGAAGTCGAGATCGAGTGGGGACCACTGGGCGCACCAGCGCGAAGTCAGGATCGGGCGGAAATATCCACGCGGACCAGCGCGCACTCTTGCACAGTTGGGGTCAGGTACCAGGCGTGCCCGCACGCAGTCGGAATCCGGGTGTGTTCAAGCATCGAAGCACGCTCATTAGCAAGGGCGGGAGCGGCGACTAACGACCCCATTCGAATTTGTCCAGACACGCCTCTCCGCACGGGTGAACTGGGACTTTGGACACAGTCCGGAACTACGGGCGCAGATTGCGGAGCCTGGAGCGATGGTCCACAGCCGGACCGAGATTTTGCAAGTCCGGGACTTTGGACAGTACGAGACTTTTGCTGGACTAGAACTTTGGATGGGACTGTGGCTTCAACAAAGCTGGAACTTTGACGAAACAAGAACTTTGGGCAATACGAGACTTTCGCTTGGACCTGGACTTTGAAGGTGGGCCGGGATTGTAAAGACGAACTTGGATTTTAAAGGCCAACCGGGAATACACAAGGGCCTGACATCGGCTGGACTGGGACTTTGGCGGCACCGGTACATTGGACCGAACTGAAACTTTGGCTGTTTCAGGACATAGGACTGAACTGGGACTTTGGCAGAACTGGGAAATTGGATACAACACGGAGTCTGGCAGGACTGGGACTTACGAGCGGATGGGACATTTAAGGACAGACTGAGAGTTTGATACTGACTAGGTTGTTTGTTTAGACAGGGCACTTAAAGACAACCTCGGACATCTTAGACTCAAGCCGAAGCCCTTGGATTGGAGCGGACATTTAAGGCTTGAAGGGGGACAGGCAAAAACGGACAGAGGTTTGTGTGGAGTGTGACACGAGCATGGTGAAGCTTGATCAGGAGCTATGCCCCCAGTGGGCCCGAGAATCTAATTCCGACACGGAGAGTTCGAGCACAGTTTTCTGGGATCAGCGAGCACGATATCGGCGCCACCCCATTGGACGGAGGATTCGTCCGAGGTTGTTAGTGAGATCGGTCGGGACTCAAACCGATTTTCTTGATTCGGACCCGACTCGATGCAGTGTCCAAGGATCTGCTCCAGTCTCTATATGTGTGGGTGTGGACTAACTATTTTCTTTTAAGTCACAGGAGCCCCGATCGGCCCTCCCGTGGGGTGACAGACATGGCGCGTGATATAGGGTTTGGTTGGCGTGCCTGCATAACCCTTCAACCAGTTGACAGTGTCGCCGTTGTCGGGGAAGGCTGTCTCTCTGGACTTCGGTCCGCCTGTAACCGCTGAGGTGAGGAGGATTGAGGAGAAGGAGTTTATTACTTGACACTGACGCCATAAATTTCTTGGCGTGTGCAGGTGTGGTGCGAGTGCGAGTGAGCGGACGACGGACGACCGACCTGTGATCGACGTTACCGGGTGAGCCTTGGATTTCTGCATTCCCGTTATTTCATCGATTCTTGCATTCTCGTGATTTCTTGCATTTTCTCCTTGCATTTCCCTTGTGATCGAGGAGGATTGTTCCGATCTTTCCCTACCCTTTGGTCAGTCTACCTTGATCTGATTCTAAGAGAGAAAATTGTCAGCAGGGGATGAACTGAAGGGATTGAAGGGGAGGGGAGAAGTGTCCCGGATCTGCAAGGAGCAGGGTGAGACTAAATAGGCTAGATGATCATGATGGATAGCTAGGGGGTTTGGACCACAACACATGTCGGGGTGAGACCATGCCTGAGGTGGGACGAGTAGAGGCATGGATAAGAGAGTGCGGATGCACGAGTGAGACACCACCCCTTCGTTTGCGTGCGCCCTAGGGCACATGAGTTGGCCGACTCGTGTCCAGGTCGCGGCGGAGGTGCTAGGCCAGCGATGATGGCACCTTGATCCATCCTCCTTCTTGACATGAGGGTAGGGAGAGATACGCCAGAGGGCGGTTCTTTCCTAGGCCTGTTGACATCTTGAAGGGATATATGAGTGATCGATGGAGGCCTGTCGTGGGGGTTTGTGAACTCACCAGTCCGAGAGTGGGCACAGGGAGAGGAGTATTGAAAACACTGTTGACAGTTGATTAGGAATGGTATTTATTGAATCAGATACCCAAATCGATCTTAAACGTGAGGAAGGGTTGTTTGATGTCGTGAGCCTGCCATTGGAAGGGAAAAACAAGTATAGACCCATGAGAGAGTATGGGTTGATAATAAGAGGAGTTTTCTTGTGGGTGAGGATTGAGTGTCAACCCAGACCCTGTGTCAGAAGGGATAGAGAGAGTGAGCCACTTATTGCGGAGGTAAACATTATAATATATTTATCATCCGATGAGTGGAGGTTTCTAGTGATAGACGCTGCGAGACATTGTCGAGCAATCTTCTGTCTAATATCTCTCAACTGTAGGTACGGTTCTTGATTATTTGGGGAATTTTCGACAGGGTCGGATACTATAGCTCGATACTCAGTTTGATACGCATACGATTGGGAACTCCCTAAAGTGACTGACGTTAGGCCTACAACAGTGCCTAGGTTTCTGACTGAGTTGATCTTCAGGAGGATCGATAGTCATCAAAGGTTGGTGAGGGCACTTAGGAAGGCCACCAAGTTCAAGGCCTCGATAGCCGAGCTAGCATGGCTGGCCACGTATTGCCTAGACAGAGTGGTACCTGATTTTAGGGAATTGAGGTGGATCTTTTTCTAAATTAGGGCTGAACTCCGTTGGAGAGCAATCACAGGTGAAACAAACAGGGCCAGGATTTTAAACGCAGAGTCTGAAGAGGACTAGATGTCTCGGTGCAGGGAGGAGTACCCAGTTGAACTCCGCCAGTTTGAGTTTAGGGAGCCATAATTTATTGGCGAAGATTGGATATAATTAACCCTGCCAGGATGGGCGGTCAGACGAGTTAACCCAGGGAGAGTGGACAAGGTTTGGAAGTTAGTCTTGATAGGGTCCGGAGCTTGGTTATTAATTGCGACCTCGGTAGAATTTGATCGCGACAGGAGAGGAAGGAAAATAGCAGGGTCGGCTACGCTAGTCGTCGAGGGTCTACTATACTACCGTACTTCTGTGTTGGGAGATATTGTCCTTAGAGCGGTGAAGCAAGGTTATCCGAAGCTAGGGGTCGTGCCAAGCCTAAGCCTCCGCACCTGGCCCTACGAAGGGACGACCCAGGGAATACTTCAGAGCAAGGTAGGAAGATTCCGGGAGGAAGAGCTTCGCTGGGGAGGGGGATTCAGGCTGATAATTGTCTCGTTGAGGTTGGTTGAGCACGGGTTTCTACCATACCCGGAGGAGGCATTACGACTTCTGGTTCCCGTCTTTGTACTGGAAGAATTCCTTGGAGGACTAGATCGTTTGATTCACGTTCACTGGTCTTTCCTCCAACTGGAGTTCTTCTTGTGAAATAACGACACACACCACGTCAATTACGCATTGTGGAAGGCAGGACCCAAGTTTGGGGATTCGACTTTGGAATTGGTAGAGGTAGTTTGGTCAACCTCGCCCAGAGGACCATGGGAGTCGCCAAGGGAGGACCAACCTAGTGAGTTTTGGGTCTTCCTTGACAAAGTTATTAGGGACCCATCCGATTACATAGTTGACTTGACCGAGTTATACAAAACTTGGGAATTTGACCCCCTCGATAGCCAGCAAACCCTCCTATGTTTCTTTGAGCTACGCTCTTACTATCGTAAGGTAGGGGGCTACGAAGACGAATAGGAGATCCACTGGGAGGAGGACTGGAACCAAGCTAAGTAGAAAGACTGGAACCAAGCTAAGTAGAAAGACGCTAAAAACGTTCATGGGGAAAGGAGGGCTCACGCAATTTCATCGAGGATGAATTAGGGTGATTCGGGAACTCGAATAAAGTCGAACTGATTGTCAGAGTGAAGTGGTCAGGGCAGTGACCGGAATGGGTTCGAGGACTAGAAATTACTGAGTTCTTGACAAGTAGACTCTCTTGGAAAGAAGGGGTAAACTGGGGGTTGCCATCGTCCAGCGATCCGACCATAGAAGCCTTACTAAAGTACTGAACTTCCTTAACTTTGAGAGAACCTTTCCCTTACGTAATTGAGCACTATACCACGATAGTGAATGTGGAGTAAAAGGAAAAGGTTTACATATTACTGACTAGTTTTTTTTAAACCGACGAGTACGACATAAGCTTCTATAATCGAAAAGGAAGGAGGTTGTCGGGTGCATTGTGGGGGTGTCGGAATTGGGCAGAGACGATAGCATACACCTATAAGAGAAAGTTGGAAAAAGAAGGGAAGAGGGTTACCCTGAGATTGAAGACAAGAGAATACAGCATTGTCTCTAACCCGCCTATTCCTGATAGTTACCTCGATGAGAGCAACTGGGAGCCTATGATAAATATGATACTTAGGGCGCGAAGCAGGGGAAAGTCATTGATGAGTAAAGGGAGATGGATTTTGAGTGAGGAGTTAGAAGCGAGGAGGGAGAAGTTCCTTTCACGGAATAGGCCGCCCAGGGGAAAATTTGAGGTTATTTGTGCATCACTAAGTTCCTTAGGAAGGAGGGAGCCGATCCCGTACGAAGTTCAGTCATATGAGTTACTGGATAGTGGCTGGGAGTAAATACGCTTCTATGTAATGACCGTGCCATTTCTTGGAACGGGAATCCACGATGTTCGGATCTATTTGTCGATAGAAAGGAAGATCGACCTCATTTACGGTCGATGTTGGGAAAGGGTGAAAGAAGTGGTGGAAGATGAAAGAGATAGGTTGGCTTCAATAGGCAAGACCGTTGTCTCAAACACGAGAATTACGATATTTGAGCGACCTCCTAAGCCTCCGACGTCAGACGAGGTGATGAGGGACGAGAACCAGAGAAATATGATTGAATTCACCCTGCGATATCGGGCCGCAAATGACCAAGGATGATGATCCTCAATCCAATAACGGTAACGTAATTCGAGAAGGACTAAAATGGGAGTTTGCTCGAAAGAGGCCGAATGATTTATGTCGATTATTGAGCCAGACGAGGTGATGAGGGACGAAAACAAGGGAAATATAATTGAATTCGTCCTGTGATATCGGACCGTAAATAACCAAGGATGGTGACCCTCAATCCAATAACGGTAACGTAATTCGAGAAGGACTAAAATGAGAGTTTGCTCGAAAGAGGTTGAATGATTTATGCCAATTATTGAGAGAAGGGTTTCTGGAGGATTTGTGCGCACTAGGGACTTCGATCGGTAGGTGTCCTGAGACAGGGATAGTAAAGATAAGGAGTGGTGTCGCGTGCGTTGGGGAGCGAGAAGGCGAACTTTATCTTGACATTGACCTGTTTGGAATAGAAGGTGAACACGAAGTTCGAGACAGAGGAGGGAGAGTGAGAGTGATATTCAGAGCGGTTAGGAGCTCGAGGAGTAAGTAAGGATCCTGATGAGTGAGATTCTGCCTTTCCGACCCTGGTTTCCTCGAGGGAGGGGGGCTGGTAGGCTGAGTAGAGAGGAGGAGAAGCAACTTCTGAATTCCTTGAACAAGTTGACATCGAGAAAGGTTTTTCTTTACGTAATTTCAAGATACGAGGCTTTGAAGAAACTTGGTTTAGGGGGCGAGTGCCTTTATGTGTTGACCTGCTACTTCATTGATCTTGACGAGTACGACAAGCGGATCTATGTGCCGAACAATAGATATAAAAAGAAATGGCGCGGTAGTTGTTGGGAACGGGCAGTCGGGATAGTCCTGGAAGAGAAGAGGATATTGGAAAGGGATGGTGAGATTCATGTATGGAGCACGAAAGTATTGCCCTTTGAAGGGATACCTAAACCTCAACCTGGCATGGTCGCGCTCCAAAGGAATGAATGAGAGGCAATAGTAAAATTTGCACGAAGGATTAACGGTCGTGAGCTGACGGTCAGTAGCGCTGATGAGACTGGGAGTGAAATCGGGAGCGATGCCGGGAGCGGTGACTGAAGAGGAGGAAGCGAATAGGGTGTCTTTCGCCGGAACGGTAACATCGGTTATTCGAATTAGGTCAATGAGATCCCTAGATGAACGAAGTTGTAGTCATCTAGCCGAAGAAGCGATCAGACGAGAACGACGTAGGCTGCTTGCGTTAGTGGTAGCTGAAAGGCGGATAACCTATGACATAATGGTACGGTCGCAAAGATGGTTGAAACACGAAGTGGAGGAAGACGAGACCGTCCAAGAGGCACGATCTCGCATGTAAGAGGAAGAGACGAGAAAGTAAACTCGCTTATTGAGATATATCTACATCCAATAAACGATATAGTGGAGGAACTAGTGGATGGATACAAGGACTGGTGCGGTTCTACGGATGAACGGGGGCTTCTTGCACTTGAAGAGAGAGTCGAAAAATTGGTTGTGATCTACAAGGAAGAGAAAGAGAGAATAATTAATTGGAGGGAGGAGTTTATAGATAGAAGAATAAAAGAGATCCGTAGCGAGACTATAGAGAAAAGGGATGGCTAGTAGTAGAGGAGTGACCAACTTGAAAAAGTATCAGCTCATAAGAGGAGCGAAGGTAAAAGGATCCTTGGTCCGAGCAAGAGTAGTGATACATGACGAGAGGTTAAGCGAGGAGGAGGAGGTTGAATCTGCTGGGAAGGCTATTAGGGAAGTTAGGATATATGCTATCTGGAAAGCGGCTGACGAACTTTGATTGGCAAAAATTGAGATTCACACAATATCATTTGAAGGAGGGGCGTTTTACCGAGAGTGGCGAGAAACCATAGCTGAGGCAAGAATAAAACTAAGGGAGGACTCCAGAGAGCTCGAAGAGCTTTCTAACGACATAGTCGACGGTGTGTCATTGAGAACTTTGAAAGCTAACTCGCGCTATTAAAAGGTTGTGCTGACCACTGCTTTAGTTGTCAGAGCTGAGGAGAGGACGCGGACTTCGAAGCGCTGCAAGAAATACTAGAGGGTTCAATCGAGACAATCTTAATTGCCTTAAACCGAGTATCGAAAACTTAGTTAGGAAAGATGGATGCCGAAGGAACTTACTTGACTTCGATAGGAGGTGAGGTCAAAACGCAAGAATCAAAGACTAAAAACCGTGAGAGAAAAATGGGTGTGGAGACCTTAAACGATGTTGAGAAACTGAGGAAGACCTTAAGGGAGTTAGAGATTCAGACCAAAGAATTGGAAGAGCGTAGTGAAGAGGGGGAAGGTTGGAGGAGAGGGGTCTGGGCTAGGCCCAAAGCACCTAGGGGAGCCGTGGAGAGAGGTTCCCGGTGAACCTTAAAGAAGAAACCCTTATTCTATGGCGTACGCGTCAGGCTCGTATGTGCCTCCTTTCTTTGGGGCCCCAATATACCAGCTACCGACATTGACGGGGATCCAAACGATCTTCACGGAAAAAAACGTCTCTGAATTCCTGGATGATTGAGATGTAATTGGAATAAAAGGAGAATGGATTGACCAGGAGATGATTGCAAATTTCCTCCACCATACGGCACCAAAGATAGACCGGGAAGTAAGGAACGTCATTCCTGAAGATGAAATTAAAATTTGAAATTTAGAATGTAATTTTACTTTAGAATGATTATTTAATTCTGAGAAATTTTTCTGTTGTAAGTTTGAAGAAACAATGAGCGATGGCGAGACTTTGGTCTGTACCCAAGGAGTTGGGGAGTCGAGTCACGGAAAGAAGGAAGACCCAGACCAACCAATGACGGATGAGCAAGTGGAGTCGCCTAAGTCACCCCTGTCCCCTAGAAAAACGGGGCCTAAGAAAATTTATTTAAAAAACACACTTGACGAAGTAGAGCTGAGAGAATCGTTAAGAATAACGATAGGCATGCCCATCCCCATTACTCTTAAGGAATTCATAGCCGGATGTGACCCTGCGAGGAATGAGCTGATAGGAATGATGAAGAAGCTAAGGTGCCGCTACCAAACGACAAGCACTGGAGACTCTAAAGTGGAGGCAAAGACTTTTGTGCTGATAGCAGAAAAAAAAAATGGAGAAAGGAGGAGAGACTGTCGAGGGTGAAAGCAATTACTTTTATGTCCTTAGCAGTGAACAACTAAACGCCACTGTGGATTGAGTTAGGATGAAGGCTATAGTGGATAATGGTTCATAATTTATTGTTTGTGAAGATAAGGTGGTGCGTAAGCTTGGGCTAGTGGTGGATAGGAGCGTTGCCATGACTATGGTATCAGATAACAAGTTGAGGCAGCCAGCGCTTGGAGTATGTCATAAGGCCAGGTTGGTGGTGGTTGGAGTCGAAGCCACCATACCGGTATTCACGGAGGAACATTGTTCATTAGAGTTAATTCTTCGGAGGACTTGGTCGACACATGTCAATGCCACCACAAAAAATAAGCGGGATGGAAGTCAGACAGTCACCATAGACTTGGGAAACAAGGTTACGTTGAAAACCGTGAATCAACAGAAAATTTTTTCAGAATTAAATAATCATTATAGAGTAAAATTACATTCTAAATTTCAAATTTTCATTCCATCTTAAAAAATGTAATTCCAATTTTAAATTTTTTCATCTTACTTGGAAACTTTCCTTCCAAGAATGGGGTATCCCTTCTTATTTGAACTGCATGCTAGAGATGGAATGAAAGTCTGGATGAGTTAATGAAATATTTTAATTGGACTGCCATTATAAGTAAGGATTTCCAGTCATAAATAGGTTAATCCAATCTAAATTAGACGATATTTGTTGTAATAGAATGAAAGTCTAATTAAAACATTTCATAAATTCGTCCAAACTTTCATTCCATCTTGAACAAATAGATGTAGTTGGAAGGAAAAACTCATATTTAGACGGGAACTTATCAAATTAAATTGAAAATTTTAGAATTGGACAAACATTGGAATGATAATTTATAAATATGAAGGATTTTTTTTTTATGGAAAGTTTTTTTGTTTTTTTTTCAACTTTCATTTCTCATGGGAATTTTTCTGTTGATGAATTTAATAAACGATACAAAGTTTCCCTGTAGAGTAAGGGTCAGCTAATGACGCGTAATTGTCAAATGGTTCTAGCTCACCGTAGGGCCTCATAAAATAAAAAGGAAAAGGATTGGGATTGAAGATTTGGAAGGAAAATATGTGGTAGATGAAGCAGTTTACCCAAAGAAAAGCGACAATGAAGAGTTTAGAGGGTGCATAAACCTGTCTTTTCTTAAGGAATCCCCCTACACGTCGAGGAAAAAAAATACAAAACCGTAGCTAAAAAAGTTCAGCCGGCCACGGTTAATTGTGACATGACGGGAGAAATAGGGATCATTGAGGAAGAGATAACTCAGATGATCAGGGAACGAAAAGTCACTACGAGGTTAAAAATTACTGACAAGTGTTTGAAAGAGATGAACACGCGGGTTGGAAATATAACCGAGGAGGAGAGAAAACTGATAATAGAAACATTAAGGGTATGTGATAAGGCGGTAGCCTTCTGTGATGCAGAAAGAGGGCAAATAGACCCGAGGTATGTTAAACCCGCGAGGATCCATACGGTTCCGCATATGTCATGGAATGACGTTGGATGGAAGCGTGCTCAAAAGGAAAAGGAGATGATAGTGAACTTCCTGAAGGAAAAATTCAGGACGTTCGTAGCAGAACCGTGTGAGAGTGCCTACGCGAACAGGTGTTTTTTCATACAAAAGTCAAAGGTGAAGCTACGATGGATACAAGATCTGCAGAAAACGAATAAAGTCACGGTTAGAGACGTAGGGTCCATTCCAAATGCAGATCTCCTATCCGAAGGGTCAGTTGAACGTTCGATTTATTCCGTCTGCGATCTTTTCTCTAGATATGATAAGATTTCGCTTGACTATAGGGACCGACACTTAAGTGCGATGCACACGTCATTGCAATTAATCCAGATGATGGTGGTGCAGATGGGATGGACCAACGACATTGCTGTCTTTCAAAGAGCGATGGTGGCGGTGTTGGCGGAGCTTAAACCGACTTTGGTGGAAGTTTTCCAGGATGACTTTCGGATCAAAGGGCTGTGCAAGAAGGATGAGACTAAGGTGAGGCCTGAAGTAATGAAGTTCGTCACAACTAACGCTGAGGACATAAAAAAGGTGCTAGTGAAACTAGAATACGCAAATCTCATGGCGAGTGTGACAAAAAGTAGGTGGGCAGTATCTTTCATCAAGATATTGGGTTATATCTGTGACAAAAACGACAGGCTGCCGGACCAGACGAAACTAGAAAAACTTATGAACTGGCCTACTCCGTTTCGACATATTATTGATATACGACAGTTTTTAAGTGTGGTCAAATTCTGGAAGAATTTCATAAAAGGGTACGCTGAAAAAACAGAGTCGTTGAGAAGGCTACTGCGAAAAGGGGTAGAATGAAAATGAACGAGTGAACAAGAGGATGTGGTAAAAGTGTTGAAGGATGAGTTTAAGGAAGGAGGTCAAGTCCTCGGTGTTCCTTATTTCGAAGATGAAGAGAGGAGATCGTTTGTAATATGCACCGATGCAGGGCCGACATCCTCGGCGACATCCGTCGGTGGATTGTTGGCTCAAAAAGATCTTAATGGTAAGGAAAGACTTCTCAGATTCGAGAGTAAAACGTTGAGCACTACCGAAAGAAACTATTTACAATTTATGAAAGCGGTGCTCGGAGTATTGCATTGCTTGAATGTCTTCCGACATTATATTTACGAACGAAGATTCGTGTTGCGGGTTGATCCAACAACAGTAGTTATTGTATTACAAAAAGACTTCTCCTTGTCAGACCCTACGATTACTGGGTGGCTCATGCACATAAGGATGTTCGATTATGTCGTTGAGCGGATATCTGGGGCCAAGAACTCGATTGCGGATGGGCTATCGCGGATCCCGCTGGAAGAAGGAAACTTGGGATCGCCTGAAAGGGTTGATAAGTTTCTGCAGATGGAAATAGGTTCGTTGAAAATGGAGCCAAGTACTAGTGACGCCTCTTTGTTCCTAGAGAACCTATATACTAGTAAGTACCACCAAATAGGGAGATATCTCATAGGAGAGATTGAGGTCGATGATAAGCTAAAAAAGGAAGCTCAGCAGTACTGTCTTAAGGCAGACCATCTTCTTAAGAGGCCGCCTAAGAGCGGTATGCCGATGAGAGTAGTCTACGATGAGGGAGAGCAGAAAGAAATAACAATCGAGCTTCACGATGGAATCGTTGGAGGACATAGAGGGGTGAAAGGTACTTTTGAGAAGTCAGAAATCTTTACTGGTGGGATGGCTTATATAGAGATGTAGAGTCCTACTGCCAGACATGTGTGGAATGTCCGAAAAGAGTCGTGGTTAAGTACAAGGAACTGTTGTTCCCTTCCTATCCGACCACGGTGGGACAGAAAGCTCACGTGGACTTAGTCAAGATGCCTAGAGGTGAAGGTGAAAATAATTATTTCATGGATATCACGGACGACCTTACTGGATTCGTAGAAGCGTGGACCCTGCGTCAGAAGACGAGAAAAGCGGTCAGTGAGTGTCTGACAGAATATATCACTCGATATGGATGTGACAGAAAGATCATCATGGACAGAGGGTCGCAGTTCATGGCTAAAGAAGTAAAAACCCTGCTCCAACGAGCAGATATCTGAATCTCATTGTCCATGGCATACCACCCTCAGACTAACGCCATTGTTAAGAGGGGACACCAATCTTTAGTGAATGCTCTTACCAAATGGTGCTAGGGAAAAGAGAAGAAGTGACCGAAATATCTGAGATTTTGTATCTGGGCTGATAACGTTAAAGTTCGATCTACCACTTGATACCCGCCCTACACCTTATGGTTCGGGAGGCATTGCCCTTTACACATAGAATTCCATATGGACTTATGGACGAAGATTGATTGGGAAGAGGTATCAACTAAAGAGCAGTTACTAACCGCTAGGATTAGACAAATAGCTAAGACACTCGAGGATAGCACCCTGGACGCTATAGAAAAGTTGAAAGTCCAAAGGGGGAAGGATAAGGAAAGGTGGGATAAGAACTTTTGAGTTAGGCAGGAAGGAAGAACCACTGGGAGCCTAGTCTTACTCTACGATTCTGCTATGGAGCAGACGTGGACAGGGAAACTAGCGAATAGATGGATGGGACCCTACCACGTGATTATAAGATTAGACGGTGGGGCTTACCTGCTTGAGGAGTTGGATGAATGTAGATGGAAGGAGCCGGTGTCCAGTGCACGTATAAAAGTATTTAAAGAGTGAGAGGAGGTTCGCCCGAATATGAAAAAGGACAAGGGAAAAAAAAAGGTTGAAGAAAAATCGGTAGAACCTCCAGAAGGGCCCCCGACAGAGCCCATGAAGGGGTTTAAGTCGTCCACTTATGAGAAAGGGGAATCTTCTAAAAGGGCTAGAAAAAGAGGCGAAACAAAGTCTTAGGTGTCAGAAACAGTCAAATAAAAAACGAAAAGAAAATGAAACGAAAGGTCTTAGAGTCAGTTGCGTTAAGGCGAGAGAGGAAATGCAAGGTTAGGAAGACCCTTAAAGGCAAGGCAACAATACGCAAAGATGGGGATGAACGTGACAAAAAGAGGCGACGAAAGGGCAAAAAACGATTAGGGGTCACAAAGAAGCTGATTAAGAAAAAGTAGGACAAGAAAAAAAAGCATGAGAAAAGGACCCGCCTTGCGGTTGATTGGCAGAGATTAGGAGTCAACATTGCCTTATTTTCCCTTGATACACCGAGATGGCTTGCCGGGGACGTCGAGAATGGGGGGGGGGGCTGCTTTCGGGCGGCTCCAGCCTGACGCCGCCCTTTACTTCATTGGAGATGATTCCTGAAGAGAGTTGGATTCTGTTGCTTTACTTAGCGGGGTCGCAGACGACGTAAAAAAAATACAGTGTCAGATTCACGCAACAAGTTTCGAGGCCAAGATGACGAGAAAGAGCAGGCCACGATTCTGAGAGAACGTCGCTTTATGCGCACCATTGAGGCATATCGATGACAAGACACAAAGGAATGACTACTACAAAGGAGGTGCTCACTCAGGGGAAAGGATGAGAACGGTGTTGTGAGGAAACCCGGGGAGGGGCTACCTACCGTTCGCTGAAGCCATGGGCTACGGCGCCTGTCACTTCGCCGCGCCCGCTTCCGAGGTCCTCGGCGACCAGTAGGGTGAAGGGGGCCAATCGAGTTCAAGATCCGTCGAGCCCCGTCGTCACACAGCGCTCTTCAGCAATTAGAGAGAGTATGGTAGATTACTAAATATTTAAATGAGATTAAAGAAATAAGTGAGAATAATAAATAAATAAAAGAGTAGCAAAGTTAAAACTGGTACTCTCTCCCCCTCTCTCTGCCTCTGTCAGTCTCAGTCCCTGTCCCTCTCTCTATGCGTGAGTCTGCTCTCTCTCTCTCTCTCTCTCTCTCTCTGTCTATCTCTGTCGCTGTCCCCCTTCTCTCTGTGTGAGTCTGCTCTCTCACTCTCTCTCTCTCTCTCTCTCTCTCTCTGTCTCAGTCCCTGTCCCCCTTCTCTCTGTGTGAGTCCGTTCTCTC